>JALMQS010000618.1:793548-859176 GCA_024734495.1 Forficula auricularia
ATTTAATTTTTTTGAAGTCGGTTTTATTTTTTTCTTAAAAATTATTTTTATTTTTCTCTTTTTATTGATGTTATAATAGTGATTATATCATCAGAACTTGACCAAATTAATATGGCACCATTCCTAAGATACCCCCTTTCCAATAAAAAAAGAATCATCGAAATCGGTTCATAAACAAAGAAGTTAGGCCTGAACACACATATCAAAAAAGATCCAATACCAATAAAAAAACGGGACCAATCGGATGCTAGACTGAACCCAATGCAAAAAAATAATCGAAATCGGTTCACAACTGGCGGAGATATGAGATAACATAGACACAAAAAAAATCAAAAAAAAATCAGTCGAATAGAAAACCTCCTCCTTTTTTGAAGTCGGTTAAAAAGAAATTATGCTCGCTAGCTTTAAAACTCTAGGGTGAAAATGAGAAAAAATAGAAACGTTATATAGGAAGATCTAGAATGAACTAAAATTCAGCATAACTCTTTGTGTAAAAAAGCTTGAGGTTAAGTTTCTCTTTTATACCTCAAATTAATCAATGATAAAAAATTGCTAAATCATCAAAATTTGCTGAAAGTGCAGCGAGTATTTTTAAATTATAAGTATTTATTATTTATTATCTATGCATCTATGCATGCGAAAAATAGGGATAGTGGAAAGGTTTATCAGTTCAAAAATTTATCAGTTCAAAAATTTATTTAAAGGTATATGAAGTTCTACACCAGGGCTGTCCAATCCGCGGCCTAGCCCTAAAAAAAATTATATTATGGCCTAGGACTGCATTGAATGCGGCCAGACTTAAAATTATAAACTTCCTTTGAACATTAAGATTTTTACCTACATAGTTATTAACTGGAAAACATAAATGATACAATCTGACATTTTTTTTTCTAAAATAAGAACAAATTGAAAAATCATGCGAAAAGTTTTCGAAGAATTAATGTGAAAAAATATATTAAGATTTCTGAAAAAATAATCGCAATTATCCCATATTTTGACTCCATTGATCTGAAAGAAAAATTTAATTATGTCTATTAAAATTTATAAAAATTGTCTAATCAGAAACAAATACTCCTAGCTTCACAATACTTATTCACTTATTGGTAATATGAATTTATATATAGGTACCTACGTAAAGCTATTTTCAAGAATAAAATTCACTAAAGCAAAGTTATAAGATCAAGTATCAGGTAAAAAAATAATAAAGTTTCGAATATTTAAAAGCCATTCTTCATCTCATATTTACATTTTCTAAAATATGTATTATTTCAATAATTAAAACTTTTGAAGTAATAAACTATTTAAAAACAAAATTCTGAAGGAAAAGAAAACAAAGATTATTGTGCTATGACATTTTTGCTCCTTTGTCATGGTGGATTACATTATTCTACATTAGTAATTATCTTTTTGAATTGAGAAATATCAATAGAATTAGTATATTTTATATGCGGTCCGAGGCATTTGATTGTTTTTCAAAAGCGGCCCGTGAAAGCCAAAAGGTTGAACACCCTTGTTTTTAAACCTAAGTAGATAGATTTCCTATGCTTAGGTTTTTCATTCAACAGACGTGGCGTGACGTCTCACTCACTAGGTACTAAAAGCATTGTATTTAAACAATATTCTTTCTATATATATGCAAAAGATATGTATTTTATTTTATTTTTAATGACATTATAAATGTTTGAGTTTGAGATTTATTTTTCAAAGCTCGATAACAAATAGTAATAATGAGCAGCATGATCCCTGTCCACCAAAGCAGCTAATAAAAATACATATATATCACGCAATATATACATATATATGTACTTATATTGAACAATTTTTATTTCTGTTTTGTTTCCTATAAGTGAGACAGAATAAATGTACAAAAATCACTCAACAACAACTGAGTCTTGTCCTCCAATGTCTGCAATTTCTACATCAAAATGTATCATTTTATCTTATCTTATTATATTAAACGAGCAAAGTTTATATATATATATATCCGGTCGGGTTCTTGAAAACGGCTCTAACGATTTGAATGAAATTCACTGGTTAGGAGGATTTGTGTTGAACATTCGATCTGTCACGGTCTCATCTTCGGCTATGTTGTTTTTGATTGGTTTTTGTTAATTGAAATAATTATTCACAGGTGGTTGTCTCGATAAAAATGTTTATTTACATTTTTATTCAATTTCCTTTTAATAAATAATTGTTTTTTTAATTTTATATCCCACAATAAGATTATTACAATTATTCATTCATTATTGCGTTTGGACCCTTGGGATCACGCAAAGCTTGATGTCTCTTTCTGGTTGGACCTTCCACGCCTCTATCTTTTTCCGGGACGTGTTATCGAGTTCCATGGTCAGGCTCTGTAATTTTCCTGGCCGGATAAATGTGTTGATGTTAAAGGTGCCCAGATATGTATTGATTTTTTGGCGTTATTCTTCCATTGTTTCTTCCTTGATTTCGTGATGGTCCGGTTCCCCCAGAATCTGAATGCCCGGTTGCCACTCGAGGGTGGGTGAATTGGTTACCACCTGGGGTAATCTTGTTTTGCCTCTCACGATTCATGGTTGCTTGTTACGAAATTTTGTCTTGCGCATGCGCGAGGTTTTGTAGAACCAGAGATTGTCAGTTTCTGGAGCCGAGAGGCCGGTTTTTTATTATTTTCAAATTAATTCACTTTGCTTCTTGCTGGGATCGAACTGATGAAGTCTAGGTTGATGTTCTCCTAATCGGATTAGAAAAGTTGGTGATTTAACCGATTGCGCTACCGACCCCTCCATTACAATTATTAATATATATTAAAAATTGGGCAATTTAATTGATTAAAAATCGAGTTTTAAATCCAACAAATATTAATTTGACAATTTAATTGATGAACTCAAAAATTGTTATTTAATTAAAAAAAAATTATACCGTATTTATTTATATACCTATATACACATAATCTGTGGACCACTGAAGGCTAGAAATGCAAAAACTGGGTGCGTGGGCGTGGCCGGGGGCAGGAGGTGGGAGGTCGGGGGGGAGGTACGTGGTTTCGGTGGCGGAGTGGGGGTGTAGGTGTGGGATGGGGTGAGAGGGTGCAGGAGGTGGGGTGACGTGATGGGGGTCCGGGGTCAAGGGGGGGGGGACTTTCGGGAATTAATATATAGCTATTAGTTGAAGCAAAACTTTACCGAGCATCGCTCGGTGGCCAGGTACTAAATAAATAAGTGGACACCAGCAGTTTTTAAAAGAAATTTATGAAGAACTATATTTCAAACAAATATCAAATTGAATTAAGTATAAAATACTTTTATTAAATCATCATTTATTAGAATTATTTTATTTCCGCTTTTGCAAGATGAATTAGCATATTTTTAATTTAAAGGAAAACTTTATTTTATCCTTTTTAAAGTATTATGAATTAACAAAGTATTTTTTTAGCACCTGTGATTGACTCATTAACTAGGGATTTAGGTAAGATGAAATTACATGATATATTATAGTATAATGGTAGTGAAAAAATATCGGTCATTTATCAGAACTATTTTACATTAAATTGAAAGTTTTTGTGCCGAGGGTATCAGAATTTTTACATATATTGAAGGAGACAATAAAAAAGTGTGTCTTCTGGTGGAATTCCATCAAAAACTATTTTATTTTTAATATTGAACAATTAATTTACCTCTACATATTAACTAAAAATAAATTGAAATACTAAATGAACAAATAGTATAGTGTATGGCAAGGACGTGAATTGAGGAATATCCGAAAAACGGTATTTCAAAAAATGTATTTTATCTTTTTTAGTGCATTATGAATTAAAAGAGTGTTTGTAAAAAAGTTTTTTGTCACCTTTGATTGATTCATTAAGGATGCATTCACGTGGGACCAATTTACATGATAAATAATAATATTAGTGAAAAAATATCGGGCTATTGTTCCTGTTTGTCGTATCGTGTTTTTTGCGTTCTCGGCAAAGAGACAATTCCCTCGTTTATAATAATAATTTAATTGTTATAGATGCTATATATCGTATATAAATTTATATACACCAATGTGGTATTATTAAAATAAAAACAAATCAATGTAGGTAATTGAAATCGCAATATATACTAAGTAGGATTCAAAAGAAATGGTTTTCATACAATGGAAAAAATAGAATCCAGTATATTTTATTGATATTGATGCAAGAAGATGTTGTACTAAAAAGTTTCAGTGATTGAGTCGGAGTTACAGTGTATGCTGGATTTGAAAGATTGAAGGTTATATGACGTCACTTGAAGTCATGGAGATAAACGAATTGGCGAATGGGCTTGTAGCTAATTACCTAATTTAATCGTAAATGGGTGTTGAATGTTTGAAAATAGTGTATTTTTTGCAAATAAGGCTTTAGAATACTCTCCATTGTAATTTTCTTAGGAAATTTTTCACAGTGGTGGTTTCCCATTGCCTTCCCCTGAAGGAATCAGATTATAGCAGATCAAATATTTGCAGCGAGTCGGGCTTGAACCCGCCCTAGCTTGATTAGAAAGGCTTACTTTTTAACCACTCTGCCAACCTGACTCCTAATGGCCTAGGGCAGGGGTCGGCAACCCGTGGCTCGCGAGCCACTTGCGGCTATTTCAATGTGAAGATGCGGCTTTATTTTAAATCAAAAATCAAATTTATATGTATCTAATCCTAATCAAATACAATAATATTGAATTAAATATGTTAGTGGCTCTTTAAAAACTGGGAAATTTTGTAAATTGTAACTTTTGACTTTTCCGTCTCAAAAGGTTGCCGACACCTGGCCTAGGGAGTCATATTATATGACTTATATTATGACATAGACTTAACATTTCAATAAAATCAATGAAAAAAAAATTCTCTGCATTTTTGAACAGAGAGTTCTAAAGCTAGAAAGATTAAAATATAATCAGTTCTCCGCAATGGATATAACGAGCATTTTTGCAGAAGAATGCTATTTCTGTTTTTGAGTTATCGTGCGGGTATCGGAATCCAGAGTGAGAGACATACAGATAGAAAATAATTCAAAGTTAAAAATGATTTTCCTCCGCGTTGTTTAATAGAAAATGTCTCTCTTGGCCAATTCAGTCTCTATTCCAGTCAAGTGGAATTAATTATTTCATTCCTCTCTTTATAAATAAAGAGTATCGTTATAGTCCAAGTGTACGAGTCTTTCTAGAATAACAAAATTATTATTAATTAATTCTATTTGACTAAAACTTGTCTCATCTTGTCATCGTCACCTTCGCAGTTTCTTAAATATAAATAGATAGCTTGAGAGAATTCTTCCATCCATGGCCATATACTAACACCAAATAAATTTTTAATTTCTTCTTTGATAACATTCAAATAAAGAAACTGATTTCAAGGCACATTCATCGGACTATAAAAATTGATTATTTAAGAATATGGTAAAATTAAACTACCGTGAAACCTCTCAAATCCCAACTAATTGGGGCTAAAGCCTGTTTTGGTATCAATTTGTTCAGATTAGCCAATAGCTGGTGGTTTGGGTATCTTATTGAAGAAAATGGTTCTCTTTCTATCCTTGAGAAGCTGAAGAAAGTTACAATAAAAGACGTTATTACTGGGTTGCAGAATCGTGGCAAAATATGATAAAAGTGCGAACTTACTGCGGAGATCTTGGAAGAAGCTTTACCCTAGCCTCGAGTTCAAGAAACCACCTACCCAAACTTAAACTTGTCAAAAAAAACTCGTTCGGATTTTCCGGGATTTTGTGGTTTGGATTTGAGGGGTTTCACTCTATTTTCTTAAAGAAAATCTCAGATCACATTGAGTGTGAAAGGATTTTCAATTTACGAATTTTGAAACCTGAGTTAAGATTATTTTATTATATAGTATTAAATCAAAAGATATAGATATTGCTATATAATTAGTCTACCTTGACTAAAAATTAACTAAATAGGAATTAAAACTTTTTTCAAGAATCGATACATTTGAATATTTTGGTTAATTTCTAATTTTTACTACTAGAAAATGTTAAAGCTTAGCAAAAATGCCTAATATTAATACAAACTGTTTTACCAAATTTCAGCCGATTGTCATCAAATGTTCGTGAGCATTCTATATAAGATTCGATTATTTCTGAATTTGTTTGCCAAGCGTACCGGAATAAAATTAAAAAGTAATATAATCAATTTAAATCTTTTAGGATACTAAGATAACAATATTAAACAAAAAATTTTCACAGTAAATATAACAATGGATTCCAGTATCATTTTTTACGCTGACTATCATGCAATTTCTTAATTTTTTACAACACGTCAGAGTTTTGAGATATTATCGGTCAAAATGACTAAAAAGGACATTTTGATCTATATTCGATTCCCATTAAATATTAAATAGCAATATTTGAAATCAAAATATTTTGTTGACGTAATAGAAAACAGATTCCACTTTGATTTTCAAATTACCAATTTTTTTTTATCTCAATGAGAACTCGAGTTATAACTAAAAAACTAAAACACGTAATTATAAAGGATAATGAACATAGATAAATACATAAGGCCTTAGTTTTTTAGTTATAACTCGTGATCTAATTGAGCCAAAAACAAGTTGTAATTTGAAAATCAAAGAGGAAGCTGTTTTCTATTACGTCAATAATTTTGATTTCAAATATTGCTGTTTAAAATCTGATGGTATTCGAAAATAGGTCAAAATGGCTTTTTTCGTCTTTTTGACCGATAATATCTCAAAACTCTGACGTGTTGTAAAAAATCGGCAAATTGCATATATATAAACTATTGGAATCCATTGTTAGGTTTACGAGAGAAATTTCTGCTTAATTTTTGTCGAACAGTGTAATTGCTTCAGTAGGTAGGAGGATTAGTTACCTTAGTATTTGATGGCTTTTCAATTTCTTGAGCCAATATATGACAGAAAAGAATGAAAACATATTCAGCTGCCTCATTTGAGATGGTGACCTGACTCCTAGGCGTCGAAGACTAATTGGTGTCGTCACGTGTTTATGGGGGGTAATGAGCTGGCGGAGAGTGAAGGCGACTGGACGTGTGTAGACTTGCAGTAATGCATCTATTAAAAAAAAATTATTATAAAAATTAAATAACACAGCTCCTATAATATTTAAAATAAGTTTATAAAAGGCGTTTCTCTAAAGCAAAATGGTGTCCAGCCCGCGGACCGCATGCGGCCCAGCGCTAATATCAATGCGCCCCGACACAAAATCCTAAACTTATGAAAAACTTAAAGATTTTTTTAATACTTTTTATTAGAATGCCATTAATGTACCTACACATATAAAGAGTCTTTAAAAATACCCAATTTATTTGTTTGATTCCGAATTTAAATCCATAGTACATGAAGGTTTTAATCTTCATTTTCGTCAATAGGGATACAGCATAATCGAATTAACATCATCATACGATGCACGTACTTGTGCATGATTATTATCAATATTTTAACTATTCCCTCTATTAAATTGAAAGTTTTTGTGCCGAGAGTAGCAGAATTTTTATATATTGAAGGAGACAATAAAAGAGTGTGTCTTCTGCTGGAATTATAAATTTTATTTATTTATAACGAGACTATAGTTTGGAGGGCTTTGTCCTCTTCATCAGTCTATTACAATTGATTCACAGGAATTAATTTATGAATGAAAGGATAAAATTTTTCATGTGGCCAAGCTAAGAATTGAAATTTATACTTGTTATATTTTTTGTCTGTAGGTGGCGTTAATGAAGTTTTTATTTGAGCGGCTATTTTTAAAATAAAGTTTTCGGGAATTTCTATTTTTCGATTTAAGAATTTTTTTGGTGAATTATTATATGATTTTAAAATTTCTAACGATTCGAAAATACTATTTTTAGGGGATCTAATTTTGATCTAATTAATTTAATATTTGATTCATCTGGAAAACAATGTTTCTCGGAGATTAAATGTTCTGCAATTGCACTATGACCGGAACCCCGTTTAAAAATTAT
Organism: Forficula auricularia; assembly: GCA_024734495.1. Taxonomy (NCBI): domain Eukaryota; kingdom Metazoa; phylum Arthropoda; class Insecta; order Dermaptera; family Forficulidae; genus Forficula; species Forficula auricularia. Next base: position 801,495 of record JALMQS010000618.1, read on the forward strand.
TTTGTCTTCTGAAATGCGTGTGTTTAAATTTCGTTCTGTTTTTCCTATATAGGTCGAATTACATTCTCCACATGTTATGGAATAGACACCTTTTTTGTCCATTTTTTGAATTTTGTCTTTCTTTTTTTGGTAATTTCAGATCCCAATGTTCTAGAGGATTTGAAAATAGTTTCATAACTTAAAGTTTCCGAAATTTTTCCATAGTATGGGATTATTAGTTTTGGTTTTGATTCTGGCTCGGACAGTTGGGAATAAATCAGATCCAGAGTTGACTTTTCAATTTTCTTTTTTAATAGTTTGTCAATAAGGGTTCTCTCGTAACCGTTTTTGGCGGCTATTTGTTTTATTATTTCTAATTCTTTATTGACTTCATTAACGCCACCTATAGCCAAAAAATAAAACAAGTATAAATTTCAATTCTTAACTTGGCCATATGAAAAATTTTAACCTTTCATTCATAAATTAATTCCTGTGAATCAATTGTAATAGTCTGATGAAGAGGGCAAAGCCCTCGAAACTATAGTCTCGTTATAAATAAATAAAATTTATAATTCCAGCAGAAGACACACTCTTTTATTGTCTCCTTCAATATTCCCACTATTATTACTTAGAAGAGTTGTAAATAGTTTTAATTGTTTAATTTATCCTTTCAGATAAGTTCTGGATTCATTGGATTTTTTCAAAATTTCAACCTCGTTGCGTCACCGGTTACCGTTATCCAATTAAACTGATACTTTGTCAATCTCATTTTTTAGCCAATTGGCAATTATTAAGAGGTCCGCACCATCGAACACTAGTAGCACAATGTTTCAAACTATATAGTGCCTATATAGATTTCGAGAATCGCCCCTATTTAGTTACTATATAGTTTGAAACATTATGCTACTTTCGAGAATCTGTATAGCCCCTATATAGTTACTATATAGTTTGAAACATTGTGCTACTAGGGAAAGTTCATTGTTAAATAATAATAAAATTCCGCAATTGAATAAAAAAAAGTATATTATTTGATAAAGCTAATGGAGAAAAACTCAAAGAAGAAAGAAAGTAAGGACATGCCTTAACACAGATGTCATTCCCACGTACCGATTTATACTGGAAACTTTTCCCTCTTAGTTGAAGCACCAAAATCCTTTTAACCAACTAAAAAATAAGTGCATTAGCAATAAAACTGATCGTTTTTATCTTTTTTGAGTTTCATATTTAACTTCCGTCTACGGAAAATGACAAGATAAGGTTTATTAATATATATACAGGGTGGGCATAAAAAATAAAGATCTACCACATTTTGAAGACGTATGAAAAATGAAAAAATTTAACTAGAAAAAAACTGAATATATTGTTTAAAAGAACATAAAATATTTTTTTGTGTGTTTTAAACATTATCAAAAAAAAGCGGGGGCCCCCCGCAAAAATGAAAATTTTAGCCCTTTCGACAAAACTCAACCAAATTTTGTATACATATTCTCTGGGCTCAAAAAAGGCTAGAAATGCAAAAACTAACCACCAAAAATGGCCTGGCCTTATATGTTTGCTAAGAATGAATAGTGATAAAATGACAAATATGCAAAGAAGTTAATTTATTTGAGCCCCGAGGAAGTCAACAAAGTTAACGAAACGTTGCCAAAAAATAAAAATTATTTGCATAAGCTATTTTCCTTATTTCCCTAAAACAACTTTATTAATTAAATATAAATGTGTAATGATATAATTTATTTAGTTTATTCGTTTGTTCAGGGTCTGCCTACTATTACGTTAGAACGAATTGACCTAAACTCAATCGAGTATTTGAGCTCATAAGAAATTACAGATAAAATATTTCTTAATAAAATCAACCTTCGAAACTATAGTCTCAAGCCATATAGTACATATTCAGCTTGGCTGAGTGCATGCCTTCTAATCAAGCTAGCACGGGTTCGAGCCCGACCCGCTGCAATATTTAACCGGCTATAATCTCTTTAAGTCATTAAGCTTTCAACCTTCCATACTTATGTAGACCCCTTAAAAAAGTATTCACAGGTTATTAAAAAACATTATTTAATCTTTGTTATATTCCAATTTTAATTATTATTCATCATACTAATCCTACTTTTCAATTTTTTTTAATACGTTTTCAAATAAGTAGATTAAAAGGACATTTTAATGGAAAAAATAATAAATGTATTGAACCGTATAATTTTTTAAAAAACAAGTTTAAAATCGCCTCAAATATATAATACAAAAATAAATGAGATAAAGTCTCTCCATAAAGTAAACATACAATAATGATCAAGTTTTTATTCCTTAGCTCCTGGGGCAATTATTCAATTTTTTTCTTTATATTTACACGCTACCCTTCGAGAACGAAGTTTTGAAATAGCTCATTTTATTAAACGAGAATATTTTAGTCTGTCTCTCTACAGATTATTATTTGTTGTCTGTGTTCAATAGATAATTAGGTATAATTAATTATGTGTGATTTAACAAAATCTCAACCCTTAATAAATGTAATCACAAGTACAAGCTTTAACGGCTATATTATTCTATTGCTAGTATTTGATGCCCTTATGATATACATAGAAACTGAGTTTAAAAAAATAAAACCAGTTTTGGGGGCGTTAGAGACAAAAATACCCCGAACATTTAATGCTCATGGTGTATTATATATGTGTGTGTGTGTGTGTACTACTTTCTAAAGGGAAAAATTGGAAGAGTAGCCGATGAGTGCATTTTAGTATCAGAAGTCACAGAGAAACTAAATTTTAAACTTAAGCTAAGGATTATCCAGCAACGGTATGTAAAGCTTTTAGATCTAAATCGACAGCACTTGTACCCCTTTAATTGGAGATTGGAGAGGTTTTTCTTTGTTTTCCCAAAAATGATTTTTTTAGAAAGCTGTCTAATATATCAAGCAAGCTTAGTGAAGACCTTTTTATCTCGATTGAAATACCGTGAGAGAATTAATTTTAAACGGTGATTTCACAGAAGAGGAAGTTGCAAGTCAAAGAAGTCTGGTGCATATACCAGCTGATTTTATCATGGGGTTTGAGGTATTGCTATAAAGATATTTTAAATTAGAATAAGGTTCAATTTTTTTAAATATATTCTGCTTTAAAAAGACGGTGTGAGACTCATACCGGTCATTTTTAGGTGATTTTTGTAACTGTCAGCGCACATAGTGGTATTTGAGATCAAAACGGGGCCAAAAGTTGATTTGGAAAATGGCTCATATCAAAAAACTATTTACTACCTAAAACACTTAAATAGTAGCCAGATAACGAGTCAGAAAGTTAGAAATTAGAAGAAAGCTAGGGCTCTTAGAATATGGACGAAATGAGGGTCACGACTCCTCTGTAAAGAGGATTACGACTTTGAAGAAGAAGAACGAGTCAGCCATTTTTTATCCCCCAGTGCCACCAGGGAGTAGTTATTAGCACATTTAGCGCAATACTGGGGAGTCAAAGTTAAAATTACAAGATGACATTTATAGTTGGATTTTAAAAGACCTATTCAACTCAATGGGGTGAATAAAGATAAATTATTCGTTAACCCTTTTTTGAAGCTCATTATTTTTGTTAGTTTTAAAAAGATTAAATTTAAATTTGTACAAAAAATCAATTAGAGTTTTACTATTAGAACTTGGAATAAGAATAGCAAAAAGAAATAAAATGCAACGGATCGTTCCTAAACTTTATCCAGTCATTTGAAATATTAATATGTTTATTCGTTTATTATTAATCAGATATCACTTGCTATTTACAGTCCATGTTGACTTAAAATAACAAATAGTCATCGATTCTCATCTAATACTCGAGGAATAACCATTCTACATTGGATTTTTGACGTTTCGGTTATTATTAGTAGCCATTGCTGAAGACATGGAGGAATCAACTTAAAATCAAAAAGACCAAATTCTTTTATGGTAAATAACTCAAGCTTACATCCATCCATCCGCAGGAACTACCTGAAAAAATCGCACTTTTTGGCTTCTGGACGAGAACCCATGTGAATTTTGGCAAAACCGTCACGTGCTAAAATTCAATCTAATTGATTAATTATTTATTACTAATTACTAATTTGTGACTTTAATTGAGACCATGGGTTCCGTAGTCTTTACCTGAGGACCTTTTGAAGTCGCGTTTGCCGCGAGACCGTTTACAATACTTTACCCATGCTTCGCATTGGATAAAGTAAAAAAGAGGTTGGTGAACATATCCTTCTGGGACTAAAAGTTCACTTTTTCTGAATCACACCGCTTAATTGACCCCTCAGGAGTATAGGTTCAAATGCAAGTCAATCAGTTGAGCCGTTTAATCTGGAGATCGGTGAACATAGAGATATAGAATCCCAAAACTATTATATTGATTATTTATTGTATTATATTGAATTTTATTTTTATATAATCTTTTTTGTTCCATGAGAAGAACATCCTCAGAGTATTCAATAAATTAATATATAAATCTATAGGGGACATGACATAGCCAAGTGGTGGGCTTAAGTCACGCCATATTGCATTATCAGGTTGACAGGTTGAAAAACAATGAACTAAATTAATTGTTGAGGGATTTTCCATTGAAAAGGAAGAAGCGGAAATGGAGAAAAAAGATTGATGTTTTAAATGGAAAGAAAAATCGCTCGTTGGCATTTACCTAATTCCTGGGGATTCCTGGACCTTTTATAATTCAGCTCCTCTGGTCGGTTTGGGATCTTTGAATAGAGGCTTATAAAGAGAATACTATTCGGCTGTGATTAATAGCATTGGGATCTAATTCACTCCATTAATATTAGTGAAGCTTTGCTTTGGGAAATGTATGCAATTTGCTTAATGGGAAATCTATTAGACCCCTCCCCACTAGAGACCACCGGTTCTCTCGGAATTTTCATGTCTCGTATCAAATGAAATATCCAGATTCAAAAAATAATTAATGTTTTTTAAAGGGTTAAAATTTATAGCCTCTCGGGCGATCGGACAGCTTTAAGGGCATCAGTGCGTAACAAGGGTAGTTATACTAGAAAGAGAAACAAATGTTTTTTACAATTTTAAAATTAATGTAAAACAAACAAAATCCAAAATATATTACAATTACTAATGAGTCTTTTAGCGACACTATATGTTTAATAACAAAACTCGACAAAAGTTAAACAAAAATTCATAGAAACAATCGAAGGGAACTGGATAAAGATTTTAAGGGGGTTCGTGACCTTTTATCATTTTTATAAGAAAATTCTCCAATTTTTACCATCTAATCATTGATGCATTAAAATATTTATTCCAGAAATTTGAAGTTGATCGTCTGTCCCATTACCGAGAAATAAATTATTGAAAATTGTCCCTTTAACATGGAAGTAAAATGGACCGAGCTTTTGAAAGGACTATAACGTCTATACAAATTATACCATTTTCAACTAATTTTTACAGATCAATAATTCAACTTTTATGAATCGAATGATACATTTTTCAATAGATTTGACAGACTAGTTAATTAGTTATTCATAAATGTAAAAATAAAAAGTTATTTGCCGCAAACAGAATATAAAAAAATCACTAGTGTAGAATTAATTCCAACTCTATTTCTTGAAATCGTTTTTGTGTTAAATAAATGTTTTTATAATGAGATAAAATTTATCTCAATATTCTTTTTATTATTGTTATCAAAACAAAGATTTTTATTCGAAATTAACCTCATTATTAACAAAAATTTTTTATTAAAAAATTTAGTAGGCAGACGGTATCACTCTGCAGAAATACAAAAGATTTTTTCGAAGATCAACCAGATAGATAAGCTGTCCCAAACTCCCTTAATAACACAACTCGATAAAAGTTAAACAAAAATTCATAGAAGGAATCGTAGGGAGCTGGATAAAGATTTTAAATTAAAACACAGAGCTTTTAGTAAATAAGCCAGACGTTTCGTCAATTTATTTTGACTTCCTCAATGGTTGGAATGACAAAATAATGAAAATTAGAAAAACTTACCATATTCTCATACAATGGAAATCGTTTAACGTGAAAACCCTTCAGAGTTTTGAGATGTTTTTGATAAAAATGACGAAGAAGGCCATTTTGACCAATTTCATAAGAATGAAACAGCAATATTTGAAATCAAAAGATGTTGTTCCATCAATTTTCAATTCACTGATTGCTTTTATTTAGGATTTAGATCACTGTTTCTTAACCCACGAGCTTTTTGCAAGTGTTACGCAAAATTATGAAATTTATTATTATTATTATTATCATGACATATGGGAACTAAGCCTATATGGTGCAAGTAAACAAAGAACGTTTGGATATCCAAGGTGATTTAACGTGATTAAGCTAACTTAGCAGCATAGATATCTGACCACAGCCCTTTTGGGGTAGGCATCGAAAACACGCCCGATGGGTTTCCACAACCCCTCCGGACGGGTGGCCCCAGGCCCTAGCCCTGACGGGCGGCGTCTCGGATTGTTTTTATTAGGTCTCTACAATTAAAATTTAAAAAGAAATAAATGTATTTACTCATTCAAAAACACATTTGTTGTTATAGTCGAAGGAGAGCTTCGCAGCTAGTTATTATATAAAACAATCTCAAAACGTATATTAGAAATCCAAACGTTTTGTGAATTATTCAAATTTTACAAATTCTCACGAAAATTTTGATTTTGAAAAATCATTTTGAGATTGTTTTATGGAATAGGTAATTGTATTTAATTATTAAAGTTGTTATAGAGAAATAAGGACTATATCTTTTATGCAGATAATTTATATTTTATTGCCAACGTTTCGTCATCTTTGTTGACTTCTTCAGGGCTCTAAAAAGTGATAAGGCCTCAATTAATACAGATTATAACATTTTCAAATCCAAATCAAAATTGATCTCAAAAACAACTTCAATACATTCAAAAAACAAATTAATACACATAAAAAACTCTAGTCTCGTTATAAATAAATAAAATTTATAATTCCAACAGAAGACACACTCTTTTATTGTCTCCTTCAATATATAAAAATTCTGCTACTCTCGGCAAAAACTTTCAATTTAATAAAAAACTCATTTTACATAACAAATAGTTAACTTCCCTGCATATTTGTCATTTTTATATTTATAGATTTTGATTTGAAAATGTTATAATCTGTATTAATTGAGGCCTTATCACTTTTTAGAGCCCTGAAGAAGTCAACAAAATTGACGAAACGTTGGCAATAGAATATAAATTATCTGCATAAAAGATATAGTCCTTATTTCCCTATAACAACTTTAATAATTTAATCGATGGACATAACTAATAAAAAAAAAAAATTGTATTTAATACAGCAATGGAAATTTCAAAAATATTTATTATAAAAGGAATTTTAACTATTTTCGATTATTGTTTATTTTGGAATATACATGCAGCAAAATATTTGAAATTCCAACTACAAAATGTTTGACCTCAAGTATTTGTATTTCAAATATTTATACGTTTTTTAAAGTGCCCAGCTTTGAATGTGTGTTTTTTTAGAGATTAATAAATTATTTTGCTAATTGAAATTTCTCCCACTTCCTCTGAAAATTCACCCTCTTCAAGTACGATAGTTTTGAAATATTTCGTTCAAAAAATAATTAATGTTTTCTATTGAATGAAAATGTATAGCCTCTCTCTAGGGCAGCTTTAAGTGCGTCAGTGTGTAAGAAGGGTACTATAGAGAGAAAAAAGGATAAGTAAAAAGAATTAAAGAGAGAGAAGGAAAATACTATAAAAAGAAGTAAGAAAAGAAGTGAGATAGAAAGGCGTATGTCTTTGTCAGGAAGAATAGGGATTTAGACTAACGGATCTGACAAAATCAGACTTTAAGCATCATCTTCTTCACGTTCTGGTCAAGCGGTGGGAAAGTACCAGCTTCAAATTAAATAATAAATAAAACTAATAACAATAAAAAAAAAACTATAAAAAGAACAACCATAAGAAGAGAGGAAATTTAGTAAATAAAATAAATAATTAAGTGAACAAATAAAACCACAAAGAAATCGAAATAAAGAAAAAGAATAGTGTGTGTGTGTATAAAAATTTAAGTTTAAGGTAGTTGTTTCACCATATGGGTTTTCTTAGGATTTTTTTGAAATCTATACAGATTATTATTTAAATGCTTCTGCATCGATTGGTGCCAAAACGAAATTTATGAAGAATATAATTCCGGCGATATTAAATTCCAAATATAGAGTTTTTCAGACTCCTATACATTGCACTATAGGGGATATCGGAAAGTTTACATACATATTTAATTATAATTAAGAAACTCTTCTTACTATTTTTATAAAAACCTAAATCAACATTAAACAATAACTAATTCATTTTTTAAGAAAATTGTAATTGATAGTTTCTGGGATAATAATGAATAAATAATGAAAAATGTATATTGAAAAATTTACACTAAAAACAACCTGGCAACAACGCATTTATTTAACCTAAAAAGTGGATTAACTTTAGTAATTTTTTTGACGTTTTTTCGCTTCAGCCATTGTCGCAACAGCTTTCAATCGCTTATTAAGAAATTTTTGTTTTATAAATCTTCCTTTATAATGTACTTTATCTGACATTTCTATGATAAAATATATACAAGCTCGGACAGTGTTGGCAGATTTGTCAAACGAGCACTGGATTGGCTAGTAGTGGTACATAAACAGCAAAAAGTTTTGGGCTTATGAATTATGAATCCTTATTGTCTGTTCTATATACTCTAGCATTTACTTTTTGCTAGTATTGTCGCAAAACAACTACCTTAAATATTTTAATATTATTCGATAGCTTAATTAGGCTATTGCATAGCTTTTATCGCGGGCTTTGAGCGCGGCGACCGAATCAAGAAATTCCGTAACGAAAATAAACCTAACACCCCCACTCCGACCTAGCGCGGGTAAACGGCGGGAGTAACGTATTTTTTACTACTAACGTACCGTTTAACCATATCATGGATGAATGATTTGGGACGTGAATAGTCTCGGTTTTGAACCTAATCCTAGCAGAACGGGTAAGAAACCTAAGACGTGGAAACGGCCCGCGCAGATTAACGGCAAGGATAGGTGATTAGCACCTATCCGTCGAGAGGCATTAGATCATACGAGGTATAATTTCTCTATATTATGCTTTGCGATCTGTACCAAGGTACGGAGCTAAGGATCCCTAGGTCCGACCACGACGAATTGCACGCCAGGTCGGAGGACTTTAACCCGGTTTTCAAACCAGGCGCTGTCTGGATCGGGTGAGACTTGTCTCTACTGACATTAGTAGTACAATAAGATTTCCAAGAATTGCGAATTGTGAAAATGAATAATGATCCACAAGAATCCACAACAAAATATGGGACCACCATTGACGCGGTATTTTCCAGATATTTAGAGGATATCAAGTCTCAAACTTATGTTTCTTATTTCAGTTACCATAAACCTATAGTTACAATGATAAAAATTCCTGAATAACCTACATGTATTGTAAGATAATAAAAATATTTTAAACAATATTAACTTCTCATTTATTCAATAAAAGAAAAAGAAAAAACATTGTTTTCTTATCGGTCACCACGCTCAAAAAGTGTAACTTGAATTAATATCAAAGAAAAAACTTGAATTAATATCAAAGAAAAACTTGAATTAATATCAAAGAAAAAAATATTGCATAAATATTATAATTGCATAAGTTGATAAAAAATGCTATGCAATAGCTTTACCGCGGCAGTCCCCGAGTGCCACACATCTATATTTTTTTTTGGACTTTTCGACCTTTCTAGCCATAACCCAATTTACGATACTAATTATTTTATTTTTTAAATTTGTCTCTACTCCCCGGGGTCAGGTTTTAGCCGGATGCCTCGAGTCGGATTCGAACCCGGGTCCACTTGGTTAGCAGGCTGACATGCTAACCCCTAGCCCACCCGACCCCACCCTCGATAGCTTAATTAAAAATATTGAATTAACTAAAATCAACAATAACTAGAGTTAACAGTAAACAACATTTTTACTTTATCCAATGCAAAGCATGGGTAAAGTATTGTAATCGCTCTCGGGGCAAGCGTGGCTTCAAAGGGTCCTCAGGTAAAGACTACGGAACCCATGGACTCAATTAAAGTCACAAATTGTAGTATTCAATTAGGTTGAATTTTAGCACGTGACGGTTTTGCCAAATATTACAAGGGGTCTCGTCGAGAGGCCAAAAAGTGCGATTTTTTCATTTAGTGCGTGCGTATGGATGTATGGATGTTATCGTTTTTTTGGCCCACGATTTTTTCCACACCGTTACACCGATTGAAATGAAATTGAAAACCTACCATTAGTTTAACAAAATGAAGCGCTGATTAGTTTTTGGTACATATCGGCTCACAAACATTAGTACTTTATTTCAGTACTTTTTTAGTTTTTTCTAAATATCTTGAAAATGACTTAACCAATTTTGATGAAATTTAATATCCTAATTAAGTACCTTGGGGACCACAAAAAAGGTTAAATAAAGTTTTTAGTAAAATTATATTTTAAAGTACTTTACTCTAAAGTAAGATGGTACTTTTTTTAATTTTTTTAAATTCTTTAAAATTTATTCATTTGAAAGTTTTAATATAGCTCATTTAGCCTTGCTTAAGTAAGAATGGATAGGCTTCTCTCTGTGAAATGCTAAAAATTTGGGAAGAATTTTTATGAGTAACCATAGCAACTGCGTTGTTTTCTTATCCGTTACCTTTGCTGAAGACAGAGAAATCGATTTTAAACTAAAAATAGGGATTGATTCTCATCTAGTACTTGAGGAATAATCATTCTATATTGGATTTTTGACGTTTCGGTTTTTATTAGTAACCATTGATGAAGACATAGAGAAATCGACTTTAAACCAAAAATAGCGATTGATTCTCATCTAGTACTTGAGGAATAATCATTCTATATTGGATTTTTGACATTTCGGTTTTTATTGGTAACCATTGCTGAAGACATGGAGGAATCGACTTAAAATCAAAAATAGCCATCGATTCTCATCTAATACTTGAGGAATAACCATTCTATATTGGATTTTTGGCGTTTCGGTTTTTATTGGTAACCATTGCTGAAGACATAGAGAAATCGACTTTAAACCAAAAATAGCGATTGATTCTCATTTAAGAGTCGAGGAATAACCATTCCACATTGGATTTTTGACATTTCGGTTTTTATTGGTAACCATTGCTGAAGACATGGAGGAATCGACTTAAAATAAAAAATAGACATCGATTCTCATCTAATACTTGAGGAATAACAATTCTACATTAGGTTTTTGACGTTTCGATTATTATTGGTAACCATTGCTGAAGACATGGAGGAATCGACATAAAATCAAAAATAACGATCGATTCTTATCTAATACTAGAGGAATACCTTATTGCATTCCATTTTTGATGTTTTGACCATTAATGGCAACCTCTATTGAAAACGTGGAAGAATCGACTTAAAATCAAAAAGACTAAATTCTTTTTGAAAAACAACTCAAGTTTGAGTTGTTTGCCATAAAAGAATTTAGTCTTTTTGATTTTAAGTCGATTCTTCCACGTTTTCAATAGAGGTTGCCATTAATGGTCAAAACATCAAAAATTGAATGCAATAAGGTTATTCCTCTAGTATTAGATGAGAATCGATCGTTATTTTTGATTTTAAGTCGATTCCTCTATGTCTCAGCAATGATTACAATAATAACCGAAATGTCAAAAATCCAATGTAGAATGGTTATTCCTCGACTCTTAAATGAGAATTATTTTTGAATTAATGTCAATATGAACTACAAATTGCAAGTGATATCTGATTAATAATAAAGGAACAAACATATTAATATTTCAAATGAATTTGGATAAAGTTTAGCAACGATCCGTTGCAGTTTATTTTCCATAAGAATGTGTTTGTTTACTTGTTTATTCAGTGTTGAAGAGAGCCTGAAGCGGTTGTCATTAGATGTTACATTTAATTATTAATTCTATAATAAACATCTTGAATAGATATCATCCCTGTCGTAATTTTCCCCAATAGGTTTTTTTTTTTTTTTTGAAAATTATTGAAAAATTAAAAAAATTATTTCCGAAATGGGGTGAATTTTGAGATTGTTTTTGACCATTAAATATATACACAAGTGATTTCCAAATGAACAAAAGAGGAAGAAATTGAGAGAGAGAAAGTCCAAAATCTAATATACATATTCAATATATAATTATTTAATCGAGAAAATAAAAGTATTTTAATTTGGAGACGGACATAATGAAAAATACGAATTTCGACAACATTCTGTTGATATGAATAGTTGACTATGGAAGTAAATAAGAACTGATAAAAGAGACAAGAAACAGGTGGTTTCTTTCATTGATCCTTTTAAGTCCTGAAGAAGTAAGAAAGATTTTCCGAAACGTCAGTTTTTAAGACAGTGAAAATGGCGATCCAATCAAATATTTTATTTGTAATTCGTACTTTTCATTATTCCTGGCCTGACTTTTATCAATTCTCGGTTATTGAAGGAGACAATAAAAGAGTGTGTCTTCTGATGGAATTATAAATTTTACTTATAACTTATGTTGATTAATGACCATTATAATTAGTAGATTAAAAATTCACAGTTCATTGGACAATGTTTTTTATTGAAGATCTTATTCAATTTTTGTACAACGTTTCGTCTCTCTCGAGACTTTTTCAAGCACTGCAAATAAGGACAAAGATCTATTAGGTGAAAGTCTTTTACAATTATATAGGTTTATACAACCCAAAATGTATTACAAATTAACTAAATATATACAATCAAAAATACAAATATTACAAAAACAACATTATTATCACACAAGACTCACCTCAATTGGTTAGAGCAACATTGTTATATAATTTGAAAGTTTATATTGGGAAAATAAGGACAAGTTTTTATGTGTGACTTTTTTATTTATCCACCAACGTTTCGTCGACTTTGCCGACTTCTTCAGGGCTTCTATAATTATAAGAACATTCTTGATATTAATTTACAAAAGTACAGTCAGAATCCAAAAACAAACATGTATCAATAGTTTACCTACCAAATAGTCATGTCACACATTCGTTTAAATTTTCTTCTTACCTTCGTTACCATTGAAGGCCATTTTTAATAACAACCTTATCAATACAGAACAGAACAGTAATCACTTCTTACAAAAAATAGAATAAAATATTTTTCTTTTTATCCCTATATACAAAAATCTCAACTTCGAATAAATTAAACTTATATATTAATAAAATATATGTCAACGACACCAGTCAAGTTATTAGATGAAAAAATATCCATTAGAAATCTATTTTTATTTTCAACATCTAATTGCATTTATTTTTGAAATTTTTTATTATTATTTATTTTTTAACTTTTTATTTTTATCCTTATACCTGTCTAGCAAAAAACTATATATGCCACTTAAATTCTGGGTGTCTGTTCTAAAATTCACTGTATCATTTAACGAAATGTGAATCATTTTACTTATTGTTCTTTTAAAATACACTGGTTCAAAATCTAATATTAATGTATCATCAAACTTGAATTGATGATTTAGATCAAAATGATGGGTAGCTAGGGCGGTTTTGTCATTTTTTAAAATATTAGACACTCTACAATCATATATATGTTGTGTTAATCTTTTGTTATATAACGTTATAAATAAAATTTATAATTCCAGCAGAAGGCACACTCTTTTATTGTCTCCTTCAATATATAAAAATTCTGCTACCCTCGGCACAAAAACTTTCAATTTAATTCTCCACTAATTTAATATTTTTTATTATTTTATATTAATATCAATTATTATTAGAAAAGGGGAGTCGGGTTAGCCGAGCCGGCTAACGCACTGGCCTCGCTTGGCCATCGATCGATTATGACGATGTTGGATTGGAAGGCCGGGGTTCGATCCTGGCTGGCAAATAAAAATTTCTACAGGCTAAAAACTCGGCTCCCTCACTAAGCTACTAACACTTTACCTATGTGCTGTCTAAATGGGCTTTGTTCCCGGTGACAATAAAAAAAAAAAAAAATTATTAGGAAATTTACTCTGCCTCACTGGCAGTTACTGTTATTGAACTTACTCGAAATTTTTTATTTGTTCATATTGTTTAAAAAGCATAAAACGTAAAGAAAAATCATTATCGACCATTATTTTACTATCTGTCTGGATTCTGATATCACTAAAACTCAGGAAATTGTAGAAAGTTCATTCTATTGCTAATATTTTTGTATTTCCAATGCGGAGAACTAATTAGCTTTTGACCTTCGAGTTCAAAAATGCAGAAATTATTATTTTTTGATAAATTTTATTAAGCTTTTCAAACCTTGTCATGATAAAAGTATAAGCAAACTTGTGTATTTTTTTCAATTTCAATTTATTAAATTTATTTATTTATTTTCAAATTCAGATAGTTTTTTTTTTTTATTAAAAATAATTGTATTTTAAAATTAAATGAGAAATTGAATTTATCCCAAGTTAATTTAATCAAAAGGTACATTTTTTTAATAGTTTTTATGTTTAACCAAATTTGTTATTAAAGAAATTCTAAAAGAATAACTTACCATGTCTTGAAATGATTTTTACATTTTTCTCCTATTTAATTTAAATTTAATTTGAAAGTTTTTTGCCGAGAATAGCAAAATTTTTATATATTGAAGGAGACAATAAAAGAGTATCTTCTGCTGGAATTATATATTTATTTATAACGAGACTATAGTTTCGAGGGTTTTGCCCTCTTCATCAGTCTATTACAATGGATTCATAAATTAATTCCTGTGAATCCATTGTAATAGACTGATGAAGAGGGCAAAGCCCTCGAAACTATAGTCTCGTTAGAAATAAATAAAATTTATAATTCCAGCAGAAGACACACTCTTTTATTGTCTCCTTCAATAATTTAAATTTGTTTATAATACATACCTACACTTTATTGTTCTAAATTTGAATAAGCTATGTTTATAATATAGGTGGCTATCAGATATATAATATTCTCTTTACTTGGCTGTTCATCGTATAATGAATAGATTATTATAGTAAACCAATAAGTTAGCAAATAGTTAAGGAATCCTTTTAATTAACTAACTTTGGAATGGCAAAATTTAATAATAAATTCCACTTGAACAATTTGAGAAGAGATGATTCGAGATTCTTTTATTAAAGCAAACAATATTTTTCAACTTACAACTACTAATTAGTCATACAAGTTTTTTTTGCAACTCATCGAAAAATCTAATTAAGTAAATAATGAGAGAGGTGTAAGGATAGTTAAAGAGACACCTTTAAAATGAGGTCGACCTTGTTGGCTCTTTGATGGCTTCATAAATTTACTCACTCGAGAGTAAACCTCTCTATATTGGACGGTTAGATTGAATCTTCTTACCAGGCTAATAAAAAAAGTACAATCGGGTTATCATAAAAAATTGAGAGGTTGATGAAAAAATATTCAACCACATCTACTAATAAAATATTCCTAAATTTTGATTGTATATCTACTCTTATTAAACGAGCAAAAATTGTATATTTATTTATTTGTTTGTATATATATATTTGTTTGTTTATATATTTGTATCTTGGTTATATTTTGAAAACGACTATACCGATTTTGATTAAATTCACGGGTTAGGGGGTTTTTGGGGTGACAATTCCATCTGTCACGGTCTCATCTTCGACAAAATTGTTTTTGATGGGTTTTTTCGTAATCAAATTAATTATTCTCAGGTAGACAAATCCCATTCTTAGGGTTTTAAAAAGGTTTCTCTTTTCCTTTTAAACCCAGGCAGACAATGGGTTGTTTGTTTCATTGTTCTAAAAGGCCTTGAAGAAGTATTGTGATTGTGGATTTTAGCATATTTTGTTCTTCCTAAACGTTAGAAATATTAATAAACGTTTTATAATTGTTTTTATAAAGAACTTTATTTATTTAATAGAATAAAAAATAACCAAGAATTTATTTAAAAATATATTTCGATAAGCAGGTCTCAATTTTATGAAAAAACAACACATTTTGATAGGTTTTATTTATTAATTGGATGAATAAAAATGAATCATATGGTTGAATCAAAACAGGTGCAGAAGGTGGGGCGCAGTGGTGGGGAATCCGGGGGTAGGGAGAGGTTTCGGGGGTGGGGTCGAGCGGGGTGGAGGTGGGGGGGGGGGGCTACATTGGGCGACTATTATATATTTTTGTATTTTTTAATTTGAAAGCGGCTCTCAAATAAAAATCGACCTTTTTATCAGAATTTTAAATTAAAAATAATATTAAAATAAAGCTTTTAACTGAAGGAAGAAGTTACCGAGCATCGCTCGGTGCCTCCAGGTACTTATTATATTATCAGAGGTGAGCAATTGAGCATGCACCAGCCTCATTTGGCTCGTTTGTATCAAAATACAATATCTTCTTATAACGCTTTGTCCTTACGGAGGTTAGCTATTCACATGGCAAGCATACTTTTTGAGATTACAACCCAAAAGATATCAACCGACTAGCATCCGGACCATCTCAGCAGGTCCTTCACCCATGGTTTCTGGCGCCTGCCAACCGATCCTCTACCCTCAATCTTCTCCTCAATAATCAGGCGGAGAATTTTGTATCGGTTACCCCCACATAATATGACATAAATATCTGTTTTTTCAATCTTTGAGCTTTAAGGGAGTTCGGGACAGCTTATCTATCTGATTGATCTTTGAAAAAATATTTTGCCTTTCTGCAGAGTAACAACGTCTGCTTACTAAATTTTTTAATAAAAAATTGTTAATGATTAGGTTACTTTCAAATAAAAATCTTTCTTTTTGATAATATTAATAAAAAAGTATATTGAGATAATTTTTTTCTCATTATAAAAACATTTATATAACATAAAAACGATTTCAAGAAATAGAGTTGGAATTAGTGCTTTTGTTATATTCTGTTGGTTGCAAATAGCTTTTTATTTTTACATTTATGAACAACTAATTAAGTATATTTAATGCATCAATGAGTCGATGGTAAAAATGATAAACAGTCCCGAACCCCTTAACTTAGTAACTAAATTAGTGCTTTTGTTATATTCTGTTGGTTGCAAATAGCTTTTTATTTTTACATTTATGAACAACTAATTAAGTATATTTAATGCATCAATGAGTCGATGGTAAAAATGATAAACAGTCCCGAACCCCTTTAACAGTAGCTCAGTGACTTTCTGTATGCGGATGAGGACTTCGGTGTTAGTCACTTTTTCGATCCAGGGAATCTTTAGAAACCTTCGGTGTGTGTACGTTTCCTACCTACATTTCTTCCTTTCATACATACTAACTTGAAGGCTTGCTTATATGGCATAAGTTCTGGGGCATCAACGACTGGACTCGCCTAGCTCATACGCAGCTTTCGTTCTTCTGCGCGCAAAGATTTGCCTAAATACAGGCGCACCAACGTCATAAATAGTGTTCGGATTTTGCATATAAAGCATGTTTTTTCCTTGATTTCTATCCTTTTAATCTTTTGTATCTGGTCGTTTAAGGGTATCAGAACCCACCCAGAGAAATCTTATTTTGCACTTAAATGCATATTTTGGAGTTTAAGTGCATATTTTGAATATTTAGCGATTTAAGCTATATTTTGCATATTTGTGGATTTTTTTCACTCGTTTGTTGGCAAATCAGAAAAATAATTGAAGAAAATTTTAGAGACAGAGAGGGTAGGGCACAGGTTTCAAACAATTTTTTGACCCCCACCCCCACCCCCTCTCACTGTCAAAGAAATCGAAAAAATTTAAGAAAATAATTAAAATATATTTAAATTAAAATAATATTTCTGAATTATTCTGAAAAAATAAAAAAAATATTAAATTTCTTTTAAAAATAAACTTTGAAAACATTAATTTTATATTAAATAATTTGTTTCTTAAAATTGTCTGTCCTTAAATACCTTCCCACGGTGTCTTGTGATTTGGAAAGATCATTTTCTAAGTTAAAATTAGCTTTAACAGACAATAGATGTAAGCAACTTAGAACTTTGATTATACAGAGCAATAAATTACAAAATAAATTTATTGACTATTTCTTTTTTACACCTTCCTTGTATCCGTTTAAACCTATCAAGCACTAGATATTATGGGCATATTTTAAGTGCATATTTCCTTTTAAAATGAATATTTTTAGTGCATATTTCGGCCTTTTTAAATGCATATTTTGTTGTTTTTTAGTCCATATAGATCCGAACCCTAGTCATAAATCAAGTTCAATTTCAGACTACTATTTAAATTACTACAGCTATTTATTTATATTTTATAATTCAATATTTTTCATATACATGCCAAAAAAAATTGAATTAGTTAAAAGTTATAAATGAAAAAATAATTCAAACTCAAGTTCGACTTCGGACAAGAGCTACAATATTCAATTATTTATCCAAACGTCCTGGTTTCACATCCATATATGATATACTCCATACATTATGTTTTCAAAACCACTCAAGACTCACATTTATTATTTTTATTTATCTATTTATATTAATAATAATTTTATAAAAATATTAAATATAGGTAATCTAAGAATCTAGTAGAGGATCCCTAAAGAAAATCACGATAGAGGTGATATCTATTCAAGATAGATGGAATTAATAATTCAATACGAATTCAATCTTAACATTTATTGCCAACTGCTTGGGGCTCTCGCCAATGGAGAATGACAAACATATTTTCATAGATAAGATATTCTTATAGGGAGAAATGTTCACCCTTAGCTAGCGCATTTCTCCAAACTTCCAGCATACAGGAAAAAGAGAGGATGGGTCTCCAAAATGTAGGGTATTTCAAAAATGTAGTTTTTTTTCTTAAAATATAGATAAATAAATTGAAAGTTTCTTTTGCCGAGAGTAGCAAAATTTTTATAAAATAAAGAAGTCAATAAAAGAGTGTATCTTATGCTGGAATTATAATTTTATAAATTTATTTATAACAAGTTCACTTTCACACATCAATTTATGTGAATCAATTGTAATAGACTGATGAAGAGGCCAAAGCCCTCGAAACTATAGTCTCGTTATAAATCAATTAAAAATCTATTTTTTCAGCAGAAGACACACTCTTTTATTGTCTCCTTTAATTTATAAAAATTCTGCTACACTCGGCAAAAGAAACTTTCAATTTACCTTAATTGATGTAGTTTTTGACGTTTTGGCGAATATCATCACTTTTCTTTTACGTGTGTTAATGTTCAGACAAATACAAAATAAGGAATGAATTTAGATTATTTTATACTATAAGGTGTGACAATGCTTTTAAAACAGTTGTTTTTTCTATTATTTTTTCTATTTAATTATTTGTATTTCTTATATTTTTTCTTAAAATAGGTATATAGGTGATTAAATCCAACTTATTTTGCATTTTTTTACCTAAAGATTTGAAAATATAACTTTATCTCGCCCCAACAATAATAATATAAGTTTTGTGTCTCAACTATCTATAGACCAATTTCTAATAATGGTTATGAATTAAAAAATATTTTTCAATTTTTTATTATTTTTCCTATTCTGGTGTGACAATCAAGGGGATGGAATTGACATTAGAGAATTTTGATTTGGTAATGTAGGCAGTGAGGGGCTTAAAAACCTAGAAGGTTACAATTTTTGTTACAATTCACTAAAAGTAAAAAAAAAAATTTTTAATAAATATTTTTATATGACTTGCTATCACAGGGATGGAAATGACATCAATGAATGATGATATAATTAATCGCTTACCTTTATGAAGTATTTTTTTTTCAGAGTTATCATTAGAATAAAATTAACACCACTGGTTACCATTAACAACAAACCAACTCACCAAGTGAAAATATTTTCTCTCTCGGCCATTGTTGATAGCGTGAATCAAGTTAAATACTAAAACTATGTTGGGGACGGAATTGACACACTGCCTTTGGAAAATTTTAATAATTTTTTATAACAAAATTTTAATAACTAAAAAAAAATTTATTAAATTATATTGTCTTCATTCATCTTTTATTTATTTAGATGATATTTTATTCAGTCATATCTGAACATTTTTCAAGTAAATACACGGCTTTGAAGATTTAAACAGCCAATTTAGACTGGGGACGGAATTGACTTTTTGTAGATTATGTGAATTAAAAAAATATGAAATTGAGAAAAATTGGCGTAAAAAAATTTATGAGTGCAACAATAAATGTATACAATTAAAGACTATAGTATTCAAAAATGGAAAATTTATCTTAAATTGAAAAATAAACCTAGTGGACTTTACAATGCAAAATATGTTGGATGCCTGTGATTTACTAAAAATATTTATTTATTTATGAATTGATAACCTTCTTTTTGAACTTGTTTAATAAAAATAAACACTTAGCTTTAGCATAATAAAATGAATTATAATTAATTGGTTTGAACTCCCAATGGTTTAATCTCGCTCAATTCTATCTGTCGTTCTGTTTGAAGCTGTTCTCGAAAAGCTCTCATTAGGACTTTGAAGTCTCCTGGGTGGCAAAGACCCTTTGGGGTACCGACCACCTGGTCATGAGCCAAGCCAAAGCTTTCTAGCCAAACCCTTCTTCCACTTTCTACTTTCCACTTTCTAATCTACAAGCCTCTCTTTCTGAATTCCACATTCGTGAGCGAACAAATAAGAAGTAATGACAAAAGCAATTAACCCAGTTTGTTTTTTTAGGTCTATCACAATAGAGAAAGAAGGAAATCTCTTTGTCAGCTTGTCAATGCGAAATCCATTATCTATTTATCAAGGGGTGATTTCTATTCTTAAGGTGTGCGACGTAGATGGGATTTTTTGTTCATGGAATTTTTATATCTTCCTTTTAAGACGATGAAATAAAATTATCATTTGTTTTATGAAAGTTTTCTTTCATAAAATATTCATTTACACTATACTTAAAATTTCCCTATAAAAATATAATGTGAAATTTTATACCTACTGAAATTATTATTATTATTATTATTATTTTGTTTATCGACGCGTCGACTACTATGTTCATTTGCGCCATCACGTAGGTAAGAATATTCTCCCTGATAATTTTCGACCCCCGACACCCCATCAAGACAAACTAAAACCGTCTTCGCCGGGGCACAGCCAGGCAAGCATAGATGCATCCTTTTTTTGGCTTTTCGGTGCTTCTAGCCATCAGCCAATTTACGATAATGATATTAAATTAAGACTTCTATGCAGGGATCAGATTTTTAGCCGGTTTCCTCGAGTCAGATTCGAACCCGGGTGAACTTGATTAGCAGGCTGGTACGTTAGCCCCTCGGCTAACCCGACCATCCATAGATGCATCCCAAGGGGTGATCCGCGATTGGAATTAGGTGTACACCGTCTTTGGAATTATTTGGAATTACTTTGGAATTCATTAGATAATCTATTGTCTTCTACTTGGAAATGAAAGTGGAAGTGGAAGTAGGTGTACACGGTTTTAGGTCGCGGTTCACCACTCGATGCATCCTGACCGATTACATTGTGCGGGATCCAGGCTACCGCGGAAAGGGCTCTAGGGATGGAAAATACTACTAGGTTACTATCTCGATATGCCAATATGGTATACAACAAGAAGAAGACCATTGTTTATGGAGTTGTAAATCAAGAGTATAAAATAAAATACAAATAAAGATAGTATGACAGATAATGAAATAGAAGGAATATGACAGATAACAAAACTTTTACAGCCGAAATAAATTAGGCATAATAAAATAAACTACCAATATAACAATAAATAAATATCGAGGTGAAAAAACTAAATATCACAGATAATTTAACTTTCCAGCCAAAATAAATTGGGTATAATAAAATAAACTATATAACTATAATAACAAAAAATAAATAATGAGGTGAATAAATAAAAAAAATCCCTGTGGGAGACCGTAGGAAGAAGTAGATTTCGAAGGGGCTCTAGCCCCCTTTAGACTCCTCCTATCAAAAACTTTTCAGACACAAGATGTAGAGGCTAATTGGTAGAATATTAGCCATTTGCAACCAAACAGTTATTATTCATATTAAAGTTGCTATGAATTTTGTAAGATTTCAACTCCCCACCATTTTAATCCTCTTGGGGCTGAAGTCACCAAAAACTAAGCAGTTCTTGTTTACCTCAAGACTAAATTTTGAGGCAAATTTTATTGCAATCGGTTGAACATTGCGGCCATGATAAAACTATATAACATTAATAACAATAAAAAAATAACGAGGAGAATAAACTATAAATGAATCTATAACAATAATGAAGCTGTAGAGGGGCTTCTAATAAATAACATTTGTATATTATTACATTAATTTTAACAAATGTATTTGAATCAAGGACTCAAACAATTTTTCAAAATTTTCCTGGCTAGTCAATAGGTTTTCAATTGATATATTTCCTATCTTAGAATTTATCCTTTCTGCACCATAAGGACAATCAATCAAAATATGATCAATTATCACCCTAGTATAGCAGGTTCCACATCATGACGGATCTTCTCTCAGAATCAAATGCCCGTGGGAAAAAAGCAATGCCTTATTTTTAATCGTGTTGTAATAGTTTGCATTTGTCTAGTCAGATTTTATATTTCAAATGGACTAATAAATGGTTTTACTCGCTTAAATAATCTATTTTCTCTCTTCCATTCATTGCTCCATAATTTCTTAATTTTGATCTTGAAAAATCTTTGAGAGTATTCTTCTGAAATTATTTATTAATTATTTTGTGTATCAAATTGTAACTTTCTATTAAAATAAGGCTCTTGTTAATATTTTTAGTAAGCCGATTATTTTTTAGTTTTGAAGCTTTGCTTTTTAAAGCGCGCTGGGCATGGCCTAAATGGGAAAAAAGCGACCTCCGTAAGATTCCTACTGCTTATGATTCTGGGCTGCTGGTAGGGGAAGTGAGAGAGGGCGGGTGAAGGGCGGGCCAGGTCAAGCGAGAGAGAGCACAATAGCAAAGGGCTTTCAATTTTAACTTTCAACTGCCAGAGTATTAAATGTCCCAAAAATGATTTCACAGATACAGTTATTAGAAATATGAATGTACTACTACTAACTGAGACGTGGATGGATAATGATGAACATTATGATGTACCTAATTTCGACTGCATTGTTCAATACAAACAAAGTGATGTTCGAGCAAGTGGAGTAGCAATTTACAAAAATTTTAATGATAAAACAAATATTATTACTCCGAATATTGAAACAACCATGTCGAATACTAATGATATAAACGTTAGATGGACAATTATTGGAGATATCTGTGCATGTATGTGCAAAATGGACAATAACGTTGAAATAGTCATGGTAGTCATTTATATTTCACCGAATTCTAAATTGGAAGACATAGAATTTTTCATTCATCGTGCACTTCTAGAATATTCTAAAGAGGGTTCTCTTTTACTTGGTAAAAATTTCCAATTCCTTCCACTAATGTTGGCTGTGGATTTCAATGTTAACTTTGCAGATCCAAAATCAGATCGCTTAAAATTATTTCTATTTAATAAATTTGATTTAAAATTAAGCAATGACCCAGCAACATCTACAACTAAATATGGAACGACCATTGATGCAGTTTTTTCAAGATATTCACAAAATATTGAATCACAAATTTACGTGTCTTATTTCAGTTATCACAAACCTATAGTTTCTATGATACAAACACAATAGATCTCAATTGTTTACATATTTTTCAAAACATATTCTGTAAATTTTTTATAATTTATTTATAAATTTATTATTTGCAAAAAATTCTGTTTCCGACATCTTCTTATTTCATTATTATAATTGATTTTTTTTTTATTAAATATTTTTTATTTTTATTATTTGTAATCAATGGACAATGCATATCAACGACGAAGAGGCAAAGATTCTACCGACAGTCCCACGACTGTCTGTATTTTTATTTGTGTTTCTCTTCATCTTCCACTCTTTACAGAGCCTAGATGTCAAGCTTTAAAAGTTCAAAAATGCTAAAAGAAAAATTTTTATTAAGATTTTAATGTGAAGTCAAAATATAGGTATAAATAAACAATTTATATTTAAGATTATTATTAATTACTACACCATATCTATCGAACCGAGTCTTGGAAAAATTTTCACTTTTTTTCTTAATTAATAAATGTGATGTGGTGAGCGATTCTTTCATTATAATCCGATCAAAGAAAATGACGAAAAAGAGCGTGAATAGAATTATCTAATTTCTTCCTTTATAGCGAAGAAAATACAGGATGCCAAAAACAAGTCAAGGCCTGTTTACACTAATAAAGATTCAATTTTTAATTTCTATTATTCTAGGAATGGCCTTTTGCTCTTGGATGAAAATTATACTCGATATAGAGAAAGCAAATATTTAATTGAACTTCAATAAAATTCAGACAATAATGTAAAAAAAAAAAATATTTGTTCTAACTGGTGAACGTACTGGGTCGTGAAAAAGCTTTTACTTTTGTCTTCATTTTTATCATTCAATAGAAAAATTAAATTCATAAAAAGAAATCGACTTAGAAAGTTTGTTCTGTACCAAAATTTTTGTATTTTCAATGAGAACTGTTTAGATTTTGGGCTCTCTAAAACAGTGTTTCTCAACCTATGTGCCGCGAGAGATTGTCAAATGTGCCGCAATCGTTTTTGACAAATAATTAAAATTGCATGGGTTTTGTAAATTTGAAAAAGTATTTGTAATTAGATTTTTTTGTATCATACAACTTTTAATTTTTTTTATATTTAGGTGTGCCGCAAATGATTCCAGATATTTTTCGTGTGCCGTCAACCAAAAAAGGTTGAGAAACACTGGCCTAGATGGTCAAAGATGTTAACATTGCATGACACAAATATGTATGATCGAAATCAATATAATGTACATAGCTATTTTCTGGTAAAAATATAAATCCGATCTCCAAAATATGGTCGAAAGTTGGTGATGATAATGCATGAATTTTGAGTAAATTACAAATAAGATAATCTCTAGAAACAGTAGAAACAATTTAACTCGAATGACTTCACTTTAGATTTGGGATCGAGTTTAATCCTCTCTGTCTGAAACAGAAGCCGAGCCCTTCGTACTTTCAAACTTTCTGTCTCTAATGTCATCACTCCTTCATTATATATATATTTAGAATTGAAACTTAATATAATAGTATTATAGATAATGATGCCTTTCATACCAGATCGGTCTTCCTCGAAGTTTTGAATTTTTTATTAGGTTCAATTTTTTTAGGTTTTAGTAGTTTCTCTGATTTTTTATTATCATGAATATTTGAATAATTTGATAACTTTTTTTCAAATGGTTGTAACTTCGTGAATATTTTTTCATATGTGTTCATTTAAAGTCATAAATATTTATTTAAATTTTCCACTACACATCAAATAAGCCGGCCAAGTGCGAGGCCGGACCCCTATACCGAGAGTTCCATACAATTTATCTCTTATAATACTTGAGAAATCAAATTCATTCTTATTTCCTTATTTGTTGATAGGAATAAATAGGGGAATTTTTTCATGATATGCCATTTCTGAATGCTAACAGGTACAAAAATCACCTAAAATGGCCAATTCGGTCCTATCTCACACTGCCATTTTAAAGTGAATAAAATTTAAAAACAAATTAGTCCATCCCTTAATACTTTAAATCTTTACAGGGATACCTAAAATAATAAAAAAACATTTTTTATTTTTGACCCCATAAAAATTTTGAACTGAGCCTATAAAAATTTTATATGATTTTCGATCTCATTGATGTTTTGATCTAATTCTGTACCTCTATCATACTCCTCAACAATCAAATAAATTTTTGACTAATCAAAAATATACAATATATATTTGACATGGAATGCTCCATAAAAAAGAACTGTTCACTTTTAAGAGCGTAATATTGCTAACTTTGATATTATTGGTGTTACGAAGTAGATCAAATAGACCAGTGGTCTTCAAACTGTGTTCCGCGGAACCCCGGGTTTCAGCGGTAAATTTATTTATTTTATTTATTAAAGAACATTGTATCTGTAGGGCCATCCCTTTAATGTACAATTTTAGACCTATTTTATTACACAAAAATTAATTAACATGATACAAAAAACAAAATAAGAAAAAGAAAAAAAGCTAATATAACAGGCGACATTTCTGGAGGTTCCGCGGGTACATGACACCTGGAACACGAGATAATGCTATTAATGTGTAAATTAGATTGATTTTATGTTCAAATTTTTTGATCAAAACTACAATACTTTTCTTTAATTGTATTGACATAAAGTACCAATAACATATTATTTTACTTTAAATATTATTTTAAGATATATTTTTCTAAGCGTGGGATTGGGTTCTCAGAAATAACCTCATAGTTCTAAGCAGTGTTGCCAGGTGAGATGAAACAAAAATCGTGAAAGTCAAACTTGAAAATTCGTGAGAAATCGTGAGAAGGCTAAAAATTGCTTGATATTAAAAAATTAAGCACATTTATATTGGACAGGAGATAAACACTTTTAATAATATATAAAAATAAACAAAACACAAAAAATAACAAAAAGCTAAATAAAAACAGAACATTTGTACCTAATTTCTAATTCAAAACTTAATACACATTAAAAAATAAACTTAAATGTTAAAGGCCTAGACTCAGTCATCAGTGTCATCAGAGTGACTGAGTTACTGAGTCAGTTGTATTGTTTTTTTATCGCCATACAATGCACTGCTACTACCCAACTTTTTATCATATTGTCATTAACTAAAAAATTATAACAATTTTTGTCTCCCATTAAACTCCTTGTATGCAGAATACCTTCTATGGTTGTAATTTTCAGTTTATTGGGTAACTGAGGTCTGAGAGAATATTCTCTCTACTGCCGCACTTGAGTGCGGTAAACAAAGGATTTGAAATACAAATTTAACAAGATTGGGGAATTTTAAAGAATATTTACCGATTTTAATTTGCGCACTTTTTCTCCAAAATAGTAAAATATCGTTATCGGTGTCTTCTAAGGGAAATGTCCTTAACATTCTTCAGTCATTATCGAGGTCCTGAATTTCGCCTGGATTAATCAAATTGGGAAAATGGTTTGTCTACTTAATTCGGTTTCGTAGAGGCAAAATTCGTGAGATCGTGAAATTGGGACCAAAATCGTGAGATCTGGCAACTGTGGTTCTAAGGGTTCCATGAGTGAACAAAGTTTGAAGACCACTGATATAGATAAACAATCTTAAGGAAGTTACAGTGGGGAAATTAGAAAAACAATTGAGTCTCAATTTACTTTCAAAAACAGTTTTTTTATAATGGAACACCCTGTATATATTACCTACTATACTTTAATTCTAAAAAAATGTTGTAATACATTATAGCAATAAATTAGATGCAGTATTTTTGGACTTTGCCAAGGCTTTCGATAAAATCAGTCATAAAATTATTTTAGAAAAATTAAACTCGTCAGGGTTGTCTGTTAAGTTAATTAAATTTATTCGGTGTTTTCTTAGGGATAGAACTCAAATTGTAAAAGTGGGTAATGGTCTGTCTGATAGAGTAGATGTCACGTCTGGGGTGATTCAAGGTAGTGTTCTGGGTCCTCTTCTTTTTCTTATATATGTAAATGATTTGCCTTCTATCGTGCAATCATCTATTAGGCTTTTCGCGGATGATTGTGTCGTATATAGAGTAATTGATAATGATTGTGATAGCCTTACTTTACAGAATGACCTGGATCAAATTGAAGGATGGTGTAGATCCAATTCAATGGAACTAAACCATTCCAAGTCAAATTTGGTTAGATTTAGTACTAGAAATCTGGTTAGTCCTCAAAATTATTACATTGGTGGAAATATTATCAATGAATCTAAATTTTATAAATATTTAGGCATACATATTCAGGCAAATTTAAAGTGGGATATGCATATTAGTTATATAGTCAATAAGGCTTATAGGAAATTGGGGATGTTTGGTAGAATTTTGAAGGGTACATCTAGAGAAGTTAAGTCAAAAGTTTATTTAACTTATGTAAGACCTAATTTAGAGTATTGTTCTGTGGTTTGGGACAAACACCCACAACGATTAGAGAGAAAAATTGATATGGTACAAAGGAGGGCGGCTAGATTTGTTTTTGGTAAATTTGATAGGTTTAGTAGTGTCACTTCAATGATTAATGAATTAGGATGGTCTAGCTTATTGGAGAGAAGGGAATGGGCTAAATTGAAAGTGATTTTCAAAGCCTATAAGGGTTTTAGGAGTTGGGAGGAAATAACGAATAGATTTCAGGAACCAAATTATTTAGGTAGAGCTGATCATAGAAAAAAGATTCGTAAGCCAAGATTCTTGAAAAATATCGGTTTACATTCATTTGTAGGATCTGGCATTGATTTGTGGAACAGTCTGTCTGTTACTACTTGGGATTATAGTCCTCTGCCCCCTATGATTAAATCAATTATAAATTTTGTCAAGTCCTAATGTCCTAGAGTTGTGCAAAATTTTATTTAGTTCTCGCAAGCAGAGATTAGGTGAGGCAGAGAGAGGTCATACCATCCTTGTTAAGGTTTTGACCAGGTTTCCTTAACAACTTATGGCAAATGCCGGGATGGCTAATGCGTCGCTTGCTCCTGGTATCGGGTTTTTGCGCGGAATTTTTAAATTACTTTTTGTCTTTTGATGGAAATATATGGTCATGTTATTTGTTAATGAGCATACATTTCTAATTTTTTTTTTTTCTTTTTTTTTTTTTTTACTTGTTTATTATTTGTTAAATTGTTGTAATTAATTTGTATTGA
This sequence comes from Forficula auricularia, assembly GCA_024734495.1. Lineage (NCBI taxonomy): Eukaryota > Metazoa > Arthropoda > Insecta > Dermaptera > Forficulidae > Forficula > Forficula auricularia. Next base: position 830,145 of record JALMQS010000618.1, read on the forward strand.
TGTTTATTAATGTATTGTTGTAGCTAGATTGTATTGATGTTTGGAGGACCTAGCCACCGAGGACTTGTGCCTCTAAGCAGGTCGAGAAATAAAGATTTATTTATTTATTTATTTATTTATTATTTAAATTAAGAAATAAAGTTATTAAGATATTGAGATTACTTATGCAACAATAAATGAGCTCCAAGATTCTACGATCACTATCATTCAAATCTTGCTTTAAAAATTATTAATCTGTAAACTGCAGTCGTTAATTAATTATAAAAAATATTTAATTCTTTTAATTCGAAATATATTATTTGAATAAAAGATAATCTTGTGTAATTAGTTTTTATTGTTGGGATAATTGTATTTATCTTGAAATTAAATATTGTTTTATATCAATATTTTATATCTATAAAAAAGAACAATACATATTAACCAAAGAAAAGTAATATCAATATTATTATGATTTTGACCTTGTCATGAAGAAGGCATTCAACCCCATGGATCTCGAAATATAGACAACATATTAGTTCATGGGTAAGGTTAAAGGGAATGTGCGCTGTTTGATAATTACGCAGTGTTACCGCTGCAATCAATGTGCAGAGATGCACGCAAATAGACAATTATTAAGGCTTAATTTTTAATCATTTTCTAATTGTATTTATTTACTTATAATTAAACTTTAACCTCACCCAAGAACTAATATGTTGTCTATATTTCGAGATCTATGGGATTGAATGACTTCTTCATGATAAGGTCAAAATCATAAGTGCAGCAGAAATTAATTTAGAGGGGAGGGGCGAGTAACATATCAGCTTATTAAAAATAAAATCATAATAGAGAGAAATCAATGAGGTTGTCCTCTGATTGATGGAAATAAACATTTACATATCGTCGGCTTAGAGTCTAAACCTGCTAATTCAATTTTTTATCATCTATGACATATTAATACCGTTCAAAAGAAAAAGGGATGCATCATCGTCTAAATAAAACTGCTACTTAAAATTACTATCAAAAATTGTAGAAAAAAAAATGTGAAAAATGTTTTTTTCCATAAAAACAATGTTAAATTTTGTTTGTTTATTCTCTGCCCTGTAAAATTTCCTTGTTGTGAGTTAGCTGGTTTACTCTCTAAAGCGATGATATATATATATATATATATATATATATATATATATATATATATATATATATACCAATGGAGTCCGGTCAATGGATGCTGTGGATGCGGCGCATCCCTAAAATTTCGAACATTTAAAGTACTTTCATAAATATATAAGGTCGACTTTAAAATTTCAGGAGGGTCTTTAAATTTTCAAATTATTACAGGTTATTTCAAATATTTCTATAAAAAACATTTAATTTAATAGATAGAATAGAAAGGAAGAGATTAATATGGTATGAACACCTCAAAAGAATGCCGGAAGATAGGTGGCCTCATAAAATATGGAACTGGATGCCCACGGAAAGACGGAGGAGAAGAGGGAGACCGAGACGAACGTGGAAGCAGGGAGTAGATGAGGCAATGACCAGTAGGCAACTACAAGAGCAAGACATTCTGGATAGAGAGAATTGGCGTGTTGGATGCGGGAAACGGCGCATGCTGTAGAACAAACCGCTTTATTATTATATATAAAAAACATTTTATATTTTAAAAAAGTATACCTATTGGTTCTTGAAATGAAATAAAATTGTTGCATATTTTCAAGGGGCAATTAAAATGAATGATTTTCCGAAATGGGTGCGGATAGAAGGGTTTGGAGTCTCTGCCTGATGGTATATCTTCCAGATCAAGCATGTCAAAGACAAGTCCAGACAAGTTTTAGTCGAATAAAAATAACTGTTCTCGATGAGGAACTATTAAAATAGTAAAAATACAAAAAAAGAATAATTAAAAATGATTCGAGAATTTTTGGACTAATCCATTTCTAAGAACTATGAATATATAAGTTCGGAAATAACTAAAAGCGATATAGACAAGTCATAGCTTTCTTAGAGCAATTGAATTCGGATAAATTGAAGATTTTCATATTGAACAGGCTGATTCATTGTGGAAGATCGTCGATTTTCCATCTCAGGGACTATGGAGTTTAAGTCAAAAGATTTAATTTCTGACTACTACCCTCACCCACACAAAGCAGAATCCGTTTGGGGCGAAGGTCCAAAAATATATTTAAAAAAAATCTAATGATAAATTTGAAAAATAAAGAAAATGATGAAATGTGCAAAAAAAGCGAAGATTAAAATAAAATTTCAAAAAATGTAGGCTACGTTTTTGGACAGCATCCATTGGTTGAAAAGTCCCCAACCGCCACTGATATATACCTATAATTTAGTTAGAGACTATAGTTTCGAAAGTTTGAACTTCATCATCAGTTTGTTATAATTAAAAAAATTTTATCTGTTTTTCTAAAGGGTTGAAATACCTGATTGGATGTAGGTAAATTCATTTTAGTAGTAATAGTAAGCTGGCTACTTAACGAACGATTTCTCTTTATGAAACATATACTCTGCTTCTTTCAGCAAACTAAAACTTTTAAATAATACTTAATAATAATAAAATCGCTTAAAATACGATATATACCTGTGAAATAAAAAAAAACTGACACTTGATAATTTGTAAAAATTTTAAGAAAATCTGATTTCAAAAGAGTCGATGAAAAAGTAACTTAATTGAATTTCAAATGATGTAGAAAAGGAAATTCTAAAATTTGAAGAAATTCTGATGACGTGTGCCAAAAGAGCAATAACGATATTTAGTTCAAGGGGTTAATTTTAAATCTTGAAAAATCGATAAGGGTGGATTTCTTAATTAATTAATTGATTAATTTAGGCTGGAGGCCTTAGTGCACAAAATAGACTGGGACTTTTCTGTTTTTTTCACTACATTCCTAGATTTTAACAATTTATTAAACAAACTGAAGAAATATAAAAGATGTATGTATAACGATAACGATCCTCGTCTTAATTTTTTTCATAAAGTAGGTCTTTAAATTTAAACATAAATTTTTTATAATCAAATTTATTAGAAGGAAGATAATTAAATCTTTTAGAGTTGATATAAACATTTATAACATTCGAAGATTAAACAATATGAAGGCAAACGTTATGTTCAGTTAGAACAAAGTACTAAAATAATAAAAACAAGAGGTTGTTGCAGAAATATGTATTATTTATATGTTGTTCGGTAATTAGAGATATGTAAATTTCCCATAAAATATGTTGTTGTTTTTTATTATTTAATTAGATATAATTATTAAAACTATTATTATTATTATTATCAGGGCCGGAATAAGAGAAAATTTTACTACAAGCATGACATATTTTGGCGCCCCCCCCTCCCATTTGTATAATTGTCTCTATGAAAATATTCAATTTCTTAGTGTTGCTTTCTAAATCTAATAAATTCTTCCGAAACGTTTGGTTTTTAATAGACGTTTTTAAGATTGTTTTTCTGAAAGATTTGTATTTTTTTCATAATTTTATATAAAAGGGGAAATCTGTAATTTTCGAAATTTTGAAACAAATGTCTATAAATGCCAAATGTTTAATTGAAAAGAATTAAAATCTCCGAGAGGGGGGGACTATGTGCATTTTAGGCAGAGAGCTAAAAAGCGAATAAATGAGATTGAATTTCTATTAAGTTTCTAAGGTTTGTGAGTAATTAATTTTATTAATGAATAAATAGAAATGATATTTCTGTTCTTTTTGAAATATTTTAATATAATTACGCTATTTGGAAGTTCTTCCCTTGTACCAATATTCCATTGGAATTTCGGCATCTTCTATCTTTTTCTAACTTTTCATTTTCATTTAAGAAATGTTTCATAATTTTAGCATGCTTTTCATTATTCTTTATTTTACATTTTTCTTTTCCTATGCTAAGAACCAGGCATCTTTTTTCTCCCAGACATTTTTTTATAGTTTAATGTAGTTCTTTCGCGAAAACCCACACAAAAAGTTTTAGCCTCGTAAACACTCTATACATATGAACGTTGCTAAAATTTTAGGTTATGTTTTTTTAACGTGACTGTACTTCTCACACTACTATATCCTCTTTATGAATGGATCGTTTCCAAGTCATTGATCTTATATCCCCTCCACTAAAAATAATCGCCCAAATATGTTTTTTTTTATCAAAACTACGAGATAAATAATTTCAATTTTTTTTTTAAGTTACTCCGAATATATTATTCTAATAATATATTAGTTTTTCATCAAGATGGTGAAAGTTCTTCAATGAAAAAAATAAAATAATTACCCTTTTCCAATCTACCATATGTAAAAAATTTCATTTTTAAATGCAATTATTTCATGTTAAATCGTCTTCAAATTTTAACAGTGTGTTTTATTATGCTTTTAATGACTTATATTCCAAGTTTCAAAGACTTCTTGAATTTTTGCATTTGTGAAAGAACTATCTTAAATGTGGTTAGGATTAGGGATAGGACATGATTCTCTTGATAAAAGAATCACGTGGGCAGGGAGGCCAGGCCCCGAAACTTTACTCTCCAAGAACAAAGAAGTACACACCTACCCATTACCCAGATATTAATATTTTATACAACATCTCGAATTAATTTCAAAAATGTAACGTATAATCCGGGAATCGAATTATTATTATTCGGTATCTCTAAATTTTTTTAAATAATAATTTGTGCGAATTTTAATTCCAAAGACCATTTAATTTAGAAAAGAAAATGCACTTAACTATAGTATTTATTACTTATAATATTAAATTATCATACTAGAAAATTCTTAGAGACAAAGTCGTTGAAAGATTCGCTTGTATTTTCAGTCGAATATAAATATTTCAAATTTCATATATAATAATTAACTATATCATTTGCATAAATTTTGAATGAATTTTAGTTATGAATTTAAGCAGGCATTTTTTATGGATATTTTTGTAAATTGCATACCTTTTAACTTTTTCTAAAAAAGTGACAATAATGTATTGTAGATAGTATATTTGAGTTTTCGAAATTGATTACATCATTAATGTGAATGTGATAGTGTATGTAAAAACTTATGCAAATGTATTTATTATAAGGTATATGATTATGCCTCATTAGTTTAGTTATTGAGAAACAGACAGCCGTTTATCGAGAACAGGTAAGGGCACCACGAGTAGGCAAACTCCGCCACCCCCCCCCTCTGACATGGATAGATAAATAAATAATAATTGTTTATTTTATTAAATTTATTATTTATTATAATTAAAGGAATATAATTTTGTTCTGCAAATTACATATTAATATATTCATAGAATGATAATTTAGAAATATAAAATATTTTCTTTATTTTCAAATGTCTAATACTACACTCAGAAATAGAATTTGAAATTTGAAAAAAATAAAAATAATTTTAAGAAAAATAAAAACCGACTTCAAAAATTAAATGCAATAAATAAAATACACTAAAAGGTATAAAATAATTATTATCTTATTTAGTTACAACTAAACGACGAAATATTAACATGAAATTACTTTTTGAAGTCGGTGCCAAACAAACTATACCTATTAGCGAATCGCACCCGCCAAATCGTACTAAGTAAGATCCGTCGAGTGTCGATTCATAAAATGTATATGTTTGGCACCGACTTCAAAAGTAATTTCATGTTAATATTTCGTCGTTTAGTTGTAACTAAATAAGATAATTATTTTATACCTTTTTAGTGTATTTTATTTTATTTTTAAGTTATTATTATTTTATTTGTTGCATTTAATTTTTTTGAAGTCGATTTTATTTTTTTTATAAAAATTATTTTTATTTTTTCTCTTTTTAGTGATGTTATTAATAGTGACTTAATATAATACCTTGCATGCATCTCGTAAGAGAAAGCGTCAAGCGAATGAATCTGAAAATGATAATAAAATTCAATTCATAAATATAGAAATTTTCTCGAAACGTTTGCGGGTTTTAAATGAATGTTTTTAAGATTTTTTTATAAAAGATTTTATTTATTATAATTTCGATTATTTGGTCATAAGAATTGGAGATTTACGTTATTTCGTCATTGATCATATCTTCAGAACTTGACCAAATTAATATGGTACCACCCCTAAGGTACCCTCTTTCCAATAAAAAAAGAATCATTAAAATCGGTCCATAAACAAAGAAGTTATGCCTGAACAAACATATCAACAAGGGTCCAATACCAATGAAAAAAAACGGGACTCAATCGAAAACTAGACTGAACCCAATGCAAAAAAAAGTACGTTTTACTAAGTAAGATCCGTCGAGTGCGATTCGCAAAAGGTATATGTTTGGCACCAACTTCAAAAAGTACTCACGTTAATATTTCGTCGTTTAGTTGTAACTAAATAAGATAATAATTATTTTATACCTTTTAGTGTATTTTTATATTTGTTGCATCTAATTTTTTGAAGTCGGTTTTTTATTTTTTCTTAAAAATTATTTTTATTTTTCTCTTTTAGTGGATAAAAGTTATTAATAGTGATCATATCATCAGAACTTTGACCAAATTAATAAGGACACCATCCCTAAGACACCCCTTTCGGATAAAAAAAGAACCATCGAAATCGGTTCATAAACAAAGAGGTTGGCCCAAACAAACCTAAACAAACCTAATAAAAAAGGTCTAATACCTATGAAAAATACGAAAAAAATGGGACCAATCGAAGCTAGACTTGACCCAATGCAAAAAATTTTCAAAATCGGTTGAGAATTGGCGGAGATATGAGGTAACATAGGCACACAAAAAAATTAATCGAATCGAGAACTCCTCCTCCTTTTTGAAGTCGGTTAAAAATAATTAACATTATATTCAAACTATCTCTCAAGGCTAGACGTGTGTTGAAACAAATAGAAGACACGGTATTTGTAGCAAAATACGTCTACACTTGAGATAAAATGTCTCGTAAATTGTTGAAAGATCTTATTTCGAAACAAATACAATGTCTCCAATACTGCAATTTGTTTCGAATCAAAGTCCCTAAACATTCGACATTTTGTATAAAAATTTCGACAAATATTTGTATTTAAGAAAAAAATATACAAAATTTGTAAATCTGAGTGTAGTAGTTGAGGATGAGAGAAAGTTTGATCGAAATTGACTCATGCATTAGATCAGAAACAGAAAATACTTTGAAGTTTAGACGGGAATAATGAAATATTAGGGAATTATTTTTAAAAATGAAGTATTTATTTATTTACTATTGAATGTTATTTTTTAACACAAAATTGAAATTTTATTATCTACCCATGTGAAATAATTTTATTAAACTGAAAATATAAAGGCGAAATTGCCTCCAACCAATATCTCAAATTGAATTTGGGAAAACATGAAAAGATTACAAAATTGTATATACCTATACAATTTTTAGTTTTAATTAATTAATTAATTTATACCTACTAAATTTAAATGTTAATATTAGTAGGATGAGCACCTACCTGAAAAAAGAAAAAAATGACATTAGTAAAATAATATAGAGAATTTAAAGTATTTTTTATATAAATATTCGCAATAAAATTATATTTAAAATATTATCTATTTTATTTTATGTCTTTTTAAAAATTCGAAAAACGTAATTTCAAAATTTTAGAATTTTTTGAATATCATTATAAAAATACAGTATTAAATAGATATTAAGATATACTTTAACAAGAAAAGTCTCTTGCCTGGTCCTGGGATGCTATCTCCACAGGAACACATTCACCTTCGAGCACAATAAAAAATATACTCGTGATTCGATACGTGGGGGAAAAGTAAGGAATTTAAGGTAAAATAGAAAGATGTTTTGATTTAACAGAAAAATAAGAAAATCAAATACTTAATCTAAATGTAATTAGTAGGACGAGCACCTACCTGAAAAAAGAAAAAAATAATATTAGTAAAATTATATAGTAACTTTAAAGCATTTTTTATATAAATATTAAAATAATATTTTATTTAATATTTTATTTATTTTATGCGATCTTTTTTAGAAAAATTTGAAAAAAGAAATATCAGAAATTTAGAATTAGGTATTTCTTAATTATTTCATTATGATAATACTGTAGGTAGGTATTAAAAAGATATCTCACCTTAAAAGACAACGTCTCTTGCCTCATCCAGGGATGCTGATTCCACAGGAACACACACACTACACTCGCGCACAAGTAAAAATATACTCGCGATAGGTTTCGGTTTCGTAGGAATAAAGATGTGAGATAACATGGATTAAATTGGGGGAGGATTAGGAATAGGACATTATTCTCTGGATTAAAGAATCATGAGCTCACGTGGGCAGGGAGGCAAGCCCCTGAAGTAGGTCTATATCTTTATCTAAAATATATAGCTAAGAAATACACACCTACCCGTTACCCAGGATTAAAAATAATTTAGTATAAATAAAATTTTAACTTTTAAGAGAAAAAATTAATTTTTAGGACAAATTCTAGATTTAAGTAGAAATATTTTTACATTGCGATATCAGAGGGGATTCTTTGTAATTAATTAATTTATTTCTACTAAATCTAAATGTTAGTATTAGTAAGACGAGAACCTACCTGAAAAAAGAAAAAAAATGATATTAGTAAAATAATATAGTTAACTTAAAGTAATTTTTATAAAAATAATCGTAATAAAATTATATTATTTTAAATACTATCTATTTTGTTTGATTTTTTTGAAAAACTCGAAAAAATTAATATGAAAAATTTAGACTATTTCTTAATTATTTCATTATAAGAATCCAAAATTAAATATATAGATATCTTACCTTAACAGCCAACGTCTCCTGTCTGGGGCTGGAATACTCTGACTCCAAAGGAACACACTCAACTCGCGATATATTTCGATTTCGAAGAAAAAATATTTGTGAACACATGGATTAAATTTGGATAGGATTAGGGATAGGACATGATTTTTTTTTAATTCTATGCAAATAATTAATATAAGGGATGGAGGGTTGTTTAGACGGGAAGAGTTGTTTATTAGTGAGGGGTGGAGTCAGCTGAGAGACTGGATGAAGTGGGAAGACCATATTGTAATATTCACAATCGATGTTTCATCCGCCACTGCCGGAGACTCACTGCTCAATCTCCCTATCTCTCCCCTTCCTTAAATACCCTACTGTACCTATATCCCTCACCTTATACCCCTACCACTGTCCATTTGCCCCTCTCCATTTATATACCCATCCATTGTCCCTATCCTCCGCCTCAAATACCCCTTCATTGTCCCTATCTCTCTCCCCTTATATACCTTTCGAGAGCAATTAGCGCAAGCTATTCTTAGCCTTATCTTCCGAGATAACCTTAATCGGATTAGCAATGTACGTCATACTATTTTCACTAATCACCACTAATTACTTAACCGTGAATACAGCACAGCATTCGCACTTTCACAGTTAACCGCTACTAGTCCACTTTCATAGTTAACCGCGTTTAAAGCATAACACTCGACTTCCACTTATCACTACTATTATTTAAGTGATAGTCGAATGCTATCTACTGAACTAAAATTATTGTAAGGGTAGTACTTTAGTTTAACGAATTTGAAGAATATTAAACAATGTTAATCAAAATCAATTGTAGTTATTATCGAAATAAAGACAAAAAGAAAAATGTGTCATGCAAAACTTGGATCAAATAGGACAAACTACTTATAATTAAATTTTTGTGCTCATCTTTCCTCATAAAAAATAATTCAGAAGGAAAGCAGGTTACCGGCTACCGCTATACCAGCTACATAGAAATAATCGATAATCGGTCAGTTTTGATTTTGAATTAACCCTTACTCTAGCATGATCGCTTTTATGTCAATTATCTAATAATCTGCAAGTTTGGTCAAACTTTCTTCGTTGACAACAAAGCTAAGACTAAAGAAATGTAAAAAATAAAATAAAATAAAATAAAAATGTGAAAAATTAAAAGGTTAAATTTTGTTTTTATAGTGGAATATTATATTATGATTATTTTGTTGTTTTTGGAAGATTAATTAAATAGAATATAATTTAATGAAATTATTGGGGGTCGGGTAGGCTAGGCGGTAGCATGTCAGCCAGCTAACCAAGAGGACCCGAGTTCGAATCTGACTCGAGGCATCCGGCTAAAATCCGACCCCCGAGGTAGAGACAAATTTAAATAAAATAACTAGTATCGTAAATGGCTTATGGCTAGAAAGGCCGAAAAGCCAAAAAAAAAAAAATGAAATTATTAAAATAGAGAAAAAACAGTTTTATATCGTACACTACTGAAAATGAGCAGACAAACTACTGAAACATGAATAATAAATTTAAATAAATAATAATTGTCATACCTATATAAGTTAAGATTGAAACTTGTATTTTTTGTTGCTTTTATTATTTGGATTCAATAGAAGAATGCATTAAATTATAAATGAAATGTGCCGGCCAAATACGATTCTGACCGCAATACGAAGATTCCATACCTTTGTATCTTCCTAAGTGCTTGACATCAAATTAGTTCTTATTTTTCTTTGAAAAAGAGATAATGAATAAATTTGTGGTATTTTTACATTAATTTTGAACTCCATAGGTATAAAATCAACTTAAAAGTTCAAAAGTGGAGTTTTTGGGACTCTCTCACACCCTCATTTTAAAGGGAAATAAATTTTAAAATTTTTAGTCTAATTATAATTAAAGAGTACTTTACAGAATTATCTCATACCCTTTGATAAAAAAATATTTTTTATTCCGAAAATTATCGATCCTAAAATAAACATTCTATTTAAATTTTCATTTGATTTTTGATTTCTGAAAAAATGAATTCACATATTTGTAATTTTCAATTATGTATCTTATTTAATTTACGATCTGCAATGCTTTGACAGTCCTACAGACATTAATAGGGTCACATTTTATTTTTGAACAGAAATCTAAAAATAACAAAAAAAACACATTGGTATAGTATGAAATTACAATATTATGACAGAATAAACTCCTTAACAATGTATACTAATTGAAAAGATTTTGTTTACTGAGAGTAACAGAATTGTTGATTATCATAAAGAGAAATCAATGAGGTTGTCCTCTGCTTGATGCAAATAAACATATACCTATATATAATTTATTACTTTACCATACAGGATATGGTCAAGTATTGTAATCGTGCATGAAATAAGTCGTTTTTTCCTTCTTTTTTCGAAATATCTCAAAAACAGCTCAAACTATTTTGATTAAAAAAAATTGAGCGAAACCATGGAATTTTGCACTATAAAAAAGCCCTAATAAGTGAACATCGAAAAAATTATATTTTTCGAGATAATAATTGTTTTGTCAAAATGACTGTTAGTTAGTCTGTGCGGTACCATATTTTGTGGACGAGCTAGCTCAAAAACTAGTGTGAGTATAGAAACCAAATTTCACACATAGTTTTGGTCCATTGAAGATTAAGAGCTGATTAGATTTTGGTGCATATCAACGAAAATTAAAGGGGTGGAGGGGGGGTTAAAAATTAAAAATCTAAGCCGTTTGAGCAAACTCAACCAAATTTTGTATACATAATCACTGGACCCCAGAAGTCTAAAAATGCAAAAACTAACCGGCCAAAATGGGAGGGGGGTCAAAAAATGAAAATCTTGCCCATTTACCAAACTCAATCAAATTTTGTATACATAATCAGTGGGACCCCAGGAGTCTAAAAACGCAAAAACTAACCCCCCTCCCCTACATGATTATAAATAATTTTATTAAATATTAAATATAAGTGAGGGGCCAGCTTGTATGGCAAAGTCAAGTGGATGGAAACATCAGAACACGTCAGCTTATTTGTTGTAAGCTATAATTTCGAAGGATTGAACTTAATCAGCATTATTTTTAATCAGAAATATGCTATCTGTTTATTTCTCATGGGTTGAAATACCCGATTGAATGTAGTTAAATTCGTTTAATAGTTTGTTCATTTATTGTCCAACCAGCTTGCTATTACAACAAAACGAATTTATCTCTATCCAATCGCTCATTCGAATCCATGAGAAATAAACAGATAGAATATTTCTAATTAAAAAAAAGAATGTTGATGAAGGTCAAACCTTCGTAAATATAGTCTCTAACAAATAAATTATATATATGTACAAATGTACATATTTATATGCATTATATGTATGTTTATATGGATCAACCAGAGGACAACTCTCATTAACATCTAAGAAAACGTTTTTCAGACCCGGATGATGGACTAACCCCGAAATATATCGAATTCAAAACTCAATTTTGTTTTATTTCTTTTTTTGTGAAACCTACCTCGCATCTCACTCAAGTTTATTATTATATATATTAAAATGTTTCACCTAGAACCAACACCGAACTCCTTAAAAGTTATCATTAATATCTCTTTATCAATTTTTATTTATTGGTCATATTTTTCAATTAACATTTAAATTTAATTCACTTATTTTTAAGAATAAGATTTATTAATATTATATTTGTCTAATCATAAAAAATTCATTTTCAGCAATTCCTATTTCAAGAATACGATCAACGTTATCAACCAACAACACAACGGGCGACATATTATCCCTCAGTGATATTTAATCATCAATTTTTTCACCTGAAAATATCCGATCTTCCGCCAATTCCATTTATTCCAGTGACATCGTATCACGAATGGGAAGCATTCAAGTGAGTAATGAAAAATTTTACTTCATCCTCTTAAAAAAAATTTAATGTGTAATTATATGAAAATTAGATTTGCGAAACAACTTCTTTTATTTAAAAAATTCAATTTCTGTCCTTAAGTTATCGTATCCGGAGATTGGAAGCCTAGCCCAAGTGCTAGTCTTGTTAATCGCGCAATTTACTTAACTCTAGAGATGTAATCCCTCTGACATGATAGATTATTTTCAAATTGATAGCTAGAAAATGTCAACTCACTTTATAGTTAACTAGAACTATTGTAAAATTTTATCATATCATTTAACAAATTAGCATAAATCACACTAGTTCTTATTTAGGACGAATCTTTGTAGAAAATAACATCCGTCTTTAGCAATTTTAATTTTTAATTTTATTAAATATGTTTCATCTCGAACCTACACCATTCTCCATGAACAAAATCCGTCATTAGCAGAGAAAATTACTTTAAATCTTTAGCAAATAAAGAAATAAACGAGAATATAATAAAAAATACCTCTCGGCTTTGAATTGTTTTATTAAAAAACTAAGTGGAGATAATATCCATGGGCGTAATTAAGGCTGTGGGGGGGCAAGGGGAGAAGTGCCCCCTTACAAAACTAATTGCCCCTCCTAGAAATATCGAAACTCCATTATTACGAGGCATCACTTATGAATTTCTCATTCAATTATGTCGTTCCTTCCAAAATTTGTCAATTCTACTAAAAAGTCTAATCGGATTACTGAAATTGAAACCTTGTGGCTAATCAGCTGGCCGGTTGCCCTTCTAGGAAAACTCCCTAACTACGGAAATGCGTATACACTCCACTAAAGCCCTGCCTGTATATCTTGGATAGAAGTGGTTCTTCCGTCCCAAAACCCGACCAACCGCCCCAACGCCCCAACTGCAATCACGGCTTATATAGCACAGAGTCCCCTCCGAGAGGAGGCTCTAGTGGGGGAGAAGTCCCTCCCCTCCCACCGACCAAGGCTCGCCTCTCTTACGGTGGCTAATTAGCTGGACGGCTGCCTCCTTAGGAAAGCTCCTAAGGCAATGATACTCGTAATATCAGTGATGTAAACAGCACTCCCGCAGATATGCGGTGTAGGAAGAGAGGGACGCTAGGGGATGCGGGGGCGCGGTGAAAACAAAAATTAATTTAAATATGGGGAATTAGAATTATGGCAAGGTGACCCTTTTCCAGACATTTAAAAAAATTAAATTAAATTTTATAATGTCAATATAAAATACTCATTTAAATAGTAGTTTGTTCTTCTTTGAGTTTCCAACTCGATTCTAAGGGTTTGTGATTACTATAGAGATAATATACATAATAATTTTCCTGTGGAAATTTTTCAAGGGATTATTCCCCTTCCCTTCCTTATTGAGATTTAGTGAGCCGACTTGACAAAGATGAACATTGTTCTGACTGAAGCGAGATTAGATCTCGAGTAAACTCGATTCAAAGTCGACGCTTTAGCATCTACCCTGTTAAAAAAATTGTAAATTTACTATATGTTTACAATACAAATAGATAGGAAATTTACAAGATTGCGTATAGTAAAAAAAATATATTATATTGTAAAATCACGTTAACTGATTGCAAAAATACAAAAATAAATTCTAACTTTACTTTTTCTATACTAATTAGAAACGTATTAGTAAAAAATATGTTGTAATATTACAATACTGGTAAGTAATATTACTCAAAAGTTTTGAGGCCGGACTTCCAATTTTTTATTAGAAATTTTTAACAGTGTACTCTACCGACGCCGAAGTCGGAAAAATAAGGAGTCCAATATTTCTAAATTTAGGGATTTTGTGGAGAAGACGCACCCAAGGTTTTGGTAGGGTCGCAGGTGATCTTAGTTATGTATTTGGATAAAATATTGATCACATAAGAAGAATTCAACTTATAAATTATTTATTTAGATAAGATTTACTATATATATATATATTTTGTTTTCAAATTTTATGGACTGCGTTCGGCAACAGCTTACATTTTAGTTTACGACATTAATAATCTTGAAACATTTTCATATGTGAAACGACTGCGGGATCAAATTTTAGAATCCAGAGAAGGACAGCAGAAGCCGATACTTATAGTAGTAGCGAATAAAGTTGTAAGTGATTTTTATATAATTTAGAATATCTACTATACCTATATACTAGGGGTGTCCAACCTTTTAGCTTACACATGCCGCATTTGATGTAAAAACAAATGCCTCGGGCCGCAGATAAAATATACTAATTCTATTGATATTTTTTAATCAACAAGATTAATTTAATCAACAGATAATAACGTAGAATAATGATATCCGCCTTTAAGAAGCAAAATGTCTTTAAAATATTTATATCTAATTAAAAAATGGAGTTAAAATATGACAAAATTGTGATTATTTTTTTCGGAAATCTTGATATATTTTTTCACATTCAAAATTTAAAATCTGCCCGTTTATTTTTCGAAAATTTTTGGGGAAGTTGTCCCATAGCTTCAATGCCATTGATGACCAAGCACCTTCATAGTTAATGAGGGTTATTTAACTTCATCTAAAAGGTATAAAAATCGTAACGAAGGTAGCGCAATAAAAATCAAAGTTGCTGCAGGAATTACTGTCCAAATAGCTTTAATCGTTTGACCTTCCAATAAGAAACGATTCCTGAAACTATTAAAATAAAGAGTTCCCAACAAAAAGTGGCTATCATTGGATAAACCCGGCCATAATGGCAAACATGGCTCCCATGGAAAGCACGTAATCAAAGTGAGCTACCACATAATATATATCATGCAAAACAATATCAATTGAAGAATTTTCCAAAACTACCCCCGTCAGACCCTCAATAGTAAACAAAACAAAAATCCTAGGCTCTGTCTTGAAACCCTAAATTAGCTCATGTAGCCATTGAACGTTTAATTTTAGGAAAGAAATTCATCTTGTATTTGGGGCTTAAACCCAAGGCACTTTCTCTGCCATCCTAGATCCAAAAGTAACCTATCGAGTCGACATACAAACAACCAGTTCTGAATATCTATGCTCTCCCGGTGGATAGTTTTGGAATCATGCGAGGATGGATATTTTTTTAACAAGGAGTAAAGACATGCCTTGCTGGTCACAGGGGTAATTAAAATGAAAAGTTCACTCGTGTACATATGTCAGAGAGGTTCGCACCCTGCAGGTGAGCCAGGTGGCCCGGATCGCTGTTACTGGCACTCGGGTTCGATCTCCGAGGGGGTGAAAAACAACCCCTCTGAAATATAATTAAAAATATTAAATTTCATCGGATTGAATAGATGACACCAACTTATGATTTCTTGTAAAATGAAAAGGTTAAGAATCACTGCTATAGGAAGGATATAAGAAATAGATTATTTCTATTTGAAACAATTAGTTTAACTTAATGATCTTTCATTTATTTATTAACTATTTATGTATTTATAGTTGATTAAAGGGGAGATATAAAACTAAAATACCCTTGTATAGGTTCATTTAGAGAACTAGAAAGAAAAAATAAAATAAAAATTTAAATATGTATTTAAATTTTTAACAAAATACTAAATTGGTAAGAGATTTATTTAAATCAAAATTCTTTAGTGTGTGAAGGTTTCATTCCTAAGCCTCTGGTTTATTAAATAATTCATTATATATGAATAATTTATGTAAATCAATAATTTATTTAATTTATCATATATTTTTCTTGTTCATTTTAGATTTTTTTTTATCTATTAAAATTTTTATAAATTTTTAGTCTTAGAATGTCCCTTTTTCAAAGTAACTCATTCTACACTATATAAATAGGTATAAGATATAGTTTCAAAATTTACTAATCAATATAGGGATTTTGTACCGAAATAAATATCATATTGAAATTTTAATAGGGTGATTATTTCGCCGTTAGTTCATTTTGAGAGAATGTACGGCTTATAAATAAAAACAAGTATAATTGCAAAATTCCTCTAGCGACTTGATGGACTATTCACTTCATGGCTGAATTTCATATTATTGGTAAAAATACTTCTTTGATTTTCGGAAAAGATGGTATTTTTTCGAAATTTCAACATCACTATAGGAAATCCCTTCATCAAGTGGGCAAAATAATTTTTAGAAAATAACTTAAAAGTTCGTGGCAAATTATATAAAGTTATTTTATATGTTTAATTTCATGTTAGAAGGATTTGTCTCTGGGAAGTTGAACCTATGTACCAATTTGGTATTCAGATGGTTGGCTTAATTTTATTAATTATAACATTACAATTATATTTTATTAGGGTAGAAGAGTTTTGAATAATAATTAAGGTTCAAACAGTTTAACAATCTTAAATTAGCCCTAAAAATTAATAAAATAAAAAATCTGATAATTCAAATAAATATATACTAATATATCGTGGATAAAAGCCTCGGTAAGCCGAGTTCCACGTGGACGTACGTTTATAAAAACTATGAATTATTTATTATTAGCGTTTTGTCTATAAATCTATCATCTGCTTTTACACTTGATTATTTTAAAAATAAAATTTTCATCAATATAGACAATTATAAACAATTCGAGATTCAGTTTAAAAAACATGATGTTATACGAACTGATAAATGTTTAGATTAGTAGGGATATTTTGATTACAATAATTGTTTTAATTAAAATTTCATTTGAAAAATATTATTGTTGACGATAGAAAAAAAGATTATTTAAAAAGTAAAAACAAACACTTTTAAATGTATTAGTACAAATGATAGAAATCAAAAGTACTCATTATAATTAGAGAAAAAATAAAAGAATAAATCTTTAAATTAGTTCAAGGTCAAATGCATAAAACATAGGTTATTTTAATGGAATTATTTATCATGGTATCGATTTTTTTTTCTGATTTGATAATAAATTAATTAACAATACTAATAATGTTTTGACAGGATATGGTGGCTGCTGAGCCCCAACAACTCCACCACTGAAGAAATCAATCACAACACGAAGAAGAGGCGATCTGGTTCAGCTTGTTCGTAAACATTGGAAATGTTCGCATGTGGAATGTTCAGCGAGACATAATTGGAGAGTGGTGCAAGTCTTCAAAGAATTGATGTTACAGGTAATAAATTAATTAGAGAGACAGTATTTAGAAATATGGCTTTAGGTAGGAGGGTACTGTGGAGAGGCAGTTCCTGTCAATGGCGCCTGCAACCAAGAGAACAGCTCATATTCTTTTTAGGGTTGGGTACATAAGTAAATAGAACTTTTGTCGATGTGTCATATCGTTCCGTTGACGGAAAAGTTACACATCCAAAAATCATGAATTTTTTAGTAGAGCTATTTTAAAATTTTAAATTACTTGAAAGTCTAAATTAGAATAATCAATGTGTCTGAATTGAATTTATTTTCATGTTACAACGAGATTACAATGTATTCTTTGAACTGCTATAATATTTTTCGAAAAATTTGTTGATTTCAACCCTAAAAGAGTGAAAGTTTCTGACCCTTGTAATAATTAAGTGTCACATCTCAAAATATGAGGCTGTACCAAACTGTTAAATCAAAAAATTATATTGAAAAACTACAGATCCTGAAATTTGACGCTATTTAAATTCACAAGTACTGTTTATTTATCATTATTTATGAAGAAAAATGACACGTCTTGAAATATGACGTTTTATAATAAACGAAACTAATTAAAGTACACTTATCTTTTTGAACAAAAACGACACAATTCGAATAAGACGATTGTCTATGAAAACTTCCAAATTTTGACTTGTGTAACTTTTCTATCAACGGGGCAATATGACTCTGTTATATTCATATTTATTCTTCCCAAAATCAAAAATCATATTAAAATTTTAATTCGGATTATCATTTTGGGAAGGAGTGTAATTTTATGTTGGGTCAAAAATAAAAAAAATATTTTTCATCTTGGGGTACGATAATTGGGCTGTAAAAATAGCATTAAGTAGAATTGGTTTAATTGTTTTAAATTTAATTCACTTTAAAATGATAAGACAGCGCTACTTCTGCCATTTTTTCCTATTTGTCTACTTTAACGAGATTTTTATAATATTAAACTTTTTTTTTTATTTTATTTATTGGCATCAGGCACAAATAATATTAAACTTAATATTATGAAAAAATTTTAAAAATACGTTCATTCTCTGCTTATGAATTACAAAACAAAAACAATTTTGATCTCTCAAGTATTCTCTGAGCTGTAATCTTAATAAAAATATTTAGTGATTTAAATCTTCTTATGACAAGCAATCGTAGTTTAATCAATAAAGCTAATTGCATATGCAGCGCGCAAATTTGTTCTCCTATTTAGGTCTAGACGCTATTATACTCCCAGTCAACTTCTTACACTGTATAAGGCTCAAATTCGTCCCTGTCTCGAATATGGCTCTCATCTGTGGGGAGGGGTCTCCAACAAGGGCGGATCCAGGAATTTTTTATGGGGGGGGGCGAATGTATCCAAGGTGCCCGATGTATATAAGATCTACTTTTTATCTCGGAAGTGTGTCGCGATCGAATTGTCCAAGCGGGGGGGGGGGGGGGGGGTCAGAGTCGCACCACCCCCACACACACACAAATAGAACTTTATTTTCAATTTTAAAATTTTTAAAAAAAATAAATGTTTTTTTGTTTTTTTTTACAAATTTTTTTGCCAGGCACGGGCCTCTATGGGGGAGGGGCGATCGCCCCTCCGCCCCCTGATCCGCCCTTGGTCTCCAAGCATTTTCTTGCCACACTGAATGCAATTCAGAAGCGAGCAATTAAACTAATAGGAGACCCGGCTCTAACCAACTCACTCGACTCCTGGCTCACCCGAAGAACTGTTTCTGCCCTTTCCCTGTACTACTAAATACTATCATGGTGTCTGTTCAGTCGAGCTGAAATCAATTATCCACCCCTAAAGCCCTCTTTACGAAAAACACGCTATTTTTGAAAGATCACCTCTTCGCTGTCAAATTGGATAAAAATCGAACAAACAACTCTTTTATCTCTATGACCTCAAGAGAATGGAACTACCCCTGCCACCGTCTTCCCCGGGACTTATAACCTTCAGCTATTTAAGACCCGTATTCACAGATACCTTCGATCCCCGCCCAGCCCATAAAATTTAATCTTCTTCTTTTCACGATGGAAGGGCCAACCCAGGCTTTAGAGGGTTGCACCTTTTTGGTGTAACTCGTTCTCTCATCAATTTTTTATTATAAAAAATATATTATTTGCTTTGTTTATTTGATTATTATTATTATTATTTATTTATTTATTATCAAACATAATGGTTTGGATCCATTTGAGCAGCATTTTTTTCTTCAAAATATAGATAACAAATTAAATATTTCAGTTACGTTTTCTTTAATATGTATTTAATTATAATTATTATATATTTTGTCGATAGTGAGTTTCATTTCAAAATGTACAAAAAAAGCAGATTCACTAAAGTTATTATTCTTATTATCCGAGTTAATGGAGATAAAATTATTTAAGATTATCAATTTACACTCGCAGAAAACGTTTTTAGAGATAAAGCTAAAAATGGGCTCATTCAAATGCAAAAATACATAGTTGTGTACCAAATTTCAGGTTAATAAATAAAACAATTCTATATTGACAATTCATATTCTCGGGAAAGATTTTCAGATATATAGCTAAAATTTGGTGCATTGTAACATAGTTGGGTACCAATTTTCAGCTGATTTTTAGCTATAATCATTCAAGATTGGGATTTTGTACTTTCAGGAAATGTTTTCAGCTATAAGATTAAATTGAATCTAATGGAAGGCAGCCCAGGGGTAGTGAGGAAAAAAAATTAACACACATCAAATAAGGTGTAATTTATTGGAATCCTTCCGCCTTTCCTTTCAAACCAATGTTTCGGAGGATTCTTCCCTCCTTCTTCCAATAAATTACACCTTATTTGATAAGTGTTAATTTTTTCTTTCCGCACTAACCCCTGAGCTGCCTTCCATTACATTCAATTAAAATTTCTACCAGTCCGTCTCTCTCCAGAGAAAATTTCGTTGCAAAAAAATATAAGATTAAAATTTGGTGAATTGTAATGTGAAAATACATTTTTGAATACCAATTTTTTAGCTTATTAACTAAAACCTTTCAAGATTGGCATTTTGTACTCTCAGGAAACGTTTTCATGTAAAAAGCTAAAATTTAGTTCATTGTAACATAGTTGAGTACCAATTTTCAGCTAATTAACTAAAATCATTTAAGATTGGTATTTTATACTAAAGATATGATATGAAAACGATTTAATCAGATATAAGAATAAAATTTGGTGAATTGTATTGTGAAAATACATATTTGTGTACCAATTTTCAGCTCATTAACTAAAACCTTTCAAGATTGGCATTTTGTACTCTCAGGAAACGTTTTCATTTAAAAAGCTAAAATTTAGTACATTGTAACATAGTTGCGTACCAATTTTCAGCTCATTAACTAAAATCATTCAAGATTAGCATTTTATTCTTTCTGGAAACGTTTTCAGGTATAAGATAAAAATTTGGTGCATTGTAATGTGAAAATACATATTTGAGTACTAATTTTCAGCTCATTAGGTATAGCTAAAACCATTTATACCAAATGAAAATAATTGGTATCTTATATAGGTATCTATAATTTTTTTTACTCAATTGATATTTTTTCATCAGAGAAAATGAATAAATTCGAAATATTCGAGAAAACATTTTTTTTTCATGAAAATGATGAGAGAAGGAGTTATACCAAAAAGGTGCAACCTCCTAAAGGCCTGGGTTGGCCCCTCCATCGTGAAAAGAAGAAGAAAGAATTTTATGGGCTGGGCGGGGGTCGAAGGTATCTTGTGGATTTTTGAAAACTAATCGGCCAACACGTATCAACTAGAACTAGACCATGCCTGTCTTGACTTGTTTGAATTAGTCTCGAGTTTTCATTATTTAAAAGCTATTAAATATATGTAATTGGAAATAAGCAAAACGGGCAATTCTAGAGCAATTGAGTACTGTTACTATCTAATGGCTGACTTCTTGACCATATTGACTTTATTTATTTAGATATTTTATTAAAAAACAAAAATATCCTTCGATGGCATCTTTTAATTAATACAAGTGTTTACAGTTTATTTGCTAATAAAGTTAGAAGAGAGAGAGAAAGCATTATATCACCCTCTCTTTCCCACTATGATTGGGATTTTATATGAATATAAAATATATGTATATGTAACTATATGTTATTAAATTGAAATTAAATAAATAAATGAAATAGCTAATCTTACCAGGAGGGATGCTGTGAATCTCCAATGCAGCTGCGCATGGTCAAAGGGTCTCCAATACACACACCTTGACTCGGCGGAATCTGAGAGTCAACTAAAGAAATAAATATTTCTATTCGAATAAATTCCTGTTAGATCCTCTTTCTTATCATTCTCGGCTGGCCAGAGTTAAAAAAAAATTAATATAAAAATACACTTATCACTTTCATTGATATTTCTTATAATCTACAGGTACATGGTGACCTGCTCATTTCTACCCAACACAGAGTGTTTAAAAAACATGTAATTTATAATTTTTTCACTTTTCATGAATTCCTTCACTAATTTTTTCCTAGCCAGAGACTCAATTATTATCGAATAAAGTTTTTTTTTCAAAAGTATGTCATTTATTATTTTTTTACTTTCGTAAATCGTCTTATTTTCCTAATTGGATTAGGGTTATTTTTTTTTTAATTTTACCATATGGTGAAGTATAGAAATGGTGGAATAAAAAAGTGTCTTTTTTGGTTCGTATTTTCGAAATATCCCAAAAATGGATAAAATATTTTAATAAAGAAAAAAGTAAATTCAAAGTGTTTTGTTCTTCTATAAAGCCTTGTATAGTGAACATCGAAAAATTTATATTTTAAAAGATATTAATTATTTTGTCAAAATGTCTGTTAGATGATGAGTGAGTGTTACCAAATTTTTTGTACGCTCTATCTCAAAATTCAAAAAGTTATCTAAAACAAATTTTACATTTAGATATTTAATAATTAATGTAAAGATTTAAGCATCTTTTTTTGAATGAATTTTTTTGAAAAAATATGGAATTTTTCAAAAATCAACCCAGATAATTTAACCAACAATTATATTAAAAAGAATTTACTTTATTTAGGGTCGAATCTAAGATTTTAGTAGAAACTATTTTTACATTGCATATCAGAGTGTTTCTTCCCCTCAGGAATCAAACCCAAGCGCTAACTTGCTTGCCGGGCAGTCAGTCAAACCACTTACTGTTGATCATTTTTATAAGAAAATTCTCAAATTTTTACCATCGAATCATTGAAGTATTAAATATTTATTCACGAAATTTTAAGTTGATCGTCTGTCCCATTAGCAAAAAATAAATTATTGAAAATTGTCCTTTTAACATTGAAATAAATGGACTGAGCTATTAAAAGGGCTATAACTTCTATACAAATTATACCATTTTCAACAAATTGATACAGATCAATAATTCAACTTTTATGAATCGAATGATACATTTTTTAATAGATTTGATAGTCTAGTTAATTAGTTATTCATAAATGTAAAAAATAAAAAGTTATTTGCAGTAAACAGAATATAACAAAAGCACTAGGATAGAATTCCAAATCTATTTCTTGAAATCGTTTTTGTGTTATATAAATGTTTTTATAATTAGAAAAAATTTATCTCAATATTCTTTTTATTAATAATATCAAAACAAAGATTTTTATTCGAAATTAACTCTCATTATTAACAATTTTTTTTTATTAAAAAATTTAGTAGGCATAAGTTGTCGCTCTGCAGAAATACATAAGATTTTTCGAACACCAACCAGATAGATAATCTGTCCCGAACTCCCTTAGGAGAAATCTTTCTCCGATATGTGGATATTTAATATTGAGATAATGAGATGATTTGATTTTGGTTGAAATCGGACCAAAAATTATGAGGGGGAGGGATTTAAAATTTGAGCAGTGGATTCGATTTGGAGTAAATTTTGCATAGATATTCTTTTAGGACTCAATTATATTTAATTTTAGTATACAAGAGGGAGGCAAGTTTATGGTAAAGTCATGAGATAGCTAATCACATATTTTTTAGTATCCAAACAATTTTCGAAAATCAAAAATAAAAGGATGGAAATTACATCTTATTCAAATGAAAGCCTACGTTGCTATTTTTAGTCATGTGAGTACGAACATTTTTTGGGTACTGAAGAAAAAATTTATTTTCTGCATTGTAGTGCATTTTGAAATGAGACTGTATATTTAATTTTAAAAATATACAATAATATATAAATTACAAACTATTATATAGATTAAGGTTCTTTTCGCGACAATCCACACAAAAAGTTTAAGCCTCGTAACCACTCTATACATATGAACGGTGCTAAAATTTTAGGTTATGTTTTTTTAACGTGACTGTACTTCTCACACTACTATAATATATCCTCTTTATGAATGGATTGTTTCCAAGCTATTGATCTTATATCCCCTCAACTAAAAATAATCGCTCAAATATGTTTTTATTTTTTTATTTTTTATCAAAACTTCAAGGTAAATAATTTCAATTTTTTTTAAGTTACTACTTTATATATTATTCTAACAAATATTTGTTTTTCATCAAGATGGTGAAAGTCCTCGAATGAAAAAAATAAAATAATGATCATTTTCCCACCCTTTCCCAATCTACCATATGTAAAAAATTTCATTTTTAATTGAAATTATTTCATGTTTGGTGTCGTGAATCGTCTTCTAATTTAACACTGTGTTTATTATGCTTTTAATGACTTATATTCCAAGTTTCGAAGACTTCTTGAATTTTTGCATTTGTGAAAGAACTACCTTAAATATTATGTTGATGTTATTTTATATTTATTTTCTAGGTACAAGGAGCAGGTGGTTTGGAACCTTCACCGCCCGCACCCCGCATGGACAATCTTCAAGATGCTTCTAGAAAGGAATAAATGTCGTCTTCTATGATATTTACCAGTTTGCTCACTGTCTCTTCCAAGACTTTAAATCTAGCTATATGTAGAAAAAAAAATGGAAATAAAACAATTTATGGACGTTTTATTAAAACTTGGGCAATAATATAATGCAATTAGAAAATTTTCCTATTAACCCCATTTAAAAAATATATTTAAAAGTAAATGATCAAAAGCTTTTAATCAAACAAAAGAATGTATCTAATAATTATTGATTTACAGTGGCGGGTCGTGAGAGGAGGCAAGTGAGGCGGCTGGCCCCTCACCGTGTCTAAAACGTAAATAAAATTTCAAAATACCAAATCTAAAATAAATCATCATTAGGATTCAGTTTCATAATTTATAAATGTAATTTTTGTTTTTCAGAGGATGAGGAACAAAATAAGTGTTTGTTTATGACTTATCAATTGCAACGTTTCGCCACTTTTATTGCAGCTTCTTCAGGCTCTACAAAGGAGCAAATACATATATCAAAAAAACACATTCAAAAACAAAAATTCACTCAACTCAAAATCAATTTCATATATACCTTGATAAATAAATCTCCAAACACTTTGTCATTTTTTTTATAAAGCTCTGCCATTAATATACACACAGACACTGGAATACATCACTATTTTGTCATCAACAACTCAAAAACACCAATATCAAAAAATATACAATCATAACCCTTACAATTTCACTGGTAAAATTAAAAATATTTCAAAATTAGTCAAAATATTATAAAACTATTTACAATGCACAACTATATACAAAAATCAGTCAAAATATCTTAAAAAATATATATACAAGCGACGGGAATTTTTTCCTTTATAAATTAATTTATATTTGTTACTCTACGTTGGTCAAATTCAAATGATCTCACAAGGTTCAACATACTACTATATAAAAAATAATAATAATTCCTTATAATAGTTTCCAAATTTCCAAAGAATCAATACATACCAGTGAAATTGTAAGGATTATGATTGTATATTTTTTGATATTGTGTGTTTTGAGTTGTTGATGACAAAATAGTGATGTATTCCAGTGTCTGTGTGTATATTAATGGCAGAGCTTTAAAAAAATGACAAAGTTAAAAATAAAATAAAATGAGAGAGTCTTCTGTTTTTTAACCTAAAATAAAAACAATTCTGTTACCATCGACAGTGAAATCTTTTATTCAACTAATAATGACAAAGTGTTTGGAGATTTATTTATCAAGGTATATATATATATGAGATTGATTTTGAGTTGAGTGAATTTTTGTTTTTGAATGTGTTTTTTTGATATATGTATTTGCTCCTTTGTAGAGCCTGAAGAGGCTGCAATGGAAGTGGCGAAACGTTGCAATTTATAGGTCATGGACAGGCGCTTATTTTGTTCCTCATCCTCTGAAAAACAAAAATTACAGCTAAAATAAATAATTAATAATAATATTAATATCTCTTTTGTGATTTATTTAATTTTAATTCCAGGCTTATAGTATTTAAGTTAACAAAAAGCGTATCTCTCACCAAAGCAGAATATCACCTACCCTCAGACAGTGGTGGATTTAGGCCTAGGCCCGTGAGGCCCGGACCTAGGGTGGCACAAAGACAGGGATAATTCAAATTAAAAATTGATTTTTATTTGTTTTATTATAAATGGATGGAAAGTTTTTAGTAAATTTTATTTCGGAATTTCGTTTTAGTTGTAAGTATTACTCTTAATCTTTTAATTTATCAATATTTGCCTTTATTTAAAATCTCTTTCGTTTTTATTTAAAAGCCAAACTAAATATATATTTTAAATTTTGTAACTAATTGAAGGTAATGGAAGTCAGCCCAGGGGTAGTGAGGAAAGAAAAATTAACACATATCAAATAAGGTGTAATTTATTGGAATCCTTCTTCCTTTTCTTTCAAACCGACGCGATGTTTCGGAGGATTTTTCCCTCCTTCTTCAGGGTTTCAAAGGGTCAATCAATGAATGAAACAAATAAAATGTTTCCTTCTTCTCTCCACAGTAGTGTTCAAAACTTTCTTGTTTTTTAACAAAGGCATAGAAAAACAATTTTTTTTCTTTTCTTTTTTCCTCCTTTTCTTAATTAGAAGAAGGAAAAAAAGAAAAGCAAAAAATTGTTTTTCTATGCCTTTGTTAAAAAACAAGAAAGTTTTGAACACTACTGTGGAGAGAAGAAGGAAACATTTTATTTGTTTCATTCATTGACCCTTTCAAATCCTGAGGAAGGAGGGAAAAATCCTCCGAAACGTCGGTTTGAAAGGAAAGGAGGAAGGATTCCAATAAATTACACGTTTTATTTGAAATGTGTTAATTTTTTCTTTCCTCACTACCCCTGGGCTGTCTTCCATTACTTATCTTCAATTAAAATTTCTACCAAACTAATATTTACCATCCTATTTTGGATACTCTGAGCGTACAATTAGGCGCACGTAAAAGCATATACGAAGAGCGTAATGTAAACTTCAATTTTTTTATAATCTATCTGAAATCGATACAAATGAGTTGGAAATTCAAGCAAATAAACTAGTTCATAAATATCCGAACGAATTAGAAGATACCTTAGGAAATGAATGTATTCACATACACTATCAATTGAAAGATTTATTTAAAAATAATGATGACGTGCGCTCTGCACCAAATATATACAAAATATTACATTCAAGTGATCTTTTCGATATTTACCTTAATGTAGACATTGTACTAAGAATTTTTTAAGCATTCCGGCTACAAATTATTCCGTAGAAAGATCTTTTTTCACCCTGAAAATGGTAAAAAAAACTAATTGCGTACAAGTATGGGTCAAGATAGACTTAATGCACTCCCATTATTGTCTATCGAGGCTAAATTAGTACAAGAAATTAATTAAGGCGATTTAATCTACGTTTTCAAGCTAACCAAAGCTAGAAAGAAGAAATTGATCTCATAAGTTAATTAAAAAAATGTATTTACTATTTGTTACGGAAAATTATATTTGAATTAGTAACTTTTATTTCATTAGTTTTTAAGGAATTTGGTGTTGGTACTTGGTGAAACATTTTTTAAACTTATTGGATAAAAATACTTAGTAGGTTTCACATTAAGCCTAATGTGAAACCTACCAAGTATTTTTATCCAATAACTTTTATTTCAAATTATTTTTGAAAAATTTATGTAAACCAATAAACAGTTAAATTTAAAATAATATTTGATAGTTTAAATATATGATAATTAGCCATATAATTTTGACAATCACTTTTACTTAGAAAAAAGGGCGGCACATTGGACAGGGTCTAGGGCGGCATCGAACCTAAATCCGCCCCTGCCTGCAGATGAAAATTGAAGTTGGTCCTCCAAAGAGAAACTGCATTAGTTAAGAGCTGAATTAGCATGCAAGCAAATAAATAAAACTTAGGGAACGCGGTGTTGGTTGATAGTGAAACATTTTTTAAATTATAAATAGGTTTAAGTTGGAGTTGGTGGTGTACACATTATAATTTAGAAAATAAATAGTGTGAGCACTCGCCCTTACATCAACCCAAATTTGTCCATTGTGTTGTAAATGAAACATGCGGCAATAAATACTGGAATTCTTTGATTAGTGTGAATTTGATATATTAATCGGGTTTTGAATATAGAGCTCAAAAAAGAGACCATACCTTAATATATGCGGTACCAATTATTGTAGTGCGCTTTAAATAGTATTTTAAAAAAAAATTCATAGTTTCAGAAAATTAGGTAAAATTCATAAATAAACTAACATATTGAAATTAAACCTACCTTGAAATTTTATTTACTTTTTATTAATAAAATGTTTCACCTAGAACCGACAACGAACTTTTTAAAAATTATTGAAATATTTCCATGAAAACTATCGATGTAAAAAAATCTATGTTTTGTTGAAAGCAATATTCTGTCAATACTTTCTCAATGTCCGACTTACTATGTCAATTCATCATTAATTTATCAAAATTAAAGAACAAAAAAATAATACTGTAAATATTTAAAAACATCGATGTCGGGGAGAAACATCGATGTAGCAAAAACATCGGTTATATTCTAGCGATGTAGTTAACATCGATCATCGACATGAAAACATTGGCCATCGATGTTCATCCTGTAAATGTGTAAATTACTAGTAAGTAATGAAATATAAATACGTTTAAGGAGTTTCGGGACTGTTTATCATTTTTATAAGAAAATTCTCAAATTTTTACAATCGAATCATTGATGCATTAAATATTTATTACCGAAATTTGAAGTTGATCGTCTGTCTCATTACCGAGAAATAAATTATTGAAAATTGTCCTTTTATCATGGAAGTAAATGGACCGAGCTTTTAAAAGAGCTATAACTTCTATACAAATTATACCATTTTCAACAAAATTATACAGATCAATAATTCAACTTTTATGAATCGAATGATATATTTTTCAATAGATTTGACAGTCTAGTTAATTAGTTATTCATAAATATAAAAATAAAAATTAGTTTGCAGCCAACAGAATATGACAAAAGCACTAGTAACTCTATTTGTTGAAATCGTTTGTG
>JALMQS010000062.1:0-11082 GCA_024734495.1 Forficula auricularia
CAAATGAAACTTGGCCTTTGGGAACCACAGATGAGGACAAAAAACTTTATTCACTTTCCTACATTGTCATTGCAATCACACATCACACTGAAGGCGGTAGATAAATACGCTTCTTTGATATCTGACTTAAACTTCGAATTTGAAAATCGATTTCAGGAATTTAAAAAGCATCATGTGCTTTTTTGAGTATTTGCAACTCCATGATCGAGGTAGACGTGAATTTATTATCAGGAAGATTACAATGGAACATTCTGAAATGTGTTGTGATACACAGTTAAATGAGAAATTCCATCAAGTTGGTTTGGAAGAGTTCTACAAAACGTATTTGGACAAGGATAAATATTCTGCGTTTTACAAACATGCTCTGTCGACAGTGTCGCTATTTGGAAACACATATGCGGCATAAGCTCAGAATTGACAAATGACCGTCAAAGATGATGGGAGAGTATTAAGGGGGCCGAATTCTTATAGAAAGATGAAAAGTTTATTATACAGGAGTATAAGTTTATTATTAAGGCGACTCTGACTGGTGGGCATAAGGAGTCTTGAAAAAGTTTCAGCTTTTTCATCCATTTTTATTTGGTTTCACGGCTGCCTAAAATATACGGAAAGACATGTAGGTGAGTTTTTGACATAATTAAGCAAGAAGCCTTTGATTGAAGTGATTCAGCGCAGCGCCTGTAAAATCAAGGGTATATATTCTAATAGAACGCCCTGCATTGATGGTTGCGTTTACAGGCGCTGAATATCTGACTAGCATATATTTTTTCACCAGCTTTGTATGAATATCAAATCACAATTGAGAACACGAATTACTGGTTGTACCGCCTGCTGAAAAGGTTGGCCACCCTACTCTACATTCTAGAATAGAAAACCGAGAGTCAAATAAATACCCGCGAGAAATGAAAAAATTTGATGAACGGATAGGCAATAGGGAAGCGCCAAGAAAAAACTAATAATATACTTATTTTTTGCTATCTGTTGAAATATTTATCTATATACATATAAAGAGATTTAAAATGATAAATGATATTCTTATCTTTTTCTCTAAATAATAATTCAATTGAAGAAATATATAAAAACAAATAATAAATATATTTTCTCCATCAAAGATATGATTTTTCTTTAGTCATTCGAAATATTTTGATGATTTATTACTGTATTACTCTCTGCTTCCTGGGCGAGCCTAGCATTAAATTCACACAAACAATTTCATTATTATTTTTTGCTCATTGTGTTAAAAAATATCTGGAATGTGGAGAATTTTTTGAATAATTTGAGCATTTATTGATATTTTAAGTCAATCTCATTTATAATATATGGAAAAATGAACAATTTATATTTAAGTTTATTATTATTGACTTATAAGAGCGTCTCTAGAATAAATAAGTTTTCACGAAACGTCGATTTTTTAAAAAATTAAAAATATGATGCTCTAATAAAACATTTAATTCAAAATTAGTTTTTTTTTAATTACCTTGGACTAAATTTCATTCAATTCTCCATCAAGATCTACTAGACCGTCTCCGAGAAAATATTTCTAATAAAATAATAATTAATTCAACTTTCCTTCAGTCCTCTGAGAAATTATTTAATTTTATATAGTCAGAACTTTGAGTAGTAAAGTTCTCTGTGATATAGGTTGGGATAATCAATTATACATGATAATCTTTTTATCAATATAAATTGAATACCCCAACCTATATCATAGAGAAATTTACCACTCAAAGTTTTGACTATATATATATATATATATATATATATATATATATATATATATATATATATATATATAAAATAATTAGGTTAAATGGCTGAAATTAAGAATATAAAGGATCACAAAATCCAAATAATATGATTTTATATTTATTATTGTTGTGTATTACCTTTATATCTTTTAAATCAACATAATAATTTATTAAGAAAGTAGGTACCTAGGTATATTTCTAACAGAAATTATTTCTCTTTGTTTTTTCTTGGGTCCCACGTCTCATCAGTTATTGTCATCTGTGCAAATTCATCGACCGTCCGTGAACTACTTCTGGCTGCCGAAGAACTGAATATGGTCGACAGTGGGGAATACGTCTTTTTCAGCATCGAATTATTTAATACGTGAGTAGGCGATTAATTATATTATTAATTAAATAAATTACATTTTTAGAAATTAATCTTAAAAAAAACAATCAGTAAGTAATAAAGATTTTTAGAACATAGAACGTTTTGGGAAAAATGTTCATAATTAAATAAATTAAATTTATAGAAATAAAAACCTAAAATTCTTTTAAAAAAAATGTAATAATCTCTAATAAAGATTTTTAGAACATAAACGTTTTGGGAAAAATTTTCCTTTAACAAATACTTATGAAATTTAAGCGAGAAAGTAACGTTTATAACAAAAATCACAATAGATTGTCTTCTACTGAATCCGAGATGATAAATGGGTCTAATTGATTCATTATCATTCGAGTTTTAAAATTTTCAAAAATTCGAAGCTCACTAATTTCTATATATAGTAATCTAATTGGTTTGGTTGTATTAGTCGGCCCATCCGGCAATCAGGCGAGTCTATTACTGATTGTTTTTTAAAAAAAAGTATTTATTTATTTATTTTTTATAATAAAATTAAGAAAATTATTTTATTTTATTTTTAAAATAGTTTTAAATATCGTATTATGCTTTTGTACTAAGCCATTTTTAATATGGGAGCTCCAAAAAATTGAAATTTCTCCTTACACAGCTTCTCACCAGAGAGAAATTACATGTCTTATTTATGCTTGTGAATCGTTATTGAGAATTTAACTCTTGTCAGGAGCTGTTATATAAAAAGCATGTGCTTTCAGAATAAGACAGTTGTGAAAAAGGCCTTAGGCAAAAAAGAAGAAAAACCTAAAGAATAATTTAAGCTACTAAAAATAGATAGAAACAGCATCTTACTTTACAAAATCCTACCAGATGTTAAAGGATTAGACAAATTAGTTTACTTAAAACTTCGTTACCAACAATTAAAAAGTTTTCAAGGCCAGGCATTTCTTCTTGCAAAAAAGTATATTGTTATTTGGACATCTACTCAACGGTTCTAATGATCTAAAATCTGATATGCTTGCTTATATTAATTAACGTCACTTGTGTGCTAAGTTTTGGAACTCTAGCTCAATTCTTAAGCTAACTCATATTGTTAATTTTTCAAAAGAAGGTAACTGCAGAGACTTGAAAAGATTGAACTTTTTATTTTAATTAATTAGTTAATTTTACTTTACTGAATTTGATTACTTTATTCTTAATTTTCTAAATCCTCTCTTTATAAACCTACTTACCTAATGATGCTAATTTATAATCCGATAGAGGTTTGATTAAGAGACGAGTGTCTGCTGAAAGGAAGACGAGGTTAACCCATTACTTCTATTAACAAATGAACTAATCATTACGAGAAATCCTTGTGGATAATATAGTCGAGCCCTTTGCGCGAATTAATCGATTTGGGAATAATACATTTTAGTGGTAAGTAAGAGGGAGATGAAGAACATCTCAAGGGGGGTATTAGGCAACATCGACGTCCCATTGGACCCACTGAATAATCGAAACTTATTTATTCTGATCCCTTTCTATGAAAAATTTTACAGTTGCCTGTCTTTTTAGTAAGATAATCTCAAGATAAAATGAAATCAAATATACATAATATATAAAAAATAATAAATTAATAATAAATAATAATAATATTTAAAAAGTATAGCCAATTCAGAAATCTGAATCAACGAAGCAAAAGTAAAACAGATAAACACAAAATTATAAATAAAAATAAAAAAATTGGACGTGATGGTCTCAAGGGTCTGGACTAGTTGCCCGGGAAGCGTATCTAGTGGTTGGGTTCGACTCCCGAGGGGACAAGACCCCCTACATGCAATATAAACATATCTATTAAAATCTTTGATTTGACCTAAATTCGTTTAGTTTTTAAGGAATTTGGTGTTGGTACTTGGTGAAACATTTTTTTAAATTATTGGATAAAAGCAAAAAAAAATTGCCAAAACTTTAGATTTAGAGGTCATAATAAATGAATTTGCACTTCAACATAAAAATTCTATTAGAATAATATTGTCATAAATACATATGTACTTATATCTTGTATATTATTATAACGTGGGAGAATTGATAGAAGACAGTCCAAAAATAATGGAAAAATAAAATTCCGAATAAGATAAATTTATTATAAAGTCATTTCTCAAGAGGAGAGAAGATCTTCATTTTTTAAGATGATAAAAATGACTTTCCGATAAATTTTTTTATTAGAAATTTTATTTTTTCATTTTCTTGGGCCTTCCATCCATCCATCCATATTTATATTTAGTATCTATTATATATAAAATTAAGGTTTTGTCTGTACATTGGTCAAAATCACGCCAAATTTTGGTTGCACACGTTTCAAGCAAAGTTATGAACGAAAACACCCTCAACAAAATTCCCGTCTGTCTGTCTGTATCTATGTTTCCGTGGGTTCCGCGAAAAGTTGCTCACGATTCACGTAAAAAAGGCTGAAGGGATTATTATGAAATTTCATATTTACATCTGATGTCTTCTAACTTACGTTTTTAGCTACATAACGTTTTGATATTTTGACCCCAAAATGGGGTTTGGGGGGCGCACGAATGAAAATTATCAAATAACTCCTAAACTATTAACTCTACGGCAAATTTTATGATAAACAAAGTTGTAGAGGATGTGATTTCTAACAACTTTTGTTAAAAAAATTTCCCCAAAAAACACTCAAAAAGGGGGGGGAGGGTGAAAAAATGTAAATTCTTACTCTTGGACCAAACTCAACCAAATTTTGTATACATAATCTGTGGGTCACTAGAAGGCTAGAAATGCAAAAACTAACCTCTCAAAAAGGGGGAGGGGAAATGAAAATTCTTACCCTTAGAGCAAACTTAACCAAATTTTGTATACATAATCTGTGGGTCACTAGAAGACTAGAAATGAAAAAAACTGGGTTCGGGGTGGGGTGCGGGGGGTGGAGGGCACGGCGTGGGGTCTGGGGGTGCAGGGTTTAGGTGAGAGTCCAGAGGCGTAGTGGGGTGGTGAGTGGTGGGTTCCGGGGTAGATGGGTGTGGGGTGGTGGAGTGAGGATCCAGAGGCTTAGTGGGGGTGGAGGTGCGGGGTGGGGTGGTGCAGGGTGGAGTGGGGGTTCAGGTGAGGGGCCAGAGGCGTCGTGGGGTGGTGCGGGGGCTGGGGTTCGGGGGGTGGGAGGTGCTGGGTGTGGTTCGGGGGGGTATGAGGGGGGTTCGTGGGTTGGGAGTTCAGGGGGAGCGCTCCCTGGCTAGCAGGAGGGCCGCCGAAGGCGGGCCTTGCAGCTAGTATATCTATATATTAATTTGGATCAAGCAGATAACAACCTCATTTTAAGAAATATCTTACGTATTTAATAAAACAGAAAATTAATTTTATTTTGATTATCGCAAATCATATAGCCTTGAAGAAATAAATAAATAAATAATTAGTTAGTTAAGAACAAATAATAAAAACACGAAAGGGTGCTTTTATAAGCATAAATAACGCCTGATCAGAGCAACCTGTGCCAACTTGCAGCAAAACATGTCAGTACTTGTAGACTAAGACGAACGCGAGCTGGTGATTTATTGAAAAGAAATATTTATAATTATAAAAGGGCACTTTTATCATCATTGCATGCTGATCATTGAAGAAAAATAATTAAAATTATACATTTAGCAAGGTCATTATTATCCTCAATAAATATTACATACATATTCAGTTTATTCAAAATATTTTATTTAATAAATTATCTACCATCTAGACACACACGGCACGTGTGTCAGCCAATTTCGGAAAAGAACGGCCGGCCGCGGCGTACCGGTCATGTGTATATTTACACGAACCTTTTTAGAGCTACTTTAGACCCCCCCCCATAATTCAAAAACTATTAAACCTACACACTTGGAATTTTGCCTGTCTAATAAGACCCACTGGAAAACCTAGAATACAAAATTTCATGAATAAACCTATTATAGTTATTGAGTTATTAATGTCAGAAAAAGTACCATTTTTAACACTGATTCACTGATTGACTGAATGACAAATCAAAATCTAAAATACTTTCGCTGATCCTAGAATGCTGAAATTTGGCATACTAATAGAGTTTGGGCTACAATTAAAGGGAAAAATTGAAAAAGTGTAACTTTCCCTATTTCAGGACCTAAAATGAAGGGGAGAAATTTATTATATAGGCTTAATTAACATATAGTGGAAATACAATAAACCTAGAATTCTGAAATTTGACACACTGGTAAAGCTTGGCACATTAATAAAGGAGAAAATTGAAAAAACGAAACTTTCCCTTCTTCGGGACCCGAAATGAAGGGGCGCAATTTATGAAAACCCGACCGGGTTTTTAACAGATATTTTATGAGAAATATTTAATAATTATTAATATGAATGTTTAAATGTAATTTTATTTAGAAAAATTAAAGGATCAAACTTTTCAAAAATTAATGATATCTGACCAAAAACATTAATGTGAAAAAGGGCCCAAGTTCGGTACAAACGGCTTCGCCGACAAAAGAGTTGAGATCTAAACGGGTACCAAGTTCCATAGCAGTTGCTTAAATCATAGCTATAGAAATGTTCTTCAATTGATTTTTGTTACGTTCTTTGATATTAAATTTGTAACTTGGCATGTTTATATCCAACTAAATTGTTTATAGTATAAAATAGAATAACTAGCAAAGCTAAATTTTAAGCTTGTATTTTCTTGTCTGCGTCGTTTAAAGAATTATTTAACTAATTTCATGTTAAACGAAAAATTATTTGATATAGGTATAATTCATGTTGAAAAAAAATTGCCAGAACTTCGATTTCGAGAACTATTAAATGAATTTGCACTTCAACATAAAAAATATGTGATATTTGCCAAAGCCCCCACCCCCCACCCCTTCTACCACACGTGAAATTCGGCTCGACCCCCCCCCTTAAACACGCTTACGTAATTAAGGGACGCCCCCAAAAAGTAATTAATATAAATATGAAAGAGAGTAGCAGAAATGACAAAACCTTGAGGACTCCACTATCAGTATAGAAAGAAGAGGATAATATTCAATCAACCTTCTTGTGATTTTCTTAGATAATATAAAATCTATTTCTAACGGCATATTGAATTCGCATTCAATTTGAAAAAGTCATTCCATCTCCCCTCGAACTTTGATGAAATTCAAAATTCGAAACACTCAACTACCTTTATTTAAAATATATGACATGGCTCTGACTTTAAATTTAGAATCACCAGACCGCGAAATTTTACAAATAGAAATTTATATATTTGTGTGAAATAAGAACTTTTCTGACATATAATAATAAATAAACCAGTCCATCTCGTATCTAATAGATGTGATTTTCTTAGAAAAATTGAAATCTATTTCTAACAGCAACTAGAACTCTTATATAAAACTTATTTTAATAGGAAACTTTTTGAATTGATTGATTTAATTATTTTTTCTGATTCTTCAATCTAGAACACTTCAATCGCTATCTAAGATTAATAGGTGTAAGAATGACATCAAACTTAACGCCTTTTGTTGTACTCAAATTTACTGTCTTGATTTTTCTTGTCCCCGATATAAAAGAAAAATTTCTCTTGAATTCTATAATATTTTATGTCAAACAGATTTGTCTCTTTTTAAGCTTTTCGGTTTTAGAATTCATAATATTCTAAAATTTATTTACCTGAATAAGATAGGTACTCTATAATGAATGCTTAAACACAAATACTACTTGAAAATGTTCCTTTTGTTAACAAGTGACATTGATGGATGGCTGAAGATCCCACAACAGGGAGCGAGAGGGCCTATGTTGTGAATCAACACCTGCAACTCAATTTAGTAGTTCTCATGTACTAAAAATTATTTCTCTTAGGTCAAAAGGAATTAAAGACTAGCAATTAAACTCAACAATAACAATTATGACACTAGCCCAATGGAAGCATTACAATCAAATATTTATAATTTTACTTCAGTTGAAATCAAAATACGCATGGCGCATACTTTACGTTTACTTTTGACATTAAAAAAATAAATTATCAGTTAGGCCTTTACCGTGATTTCTCTGAAAATAGCTTTTTTGAACGATAAAAATTACAAAAAAATGTTTTACAATTTTAAATGCTTCGACCTTGAGGCGCCGAAGGTCTCACACGATCGATTGTACTTTTTAATTATTTGTTTTTTCACATATAGTATTTTTCTTAAGTCTTTATATTAGAAAGGGGGAAAAGCAAACCTTTATTATTTTTTTAGATAAAAAAATAAAAAACAAATGAATGATAAAGATGAAACATTAACAATTTATTTTTCCTTTTCAAAAAAAAAAAAAAAAAAAACATCAAAAAAATAATAAATAATTTTCTAAATGTAGAATTAACATAAGAAATTATTGATCATATTATTTAACTTTCGCGGCTCAAATTGCTTTATGAAACTTTATGAAAATAAGTGTCCAAAACATGTATATACTTTTGCGTTTAACAAATGAATAATAATTGTAATTTTCAAGTCTTCTTATCAATAACTATTACATATAAAAATCAATTTTAATTAACTGAGGATGGGTTCGAATAGACCCAGAAACATGTATTAACTACAATAAAAATTATAAATGATTGAATCTGTGTGTGTGTTTTGTTTTGTGTTTCTGATAGTACATTGATTGTTTGTGAGAATAGGGGATTTAGTGAATATTATATATAATATAATTTTTTTCTTTCACATTTATATTCTATAGAATATTTTTTTTTTCAATTTATTTACAATCAGTTATTTATTTACAACTTTAGTAAATTTGATGGGAGTTAATTATCTTGAAGGAATAGTCATCCATTGAATGGTCTATCCTATTTGAATTTGTTTTTCCAGCTGAAGGTCAACATCCTTTCTTCTGTATCAAGTATGTGGTATTTCTTTCTTCTTCTGATAGTCTGCCTATTGTCCAATAGGATCTCTCTGATTGACG
The DNA here is from genome assembly GCA_024734495.1 of Forficula auricularia. Classification (NCBI taxonomy): domain Eukaryota; kingdom Metazoa; phylum Arthropoda; class Insecta; order Dermaptera; family Forficulidae; genus Forficula; species Forficula auricularia. The sequence continues at coordinate 9,013 of JALMQS010000062.1, forward strand.
GCACATCTAGATCTTTACGTAGGGTTTCATTTGTTATGTACCAGGCGGCATTAGTAATGCCTCTGAGAATTTTTGATTGCACTCTCTGTATCTTGCTCAAGTTGGACTCACTGGCTGTTCCCCATATTTGGCACCCATACAACCAAATAGGGTTAAGGATTGCTTTATAAATCATCACTTTTGTTTTCAGGGCAAGCTGTGATTTTCTGCCGATGAGCCAAAACATATTTTTATATTTAATTTTGATTTGATTTCTTTTTTCTTGATGTGCTCCTTCCAAGTGAGCCTAGTGTCCAGGTGCAGACCTAGATATTTCACCGTACTAGTGTTGGGGATAATTTTTGAATTTATATACACTGATGGACACGTGAATATTTTTAAATGTTTTCTTATTGATAAAAAGTTGGTTTTTAATACATTTTAAATATTTGTTCCATCTTATTTGTTGTTTTTATTAAAATTTTTAAAATTCCTGGCCTCACAGCTATATATGTATTTAACTTAAATTTTCTTCAATTATTAAAAAAAAAGTGTATAGAGATAATGTAAATTGCATTAAATTAGAATCTTCAATTATATCTATTTAAGACTTTATAATAAAACAAATATATTTATTCTCTGCTAATTAATAAAACATCAATAAACCAGCCGCGTGGGGGTCCAGGGGCGAAGCCCCCTCACTAGCAAGAGGCCCGCCGAGAGAGGGCCTTGCAGCTAGTATATGATCATTAAATTAGCCATTCAAATTAAGCTACAAGTGATAAAAGAAGGGGAAAAATAAATTGATAGTACAAGTCTGTCAATTATATTTGCTCCTCTCAGCCCTAATCACATCTACCCTTCGGCAATTCACGTAAATGACATTATCATGAAAAGCTAGCCATTTCATCACACACGAAATATCTTGTGTGTTCAACTAATAATTAATTTAAGTATATAATGAAATTACTGTCCGTTATAATGAATAATCGATTAGGTAACCCTTCGGGTTAATTGTCAATGATTAAAGTCTATTCTGAATAATAATAATAATATTATTTATTAATAAAACGTTTATCTTTGCAAAATTAATTGTGATTTTATTCTATAGATCCCCTTTTAATTTAATCTATGTTAATTTGAATCGGAAATTCGAGCAAGAATTGAATGTTCAATACTCTATACGAAATCCATACATTTTCATAATTCGGCAAATTTTTATAAGTGAACAATTTAAGAAATTTGCAGCCGAGGCATGTTCCACTCTCCTCCAATTTTTGGTGGTTGGCTTTTATGGTTTCTAGTATTCTAGATGTCCTCAGATTTAGGTTTATAAAATTTGGTTGAGGTAGGTTAAAAGGCTTATAATTTTCATTTTTGACCCCCCCCTCCCATCGTGGGTGATTGGTTTTTGCATTTTTACTTTTCTAGAGGCCCACATACCAAAGAGTACAAAATTTGGTTCATGTAGGACCAAAGGACTAGAATTTTTATTTTGGGTCGTTTGTTTTTATATTCTTCTAGTCACCTAGAGTACAAAATTTGGTTCAGATAGGTCCAAAGGCTTAGAATACAGATTTTTGACTTTCCTCTCCATTTTGGGTGGTTGGTTTTTGTATGCCATTGTATTATCTCCGTAACTATATATCTAAATGTATGAAAAATTTCAGCTCGATCGGATAATAAAAAGTGAGATAAAATTCGAATACAAATTTTGAACCAGAAAACATAATTCGAACTTTTCAGGTTGTAATTATAAAAGTATTAATAAATCATAACTAATTAACTAAGATAACCGCTAGTAGAAAATAGATCGGAAACTGATTACCAATAAAATTTTAAAAATACTAGTAAAAAATATATCTACGAATAAAATAAAACTTTTATGGTGAATTTCTTCTCTGTAAAAAAATTACAAGCTTATGAAATTTAAGTGTCCTCACAAGAAAGTGAAGTTGCCATTTTTAAATTCTCCTTCGATGCCGCTCCTAAGAAAAGAGACATTGAGACCAAACCATGAAATATTCTTCTTGCAATATTCTTTGCCTGCAAATATTTATTTATTTATTTAGATAATTTTACGGACTAGTA
>JALMQS010000620.1:0-26533 GCA_024734495.1 Forficula auricularia
TTACTAGTTATAAATCCATCAAATAAGCCTACCCCTCCTATAATTCTAAGTCACATAAAATTGAAACAATACGAGGATAAGATTGAAAAAATGGAGATCTCGCCAATTTTCGACTTTCCATACAAATTAGTATATTTTAAACCTAATATTGATATGCAGCTAACTAGTGAGCAAAATTTGAAAATGAGACCTCAAATTGCAAAGGATATCATTAATATTCATCTATCTAAATGGACAAATTTTTTAAAAGTCTATACAGATGGTTCCAAAACATCTGAATATACAGGATGTGCATTTTTTATTCCGGAAATAAAAAAATGTGGAATTTATAAAATGCACCCTAATACTTCGATCTTTTCGGCGGAAGCAATGGCAATCCTCAAAGCAACGACCTATTTAGAAAAGATTGATCACACAAAAATTTTAATTATAACCGATTCATTAAGCACAGTAAAACATATTCAAACAATTAATAGAAATAGTAAAGTAAATCCCATTATTTTCAAAATTTTAAATCAAATAGACTCATTAAAATTCCATAATAAATTAGTTGAGTTCGTTTGGATACCATCTCATACAGGTGTTTCGGGAAATGATACTGCAGATTCTCTGGCTAAATTATCTGGGAAACTACAAGAAATTAATATTCCGAACTTCCCAGCGAATGATTTAAAACAGATAATCAAATCTAATTTAATTCATGACTGGCAAAATTATTGGAACCAATCTTCACTCACTAAAGGTTACAATTTGTTTAATATTCAAGAATTAGTCGATAATAAGCCATGGTTCCACAATCAAAATTTATCTAGAAAACAAATAGTAGTGTTGTCAAGATTGAGAACAGGACATAATGTTTTACCAAAACATTTAAATCGATTGAAAATAGCGCCTGAAGAAATATGCCATTGTCAGGAAAGCCAACCTGTAGATATAAATCATATTTTATTTATTTGTCCCGACTATAGAGAACCCCGGGTTGATATGTTGCGGATTTTGGGGGAGGAAAATCTAGTGACGCCTTATAATATTAATCAAATTTTAAAAGAAAAAATATTAAAATAAATCATGCCCTGTTAAATTTTATTTCAAATATAAATATAAGGATATGAAAGGATGGATAGGACAATATTTATTTGAAGGCAAATTAAGTTGGCTATAGCTCAGTACATCTTATTGTGGCTATTGTCATTACACAAAAAAAGTGGTTGAATTTCCGCAAGGATGGTGACCATGTGAAGATAGGAATGAATGAATGAAATGCTGTGTTGGCTGCTACCTTTAATTCATATACATAGATATAGATATATTAATATTATCTACCAATTGTCAATTAGTAATGTACAGTGTTTAGAGGACAATGTAAAGACATAGGCAATGTCATACTCATGTGATTCGAATATTATTTCTGTTTTACTAATTTACTTCCATTTAAATGTGAAATGATAATAACCTATATAGAATAAAATAATAATTGAGATCATTGAAAATAAATACTAATCAAAAAAAAATCCATCATGGCTTTAAGAAAAGTTAAAGGAAATTTAGAAAGAATGTTTGATAAAAATTTAACTGATTTAGTTCGTGGAATCCGAAATAATAAGGATAATGAGGTAAGGATTATTTATTTTTTTATATAAATTATATTAAAAAAAGACCATTTGCTAATCCAATTGAATATTTTTAGGCGAAATATATTGCTCAATGTATTGAAGAAATTAAACAAGAACTTCGTCAAGACAATTTGGCTGTCAAATCGAATGCTGTAGCGAAACTGACATATGTGAGTGGCAGAAATGGACCTAAAAAGCTTCTATATGTTGCGCATTACTATATTTGCAGTTGCACTTTTCATTATATGCTTTTATTGAACTTGGTTCCTCTGTCCGACTGTTTGTCTTATTATAATTTTGTTATCGAATTTTGACTTAGATCTACCGAGCCAATTTTCTTGAAATATTGCAATATTTCATCAACTGAAAGAATTAATAACCGAAATTTAAGCTTTAAAATATACATGGTGATTCATCGGTCTGTCCTCTCTTTATCTATCTATCTATCTATCTATCTACTCTTATTAAACGAACAAAAATTGTTTGTTTATATATTTATTTGTATCTTAATTCCATTTTGAAAACGGCTCTACCGATTTTGATGAAACCAACTCTATTAACAAGTTTTGAGGATGAGAAAACAATCTGGCTAGAACTGGACCTCGACAAATTTCATCTTAATTGATCTTTTCTTAATTAAAGTAATTATTGATAGATGAAAATCTCAATAAAAGTTTTTTTTTACATTTTTTTCAATTATCTTTTATTTTTAATTGGTTTTTTAATTTTAAAACCCACTAATAGGTTATAGCAAATATTAATATATATAGTATATTAAAATTAAACAATTTAATGAGGATAGGATTGGGTGGAGGAGAGGAGAATACCAATCGATTTGATTGGGGAATAATGGAATTTAAATAATTATCGGAAAAGAGGTTTTTTTATCTAATTAGATTTTTCCTCTTATTAAAAACAAGGACTAAATATGAATAAGGACACTCGATGGTGGAGAAGTTATCTCCGGAATCGAAGCAAAAATACAATGTATACATTAATTAATGTAAAATAATTGGTTTAATAAAATTTATAAAAAAAAAAAAAAAACAATTTAATTGATTGAGATGGGGCTGACGGGGGAATGCGACTTGATTGGGAATAATGGAATTCGAAATAATTATCGGAAAAAGAGGTTTTTTTATCTAATTAGATTTTTCCTCTTATTAAAAACAAGGACTAAAAAGATGAATAAGGACACTCGATGGTGGAGAAGTAATCTCCGGAATCGAAGCAAAAATACAATGTATACATTAATTAATGTAAAATAATTGGTTTAATAAAATTTATAAAAATAAAAAAAAAAAAAAAACAATTTAATTGGAAAATATAGGGGATTGACGAGGATAATGGAATTGGAATAATTATCGGAAAAGAGGTTTTTAGATTTTTCCTCTTATTAAAAACAAGGACTAAAAAGATGATCAAGGACACTCGATGGTGGAGAAGTAATCTCCGGAGTCAAGCTAAAATACAATGTATACATTAATTCATGTAAAATAATTGGTTTAATAAAATTTATAAAAAAAAAACAATTTAATTGATTGAGACGGGGCGGATGGGGGAATGGGATTTGATATGGAATTCAAATAATTATCGGAAAAGAGGTTTTTTTTCTTTAATTAGTATTTTCCTCTTGTTAAAAACAAGGACTAAAAAGATGATCAAATACAGTCGATGGTAGAGAAGTAATCTCCGGAGTCGAGGCTAAAATACAATGTATACATTAATTCATGTAAAATAATTGGTTTAATTTAATTGATTATAAATTCGAGTATTAAATCCCACAAAGAGTTAATAAGAAATATGATTATATATTAGAATTTGCCAATTTAATTGATTATTATAAAACTCGATATTTTGTTATTTAATTAAAAAAAAAAAATTATACGGAATTTATTTATATACCTATATATACATAATCTGTAGGCCACTAGAAAATTAGAAATGCAAAAACTGGGGGTAGATAGATAGATAGATTTTATTTTGCTCTGAGAATGATATTCTCCTGAATAGATACAAATTATAATACATTAAAAATCTGCTTACAAAATTCAACCCAGAGAGTACAAAAATAATTACAATTAACATTAAAAAAAAAAATAAAAGGAAAAAATTATTAAAATTAATTGACAAAATGAAATCGAAATACAAAAAAAATATATATATATCACAAAATGATCTGCATGAACAAAATAAATTTTAAAATACAACAACTCAGCCTCACTCCACCCATCAACCAGCCCTCTGCTGACTCATTAATAGATCGAAATACCTTGCCTTAAAAACGCCAAGGGGTGGGTGGTGCAGGAGGTGGGGTGCGGGGTTGGTGGAGTGGCGAGTTCGGGGTCCATGGGGCATAGCAGGGGTGCGGGTGCGGTATGGGGCGGGGGTGGGGTCCAGTGAAGTGGTGGTTTTTATCATATATGGTTTATGGGTTCCCAGCCATAAAGGCATCCTAGGTAATGAGCTCGTTGACGAACAGGCGAAAAAGGCATCCAATAAACAAAATTATGACTTCATAGAAAATCTGCCTGAGAACGTCAAAAACTTTGTTAAAAGCAAAACTATAAGTAACTGGAAGCTGGAATGTGAAAATGTTACTAATAACTATTTAAAAATGACAAAAAACCCATGGGTCCCTTTCAGCTTCAGATCTAAGTAGAAAAGAGCAAGTGAAATTGACCCGTCTAAGGTTGGGCCATTGCTTTTTCACCCAGGGTCATCTAATGAACAAGAAAGGCGCAAGCTTCTAAATCATGTCTTAGTGGACTGCCCAATTTTTTATGCAAGGGAAAGAAAATGTCATTCAATGGAAAACAAATACTCGAAAATGAGGAAGGGTATGATGAATTGTTCAAATTTTTGAGAGACATTAACATTTATAATAATATCTGAGATCTTACTTTTATATTTAACTATAATACCAAATATGTACACAATTTAAATTTATAATATGATGTATAATATCTGTGGCACAAATGACGCCCTTTTAAATTGTAATAATAATAATAATTAGAATGATAGGCTGGCCTGTCTAACCGATGGTATTCCACACTCAATTGATCTAACGCCCAATGATATTCGATCAATAATCAAGAAGAGAATTTACTGGTATTGGCAGAATATGTGGTCGTCATCAAGTATGGTAAAAGGTCGTCATTTCTTTAATGTATGTCCGAGAATCCCGGTTCGTCCGTGGTTTGAAAACTTCGATCTTCATCGAAAACTGAAAGTTCACATTATACGACTTAGACTAGGACATGCAATAACACCTGCATACCTACACAAAATCGGCCAGAGAAATAATCCATACTGCTCTTGTGATTCCATTTCTATTGGCGATATTAACCACGTACTTCTGGGCTGTGTGACACACAGTCAAAAAATTGATCGTTTATACCTGAATATGAAAGGAAGAAATGATTTACCCACATGTGCAGAGATCCTATTGGCATCTCTAGACCAAGGAGGGCCAACTGCAGACTCCTTTATTAAACATTTAGTTTCCATTGGTTTCCAACTATAATCCAACGACTTTAGTTATTTGTTTTGTTAGTTTATTTTGTTTTATTTAGTTTTGTTTTATTTAGTTTTATTTTATTTGTTTATACACCTATTCGACGTGAATCTGTGACGACTGGCTAAATGGGCATCAAGTTCCCGAGGCCATGGGGTAGAAAAAAAAAAAAATAATAATAATTAGAAATATTTTATCTGTTATTTCTCATGGGTTTAAATACCCGATTAGATATAGGTAAATTTGCCTTGTAATAGTAAGCAGGTCACTTAACAAATAAATGGTCTTATAAAATAGAAGTTTTTAAACTTTAAAACACCCTGTTGAAAAAATCAAACTTCAATATTAAGAACTAATGTCGTAGCTAAAGAACGTGCTCTTAAATTAATTTTTTGGGCTAAAGTACACAATAGAGCCCGTGATGTCAAATCAGAATTATATTTTCGCAAGCCGTCTGGCTCGCAAATTTCCACTTATTGAACTTTTCACAGGTGCGGTTCTAGATCTAGGTTCGATTAATTAAAAAAATGCGTTCCCAAACAAGTCTTAAGAGGTTCGGTTAGGTTATATTCAGTTCGGCTCGGTTCTGCGGTTAGGAAACCTCGACTTCGAGCTTTTTGGCGTTAACCAACTTAACTGTTTAAAAAACCAGCCCAAAGTTGAATTCTCCTAACAGCCGAATCGAGCCGAACTGGACAAGACTCACATATTCAAATTTTCAAACATGTTTCCATATGATTTCACGGACTTTATTCTGCACTTTCACTATTTTTTTTTTAAACATCGAAATTAAAAATTTCTATACTTTTGTTTTAAAATCTGGGACGGACCGGATAGAATCTCTATGAGTGGGGCGCATCTGACAGCGGGCCGTAGTTTACCCATCACTGACCTAAGCCATTAGGGGTTGGGGTTGCTAATTGCAGTGAAAATTCTCCAGGGCGATGGGGTCGCCATATTTTTTTTTTTTTTTTTTTTTTTAATGATATTGATGTGAGAAGGAGATACACCAGAAGGTGGATCCTAAAAGGCCAGTATGGGCTAGCCCCTCCATCGTGAAAAGAACAGAGCAGAATATCCCTAAGCCGAGGGTTCCCACTTACTACGGAACCCCGAAAAAGATATTTTTATCAAGAAAAAAAATTATAAGAGATGAATTGAAATTAAAAAGCATTTAATCACTTTAACTGTATTCTATTAGATCTATTCTTTAGGGAACAATTCACAAGAGTAAAATTTAATCTCTTTCAAGTCAAGTCAAATACGCAAATTAGTTTTTCATGAAAAAATTAACTGAATTTTATGATCAAGGCAATACTAATCTTTCTAGAAATAAGCTGACATGTTCTGATGTGGCCATCCACTTGACTTTACCATACAACCTGGCCCCTCACTTATATTTAATATTTAATAAAATTATTTATAATCATGTAGGGGGGGGGGGTTAGTTTTTCCATTTATAGATTACTCTGGGCCCACTGATTATGTATACACAATTTGGTTGAGTTTGGTAAATGGCCTAGATTTTCATTTTTTGACCCTACACCCCCTCCCATTTTGGGCGGTTAGTTTTTACATTTTTAGACTTCTGGGGTTCCACTGATTATGTATACAAAATTTGGTTTAGTTTGCTCAAATGGCCTAGATTTTTCATTTTTAACCACCCCTCCTCCAATTTTGGGTCGATATGCACCAAAATCTAATCAGCTCTTAATCTCAATGCACCAAAACTAGGTGTTAAATTTGGTTTTGATATGCACACTAGTTTTTGAGCTAGCTCGTCCAAAAAAATTTGGTAACACACAGACAACCAGGCAGACTATCAGACATTTTGACAAAACAATTATTATCTTGAAAAATATAATTTTTTCGATGTTCACTTATTAGAGCTTTTTTGTAGACCGAAATGCCATGGTTTCGCTCATTTTTTTTTATCAAAATGACCATACCCTGTATGGTAAAGTAAAATGAAAAAATGATATCGAATGTTATAGAAGACACTATCAAAACTTAAACGCCCATCCGGATAATATATTGCTTTCATTATATGATATCTATTCATTTACTAATCTATATATATATATTTTTTTTAGCTTCAAATGCTTGGATATGATATAAGCTGGGCTGGTTTTAATATTATTGAAGTTATGAGTTCATCAAAATTTACATATAAAAGAATTGGTTATCTGGCAGCATCGCAAAGTTTTCACACTGAAACTGAGGTGATTTTTTATTTATTTATTTTTTAATAATAAATAAAAATAATTACACTTAATTTAAATAAAACGTTTTTTTCAGCTTTTAATGTTAACTACAAATATGATCAGGAAAGATTTGAACAGCCAAAACCAGTACGATGCAGGTCTCGCATTATCAGGGTTATCTTGTTTTATTAACCCTGATTTGGCAAGGGATTTAGCGAATGATATTATGACATTAGTACGAATTTACATAAACATTTGGATATATAATACATTTATAGCTAATTAATATTAATTTATTTTTTATTTTTAGCTAACATCAACTAAGCCTTATTTGAGAAAAAAAGCAGTTCTTATGATGTATAAAGTTTTTTTAAGATTTCCAGATGCTCTTCGGCCGGCATTTCCAAGACTAAAAGAAAAATTAGAGGATCCTGATTCTGGTAAGTTTCTGTATACATATGTTCTAATCAGGGACGTATCCAGAGAGAAATAACTTTTTTATGTTCCTAAAAAATCATTGAATAAAAAATTAACTTTAAATTACTTTTTAGAAAATCATAAGATGGTGTCATCTAGATCTGATGGAATGGGATATCTCTAATTATATGTCGGAAGGGTTGTTTTTCACCCCTCTCGGGAATCGAACCCGAGTGCCAGTAACAGCAATCCGGGCCATCTGGCTCATCTGCGAGGTGCGAACCTCTCTGACATATGTAAACGCATTAAATATTGTACTCAAAGATTGTTATCTTAATTTGTAAAATTTCGCGATCTAGCGATTCTAAATTTAAACATATAGCTATAGCCGTAAAATATTTAATGCGTTTACATATGTCAGAGAGGTTCGCACCTCGCAGGTGAGCTAGATGGCCCGGATCGCTGTTACTGGCACTCGGGTTCGATTCCCGAGGGGGTGAAAAACAACCCTTCTGACATATAATTAAAAATATTCCATTCCATCGGATCTAATAGATGACACCATCTTATGATTTTCTAAGAAAATTTGAATCTATTACCATCGGCAAATTGAAATCTTTCATATTAAATTACTTCTACTTTTTTTTTTTTTTTAATGATATTGATACAAGAAGAAGTTGCACCAAGAAGGTACAACCTCTGAAGTCCGTGGTGGACCCTTGTAACGTGAAGATAAGGGGAGATTTAGGGATTGGGTAGCAGTCGAAGGTGTCTGTGGATGCTGGTCTTGAAAGATTGAAGGTTATAAGTAGCTGGAAAGACGGTCGGGGGAAGAGAGTTCCAGTCTCTAGATGTCATAGGGATAAATGAATTGGCGAATGCGTTTGTTCGATTAGTATCTAGTTTAAGCGCGTAGGGGTGTTGAATTTTAGAAAATCGTGTATTTCGCGCAAATGAAGCCTTTGGTGGGATTATCGATTTAATTTCGTCAGAACAAAAGCCATGGTAATATCTATAAAAAAGAGAAAGGGCGGAGACAGATCTACGATGGGCTAGGGAGTCGAGAGTGTCAGTTAATGTAGGATCGCCTATCAGTCTGATAGCTCGCCTCTGAATTGCATCTAAGGTATTAAGAGAATACTTGGAGGCTCCTCTCCACAAATGCGAGCAATATTCAAGACAGGGGCGAATTTGAGCCTTGTATAATATAAGGAGTTGAGTGGGGGTGAAAAATCGTTTGGTTCGGAAAAGAAAGCCAAGCTTAAAAACAATTGCCGAGCGGCCAGAGTTTTTTTTAGCTTTTTCTATTTGAGAAATGTCTGGAACGTGAAGAAACATATTTTCTTTTCTTTCTATATATCCGTCAGTCTGTATGTCTATATTTCGATTCCCAGGATGACTCGAGAAAGGCAGGTCCGAAATGTTTGTGTGTCCAAAACTATTCCAACAGTTGTGGCTAATGAACTAAATTTGGCACAAATATTATTAATAAGTTTGCACCGAAATTTTCTCTGGAGAGAGACGGACTGGTACAACTTTTAAATGAAAGTAATGGAATGCAGCCCAGGAGTAGTGAGGAAAGAAAAAATTAACACATATCCAAATAAGGTGTAATTTATTGGATTCCTTCCTCCTTTCCTTTCAAACCGACGTTTCGGAGGATTCTTCCCTCCTTCTTCAGGGTTTCAAAGGGTGTTTCCTTCATTGACCCCTTGAAACCCTGAAGAAGGAGGCAAGAATCATCCGAAACGTCGGTTTGAAAGGAAAGGAGGAAGGAATCCAATAAATTACACCTTATTTGGATATGTGTTAATTTTTCTTTCCTCACTACCCCTGGGCTGCCTTCCATAACTTTCAATTATTATTAATAAAATATACCTTTGTGCCAAATTTCAGGTTTACAGTGCAAACTATTCGCTTACAGAAAAATTTTCAAATCACCAAAATTTGTGTAGGTAGAGCGAACCGAGTCTTGAAAAAGTTAAAACCATTTCTTCCAATTATAGCTAAAAAGGGGAACTAATAATCTGTTTGAAAGGTACTTTTAATCAACTTTTCCGATTAAAGGGTCAAGTGAGATATTATTTTAGCATCCTAGAGTCATTTCATATATATTAGATCCAGATTTATCCTAAAATCTCCATCCCTTCATCTTAGGGGTTGAAAGTGTGAACCTCTGAGTTTTTCGTATTTTTCCTTTATTATTACTCCAAACTCTACTATTATGCCAAATTTTAGCATCCTAGATTTATTTCATATTTAATAGATGCAAATTTACATTACATTCTTCACCCCTACATTTTAGGGGTTAATGGTAGTAAAATTTTTGTGCAAATATTTTCACCTTAATTAATGCCCGAAACTCTACCAAGATACCAAATTTTAGCATCCTAGGATCATTCCATATATAATAGATGCAAATTTACACTACAAACTTCACCCCTCCATTTTAGGGGTTGAAAGAGGGAAAGTCTGGGTTTTTGGAATTTTTCCTTTGTGTCCCAAACTCTACTAGCAGACGAAATTTCATGATGCTGGAATGATTGGAAGTACCCTATAGGTTTTGACGAGGGGTGAACCGCGACCTAATATGCTGTACACCTACTTCCACTTGTACTTCCAAATATTTCCAAATATTCCCAAGTACTTCCAAATATTTCCAAGTGCTTTCAAATATTTCCAAGCACTTCCAAATATTTTCAAGTACTTGCAAATATTTCCAAAATACTTCCAAAGAGGTGTACACCTACTTCCAATCGCGGATCACCCCTCGGGTTTTGATGACCTGTCAGTGAGTGAGTGAGTGAATTAGCTATTTTCTCAGGTCCATATCTCAGAATCTATTTAAGCTATCTTATTGAAATTTGGTACTCTCTCCAAGATGGATATAATTACATGTGTATAATTTCAGCTCTGTATCACAAATGGGTTCCGAGCTACAGGGGGGTCGAAATTAGCTCGAAATGGTTCGTGTAAATAGCGTACAGTCTGTACGGCCAAGTCAATCCTTGAACTTGGCCTGCGCACCCTGTGCGCTTTGATATTTACGTCAAAAACAAACAAAAAATTGGATGTTCCCCTCCTCTTCCCCTGAATCAAAAAGTTCAAATAATTCCAAGTACTTGTCTCACGATCAACTATTTGAGCTCTTTTAAAAATAATTTGATTTTAAACAATTTCTATCAATTCGATTAATTTAATTTTCTTTTCATCCAATAAAAAAATGCTTAGGTGTCCAGTCAGCCGCTGTGAATGTTGTTTGTGAACTTGCCCGAAAAAACCCAAAGAATTATTTAAGTCTTGCACCTGTATTTTTCAAATTGATGACCACATCTACAAATAATTGGATGTTAATTAAAATTATAAAATTGGTGAGTATTAAATTAAAATTATCTTGGAATTTTTTTCCTTCAAAACTTCTAAATTCATTTACAGTTTTCAGTTTTAACACAAATAGAGCCAAAAATTGGCAGAAAATTATCTCAACCATTAATTGATCTTATTTCAAGGTAAATTAATGGAAAAAAAACCTGTTAATTCTAGAAATTCCTTTTTTCCTTCATAGCTTAATTCTAAATATTTACGCATTGATTGCTAGGTGTATTATTTGTATTTAAATATAATTTCAGTTTGGAGCGCTTACCCCTTTGGAGCCTAGGCTTGGTAAAAAATTAATAGAACCCTTGACTAATCTTATACACAGGTAGGTTTATTTGAAATGTGGTTAAAGTTAAAAATAAATAATGTTTTGTTTTTTTGTCCTAAAGCACTTCTGCAATGTCTTTGCTCTATGAATGTATCAACACAGTAATTGCGGTTTTAATCTCAATCAGTTCAGGAATGCCTAATCATAGTGCTTCAATTCAATTGTGTGTTCAAAAGTTGAGGATACTTATTGAAGATTCTGATCAAAATTGTAAGCATAATATTTTTTTTAATCAATAGTTTTTCAATTTTAATATTTAAAAAATATTTTCAATATTTTTTTTTTATTATAATGAATTACATATTAGGTGTACAAATAAATAATCCAAATTTTTCAGCCAAATTCAAGGTTAATTTTAAAAGAAATTAAAACAAATTCTCCAATGAAAAAATATGCCTTCCTTAAACTTAGTGCAGCTATCGAATTCCATCTCACAGAAATGAACTGATAGATTCCATACTTTTTTAACAAACTCTGTGGTGCAAAAAAGTGGAACATTTAGATTGATTGGGTGATTCGGTGTGAAAAGAGGGCCGCTGGTCTCCTTGATATCAACCCTAATTCCCGGAGACGTCTTCTGATCGTATCGAAATCCAAGGTCAAAAGATCGATATGTTAAGATTTGCCGATGACATTGCCCTTCTAGGAAGCAATAAAAAAGAATTAGAGGACGCTCTGAATGGAATTAACCAAATCATAATAGAAGAAATCAAAATGAAAATAAACAAGAATAAAACCAAGGTCCTAGTATGTACAAAAAAAGAACAAACGAGACAGGAATGCATCAAAATTAACCAAGAAAACCTAGAAGGAGTTAAGGAATTCCGCTACCTAGGAAGTAAAATAACATGAGATGGGAGGAGCGAAAACGAAATTAAATCAAGAATTGCCCAAGCAAAAATGGGGTTTAATTCAAAACAAAAACTACTATGCTCCTCCTCAATCAGCTTAGAAAACAGGAAGTTGCTAATTGAAGACATATGTATGGAGCATAGCCATGTACGGGTGTGAAACCTGGACAATTAGAGAAGCGGAGAGAAAGAGATTAGAGGCTTTCGAAATGTGGTGCTACAGAAGAATGATGAATATCAAATGGATGGATAAAATTACAAATGAAGAAGTTCTTGGAAGAATCGGAGAAAGAAGAACCTTGTGGAAGAGTCTGAAGAAGAGAAGAGGTCAGATGATGGGGCACACACTGAGACATGGGGGACTGCTTAGGGATATCTTGGAGGGGGAGGTGGGAAAGAAAAGGGGAAGGGGAAGACCCAGATTAGAATATTTCAACCAAATAATTGGGGATATGGGATGCCAGACATTTAGAGAGGTCAAACAGCTGGCGGGGGACAGAGTCGAGTGGAGACGGATTGTTGCATCAAACCAGTCTTAGGACTGTATACTCAATGATGATGATGATGTCTTCTGATAGTCCAAACACTTAGGTTGACTTGTCGAGTTTGTAGAAGGCTCTGTTGAATTTGAGCTGCTGTACAATGCCGATCCCTCAATACCTCCAATAGTATGAATCGGTCACCTCTCTCATTTGAAGCTCTAATTTGACCAGATCCCGGTCTCTTGGCATAAGAGTTTGTTTCTCTATATCGTTTTATCCACAGAGCTCTGTGGATACTTCCAACCGATGCTTTAAGTCGTTGTGCGACATTCCTACAGATACGATCTTCCATCATTTATTAGAGCTACAGCTTGAGCTACTTCCTCGGTCTTTAGAGCCATTATGCTTGGACAATATTTCAAATGAAATTAAATTAAAAGATGAGATATTCAAATCGAACTGATAAACATTAAAATATTCAATTTAATTCGATATTAGACGATAATCATTTAATACAATTCAATAAAGGGATCAGATTTCAAACCTGAAAATTTATGCTAGTTTAAATAAATTTAATTTTAAAGGGTTTAAATTAAAGTAATACATTATTTTCACTCTAAAAATGTCTAAAAATATTTGTATAATCACAGAATGTATTAAATGTTTAAATAAAATATGTTTTTTCTAAAAATTATTTGAAAAAACTAAATTTTTCTAAGTGTTCCACTTTTTTTGCACCACAGTGTATTTTACTTATTGGAATTTATAAATGAAACATTGTCCTATTGTTGGATCTTCCATCAAAGTGCTTTTTTTAAAAACTATAAACAAACACTACTTAAATGGAAAAGGGGAGGAAAATCAATTGATTTTTAAAAATTTTAAAAATATTTGGATTACAGTATTATTATACTATAATTTGAATTATAAAAAACCAGCTACTTTCGGGATATTGGATTTCCCTAAAATGGGAAAAGGGTTGAAATTTGCTTCTCTAATCCAAACTAGGTAAGGAGCGATAACAGGTCGAGTTAAAAAGTGATTTTGTATTCTAAATGTATAAACATAACGGGTTAGGAGAGTTATTATTATTAGTGTCGGAATAGTAAAGTACCTGATTATCGAAATTATTGTGTATTTATTTGTACTCTTATTATTAAATAATTTAAAGTATTATATTATTTAAAGATGAATTAAAAAAACAATTATTATTTTTTTCAAGTGAAATATTTAGGTTTACTTGCAATGTCAAAGATTCTTAAAACACATCCTAAATCGGTTCAAGCTCATAAAGATTTAATAATGCAATGCCTTGACGACAAGGACGAATCTATTCGACTGAGGGCATTGGATCTTCTTTATGGAATGGTATTATCATACAATTTTTTTTATTATTTCTATATTGTAAAATCATTTAAAAAATATACACTTTAAATTTTTAGGTTTCCAAGAAAAATTTAATGGAAATAGTCAAAAAATTAATGGTTCATATGGACAAGGCTGAAGGAACAACATATCGGGATGAACTTCTATCGAAAATAATTCAAATTTGCTCTCAAAACAATTATCAATATATTACTAACTTTGAATGGTATGTATTAACAATGGATCATTTTTTTTCTCTCTTAAAATATTAAAACCTTTATTTTGATAGATCTTATGTTTTCAAGCCCTATCGAGTTCAAAAAATCTTGTTTGTGTGTTGTCAAATATTGAGATTAAAAATGAACTGAAATTTCTCCAGAGAGCTTAACATTTAACCACTTATTCTTTTTGGAAATTCAAATATTTTGACACCAGAATGTTCTTTCTACAAGTTTCCATTCTTGAGTTGTAAGAATCTTGACTGAGATACAGAAAAAATGATTGTTCACTACGTTTCAGACATATCTAAATAGGAATAAGCAAAAAACAAAATTAAGGAAATTTAATACTTTGGTCTTCCCGTGGGCTTTGCACTTTTTCAAAATTTCACAATTAGTCAAGCTGCAATTAAAAAGAATAATCGTGATAATTTCTATACTAAAATAGCCTGAATTTTTTAAATATTGTCATACACTATAGTAATAAACAAGAAAATCATTTATTTTAGGTTTTAGTTGCACTAATTTTAGGTTTTAGTTGTATTAATTTATGAAGGAGTTAAAATAAGAGACGTGAAGCTTTTATTTATTTATTTTTTATTTATGAACTCCCGCTAACGTTTCAGCTATTGGTTGTAGCCATCTTCAGAGCTAAACAAAGACAAACAATGTTAACAATATTAAATCGGCCTTGTCCAATGTACATCAATCAATTATAATTTTGTTTTTCTACTATATAAAAAAAATTTTGGGTACACCAGTCATCAGATAAAACTATATACAAGAAATATACATATGATAAATACAAAACTATATACAGGGTGTTTGCCAAAAGGCCAAAAGATGTAATACTTTATTGTCTTTTTCCGTTGCAAAGTGCGAGAGAGTTTTAAGTTACAATTAAATATAAGATAATTATTATTCATTAATTCCCTCGCACTTTGCATTTCATCTTAAAAGGAAAAAGACAATAATAGTCTTAAAAGTATTACATCTTTTGCCCTTTTGGCAAACACCCTGTATATAGTTTTGTATATATCATATGTATATTTCTTGTATATAGTTTTATCTGATGACTGGTCTATCCAAAAAATTTTTTATATAAATATTGAGAAATTCCCGGTGAGTAGAAAAACAAAATTATAATTGATTGATGTACATTGGACAAGGCCGATTTAATATTGTTAACATTGTTTGTCATTAATTTGAAAGTTTATATTAGGAAAATAAGGACAAGTTTTTATGTGTGACTTTTTTATTTATCCACCAACGTTTCGTCGACTTTGCCGACTTCTTCAGGGCTTCTACAATTATAAGAACATTATTATTTTTTTTTTTCATAGGGCCTCCACATCTCCCCTTATAGCCCTCCGATCCTCCCACTCAGGATCCGGTTGAGTGGCTCAGGGTGTGGCCACAGCAGAACGGTGTGAAACCTTAGTATGCTGCGACCAAGAATAAAATAATAATAATAATAAAAATAAAAAAGGGAATACCGCACGTCGTCCAAACAATAAAAATAAATAAATAAATACACTGGGAAGAATAAATAAATAAATAATCAATTAAATAAAACAAAAAATAAATAGAATATGTCACTGGGCTTAAAGAAATGTTTAAAAATAAATAATTTAAAAAACATTAAAATAAATAAGTAGACAGGAAGTTGCCGTAGTCAATGAATAAAAAATAAATAAATAAATAGGCGGAAAACCGCCATGGTCAAGAAAAATAAATAAATATTTGACTGGGAATATAGGCTACTGGGTAAAATATTAAATAAATAGATCAACGCTGAAAAAAGCGTTGGGCTGGGCCATCTCCCCAGAAGAAATCCATAAGATGGTCATTATTATTAGCCGTCACGATACATCTGGCAATCGGCGATTATTGATATGAATTTACAAAAGTACAATTACAATTCCAAAACAAACATGTATTAATAGTTTACCTACCAAATAGTCATGTCACATATTCATCTAAATTTTCATATTATCTTCGTTACCATTGAAGACCATCAGAACACAATTTTCAAAAAATATTTGGCACATTCACAAAAAACAAATCAAAGTCGACGAAACGTTGGTGGATAAATAAAAAAGTCACACATAAAAACTTGTCCTTATTTTCCTAATATAAACATTCAAATTAATACAAATTATAGACGGAAATGATAATAATAATTGTTTGTCATTGTTTAACTCTGAAGATGGCTACAACCAATAACCGAAACGTTAGCGTGAGTTCATAAATAAAAAAGAAAGAAATAAAAGCTGCACGTCTCTTATTTTAGCTCCTTCATAAAGAAAATAATTAACAAATATTCACAAAGAGGCTTTTTTTAAAAACCAATTTTGTACTCAAGAGAGGGAGGGAGAAGGCCATTTTCAAAAAATTTCAACATCAAATTTGTTCATAATACATTATTTCAATAAATACAGATATTTCTTAGTTGTTGTTTAGTTATGTAAATAAAATTAAATACTAAATACGGAAGGTCAAGCCAGATTTTTTTGTAATTTCGATTAATTTTTATATCTATGAATATCCTTGTTAGGTATGTTAGTGTCCTCGCCGAATTGTCTCGAATGGAGGGAAGTCAGCATGGGGTTCTGGTCGCCCAGCATATGCTTGACGTTGCAATCCGAGTTTCTGCCATTCGAGGTTTTGCTGTCCAACAAATGGCACTTTTACTTGAAAATTCTCAATTTTTAACTGGACAAAGTTCAACTATGTGTCAAGTTTTATATGCAGCAGCTTGGATTTGTGGTGAATTTGTTGAGTAAGTATTATTATTATTATTATTTTTATAATTAAAATTTTTCATTAATAACTTTATTTTCAGGGAATTACCTAATCCACAACATACTTTGGAATCAATTCTAAGAGCTCGAATTACAAATCTTCCAGGCCACATACAGGCTGTTTATGTCCAAAATATTCTTAAATTATTTTCTCATATTCTCAATAAGACTGAAAATTTGGAGGAGATCAATAAAGTAAATAGAATTATTATAATAATTGAATACCCTTATTAGGGTGGCCCTTATTTTGGGTATTTTCGAATTTTTACGCTGGCAGAGAGGCTCATATGGTTCGAAATAAATAAAAAAAAATATCTCCCAAGTTTCAAGCCCCTATCTCAATTTTAACCTGTGCCTCAGAGCGATGTAAGATTCCCATCTAAATAACATGGGGTTTTTGGCATTGAACGATCAATTTTTTATTCGGGCCAAAGCAATGGTTTAAAAAATTTGAAACTCTGTAGATTTTACCCTTATAATAGTAGCTACCCTTCAGAATTTTTACAGATTTGTAGCTATTATAATTTTGGAGTCTATAACTTACTAACACTAAGATATGGCTGTATTTTATCTAGCTGTAACTCCAAAATTATAATAACTGAAAGTCTGAAAAACTCTGAAGGATAGCTACTATTATAAGGGTAAAGTTTACAGAAATTCAAATTGTTTGAAATATTAATTTGGCCGGAATAAAAAATTGATCGTTCAATGCCAAAAACCCCATGTTATTTAGATGGGAAACTTGCATCCCTCTGAGGCTCAGGTTAAAATTGAGATAGGGGGTTGAAACTTGGGGGATATTTTTTTTTATTTATTTCAAACCATATGAGCCCTTGCACGCTTAAAAATTCGAAAATACCCAAAATAAAGACCACCCTAACCCTTATCCCAAAACCACCCACTAATGTGCTAAAATCTCGTTTCAAGTTTTATTTAAATTATTGGTTAAAAATACTTGGTAGGTTTCACATTAAGACATTAAAATAAAACGAATTTATTTTTGGAGAGACTTTAATCTCGATATATATATTTCGGTTAGCCACCCGAAATATATGGTATATATCGAGATTAAAGTCTCTCCAAAAATAAATTCGTTTTATTTTAATGTCTTAATGTGAAACCTACCAAGTATTTTTTATACAATAATTTAAAAATGTTTCACCAAATTCCTTAAAAACTATTAAATTTATTTAAACTTATTGGGTCTTAACCCTCTCTTCCTACACTTATGACCCGAGTTAAGATAAAGTTAATTAAAAATTCCTTATTTGGTATTCATATAAAAAAAACTAATAAATAAATAAATTTGTTTTTCAGTTATGTGACATGGTAGCGGAACATCTTCAAAATTTTGTATCCTCTGGTGATATTGAAGTACAAGAGAGAGCAAGTTCTACCGTGCAAATAATCAGGTTTATATAAAAAAAATTCCTCCTAGGAAATTCATTAATTATTAATTAATTTGTTTTTTTTTTAGATATATTCAAAAACAAATAAATAAAGGTGATTCTAGTGTGGCTGCTGAATTAGCAAATATGTTTCACGGAGATTTAAATCCTGTAGCACCTAAAGCTCAAAAGAAAGTACAAATTCCAGAAGGATTAGATCTGGACGCGTGGATTAATACCCCGCCCTCGTCAAGCTCCGAAGATGAAGAGGAAGATATTAAATCTGGCAATGATATCTTTGTTAAGAGTTCTGATAAAAATTTAGAAAACGTAGTTATAGAACCAACGGAAGAGGAATTAGAAAGAGTAAATAATCTGTTATATATAAATCAATTTATAAGTATCTGCTTGGTGTAATTAAATATACACAAAGCTATATGATAACAGGAATTCATTGCCGGGATACAGAAATCTTAGGAAATCTGATAATTTTCGAAAAGTTCTAGCTTGAGTTTTCAGTCATACACCTACCACGCTGGCCTATGCGACTTAGTTAAATTGTAAAAAGTATAGGAAGGAAATTATTAGGAAAGAAATGACAGAACTAGCCCCGAACGTGTCAAGCTCGTTTCTAAGATGGGATTCTCTTAGTTTTCCGGGCAGACATACATACTAGGGTACTCCCTATTTTGGATATTTTCGAATATTTACGCTGTACAGGGGCTCATATGTTTAAAAATAAATTAAAAAAAATATCCTCCAAGTTTCAAGTCTCTATCTCAATTTTAACCTAGTGCTACACAGCGATTAAGTTTCTCATTTAAATAACATGGGGTTTTTTGAATTGAACGATCAATTTTTTATTCCGGCCAAAGTAATGGTTCAAAAATTTGAAACTCTGTAGACTTTATCCTTATAATAGTAGCTATCCTCAGAATTTTTACAGATTTTTAGCTATTATAATTTTGGAGTCTATAACTTACTAATACTAAGATATAGCAGTATTTTATCTAGATGTAACTCCAAAATTGTAATAGCTAAAAATCTGTAAAAATTCTGAAGGATAGCTACTATTATAAGGATAAAGTCTACAGAGTTTCAAATTTTTTGAACCATTACTTTGGCCGGAATAAAAAATTGATCGTTCAATGCCAAAAACCCCATGTTATTTAGATGGGAAACTTAATCGCTGTGTAGCACTAGGTTAAAATTGAGATAGAGACTTGAAACTTGGGGGATATTTTTTTTTTATTTATTTCGAACCATATGAGCCCCTGTCAGCGTAAATATTCTAAAATATCCAAAATAAGGAGCACCCTACACACATACATATATACAAGAATATACCATATATACCATAAATAGAATCCTTTAAAAAATAATAATAATATCATTTATTAAAGCATAAAACTACAATAATTTTATGATAAAATATCAATGTTGGGTGTCATCCTGGGGTCTTGACCTTTCTTGGAATGACCCCAGCAAAAGTTGCTATATATAATAATTCTTAGCTTTCTATTCCAGACTAGACGCTTTTTCATGCCCTCTTAACTTCTTACCCTATATAAGGCTCAAATTCGCTCCTCTCTCGCATCTGTGGAGAGAAGTCTGCAAGCACTCTTTCGCCACCCTGGATGCAATTCAGAGGCGAGCTGACAGATTAATAGGCGATCTAGCATTAATTGACCCTCTCGTAGAACTGTCTCCACCCTTTTCCTAGTCTAAAAATATTACCATAGAGACTAAAACGGTCTTTCCGGCTACATCTATATAAATAAAAATGTACTGTTACGCTTAAGTGATACGTTGAAGGATCTTCGAGAATTCTTCACCAATTTCTTTGAAATTTTCACACAACATTCCATTCAAATACACGAGTGTTTTTATATATAGTATTTTTATAGATATCACACCTGTGGCATGTAAAAATATTTTTTTCGAGGAAACAACGCCAGCGCCTCTCTGGGGGTAAAAGCAAACAAACAAGATGGCCGATAATAGCTTTTTGGAAATCTTTCAACTGTCAATATTATTTTTGGTTAAGGGAACAATAATTATAAACCTGGCCCAAAATTTAGATATACCAATCGGAGCACCAAACGGACATATGTTGCGAATATAGTTTTGATACGTCCAGTGGTTTAGGCTTGAAGCATAAGAGTTAGTCACAGCAACGCGTGGTCGGGTCAGCTATTATCTATATAAATTTTAACCATAAAACGAGACGCTCCCCGCCAGGACTAGGTGACGCCGGGCCGAGGGCCCGGGCGTCAGCTAGTAGGTATCTATATTGAAATCATTGATTGTTTTTCCTATTGAATAAATACAATTCTTTTATAAAACAATCTCACAGTGCTAATTAGACATTGACATTTTTTTATAAAAGTATTGTATTTATTTATATTTATGAATATGTATTTATTATATATCTGGTGAAAACTGACTTACCGATACATATAGAATTCCAAGTAAAACAACATATCTGAAATTCCTGCTTTTCTAAACATCGTTTCGCGAATTAAACAACTTTAACCACTGTTTTTTTTTCACTAATTATAATAATGTTCAATCATTTTGGGAGCTTACAACAATAAAACTTAAACAATTGACAACAATTAAATATTTAAATTTAAATTTTTTCCATTTTTAAATAAGTATTTTAATTTTTTTAATAAAAGGTTGGACAAAATCTAATATACTTATGATACATATAAAATATATCATAAACAAGATATTTTTTAATTCTGGTTAATTTTCGACTCATGCACTTTTGCTCTAAAATGATTACCAAAAAAGAAATTTGCATAAATGTTGTTCTACATATTAATTCCCTATGTATTTGTGAATAATCAATTGAACAACCCGGTATATATCTGTGTATTTCAAAGAAAAAATTATTTATTGATTGTATAGTAAATATTAAAAAATTCAAATCTTTAAAAAAAAAAAAACAATCAAGAACACGTTTATTCGAAACCAAACGTTTCGGGAGAATTTCTCCCTTTTTCAATGGTAAATTTGTAAAAAAAAAAAAAGAAAAAATTTTAGAGGAAGCAACTTTTTTTTCTTTTTTACAAATTTACTATTGAAAAGGGAGAAATTCTCCCGAAACGTTTGGTTTCGAATGAACGTGTTCTTGATTGTTTTTTTTAAAGATTTGTATTTTTAATATATCTGTTTATATAATTTACATCAAGCAGAGGACACACTCTTTGATTTAATCTTATAAATTAATCAACAGTGCTACACTAAAACTGAATCTATTATCATTATAAATTTTATTATAATTGTTTTAGAGGCGAGAAGCTCGCAAGGTTGAACAGGCCAATAATCCTCATTATTTGAAAGGGTCCAATACTTCAACAAATAGTAATAACAAAGTGAATGATCCTTCAATTGAAATCGCCTTACCAGCTGTAGAAGAAATGCAACTTAACGTGCCACTTAAAATTCCTGGTTTAATTTCCTCCGATACTTATTTGAACATCGATAATAAAGAGAGAAAAACTAATAAGAAGAAAAAAAAGAAAAAGAAGCGAAAGGGAAAGAAAGGTATAATAAAAAAATGAAATTATTATTGTTCAGACATCGTGGATTCTCCGCTACATTATATAGCACAGATTTTATCTACCACCTAAGTTCAATGTCAAAGAAGCGGGTGTTTTTGGGTTCTTTATAAACGATTAAAAGTTGGGAGAGAATAATAATATTGACTGCATCTAATATTAGGGAGGGCATAGCCTCACGTATTTCCTGTCTTTTATTCTATATACAGAGCCTTGGCCCGAATTTTTTACCGTGTTTGGCGACTTCCAAAGACCTTCGATCTTTCTCCCTATATATTTAAGAGAGATCTAAATAAGCTGACGTGTTCTGATGTGGCCATCCACTTGACTTTACCATAGAACCTGGCCCCTAAAATTATTTATAATCATGTATGGGAGGGGAGGGGGGTTAGTTTTTGCATTTTTAGACTTCTGGGGGTCCACTGATTATGCATACAAAATTTGGTTGAGTTTGCTCAGACGGCCTAGATTTTTAATTAAACCCAAAATTAAGGGTCCGCCCCGGTTAAAAATTAAAATTATAATATTTTCAAACTAAAAAAGCAAGAAAACTGAAGTATACTATAAAATGAACTTATAATAACGAAAATAGTTTTTTTTTCTGGGGCCAAAAATTGGGGGGTCAAAAAATAAAAATCTAGGCCCTTTCATATATAGTACATAATCAGTGGGTCCCCAGAAGTCTAAAAATGCAACTAACCACCCAAGGGGGGGGGGGGTTGACCTGAAATAATTATAAATAATTTTATTAAATATTAAATATAAGAGAAGGGTCAGGGCGTATGGTAAAGTCAAGTGGATGGCCACATCAGTTTTTTTTTATTATTATTAAGAAAATTAAAATTTTTTTTTATAAATTTCGCCATTTAATATCTAAATAAATTAAGCTATTTGATTTTTTTTTTGGAGGAATCCAACCCAACCAGTATAGAATGCAATTCGTTATCGCTTCTAATCTACTTTTGATCTGAACAATCTTTCATTTTTAGTAATCATTTTATTATTTTTAAATATTAGGAGAAGAAGGCTCAAGCGAAACGGAAGATGAATCTCCACCTTTATTAATTGTGAATACCGATATTGGCGAAATGCCGGAGGGAGCTCAGCATTCTGATGGTGAAGAAGTGGACTCCAGACCGGCTGATGACCCCCATAAGGCTCTTGATATTAATTTGGATGAGTTAGTATTGTTTTTGTATTTCAATTACGTCTTCTAAAAATAAGACAAATTTAGTACATTCAGATTTTTTTTTTTCTATGATAATTTATTTAATTTTTATAATCTACTTTTAATTTTCCTTTTAAAAGTAACTATTTTGTAGCGGCTCGCTGTTGCTCTGGCTACGAGCTTGTAGACACGGCCGCTAGATGACTCAGTCAGATCGTTGCGACACTTTTGCATGACTGATAATATTTCAGTCATGTTATAAGTGAAGCAATTCGATCTCGACTGATCATCGAATCGAAGGAGGGGCCATCCACCAACTAGTAGCCCCTCCCCCGCTAATTAAGCGGGTGGCGCCCAACCCGGCTTTCCACCAGGGCAAAAACATCGCCCTGTCCAAATCATTGTTAGGACCCCACCAACTAGGTGGGGGCGCGGACACGCACCACAACGCACTCAACCGAGGCCCTAACAATTTTATCAATTTTATCAAAATTTTAAGTCATTAGTTCAAAATATTTAAAAAATATATATATTTTAAAATTTTTATCTCATAGATGTAGACATAATTATAAAAGTGATCTAAGTCTAAAAAATAAATATTTTTATTTTTTTTTATTTTGTGTTACATTAATTTAAAGAACAGTACTAAGTTGTTGGTTTCTGCATCATTGCATAAAATTGAACTGTTAAATGGATTTCTAGTTGCGTCATACAGAATTCCAATCTTGTTTATTTTACAAAACTGTACTTATATCTCGAAACTAACAATCAATGACATGACCACGTTCATAATTATGTCTAGATCTATGAGTTAAAAATTTTAAAATATATATGTGGGACCGGATTACTCTAATCCCAGGCGTGTTCTTCTTTATTTAATGGAACTGGTTGTCTAGGGTGTATTCGTAATAAAAGGTACTTCAACTTGGTTTAAACAATATATTTAATAAGATAGAAAGTATAACTTTTATGTACAGGTTAAATAAGAATTAAGTTTCGTTGTTAGAGAGATGGACATTGCCAGGTCTTAATGATTCGAAGGTTGGGTAGCTAAATCTCGTTGTGTATCGTAATGCGTGTTCGTGTGACTGCCTGTTGTCCGTCTGATGGTCAGGTCGGAAGTGTCT
Source organism: Forficula auricularia (assembly GCA_024734495.1). Taxonomy (NCBI): domain Eukaryota; kingdom Metazoa; phylum Arthropoda; class Insecta; order Dermaptera; family Forficulidae; genus Forficula; species Forficula auricularia. The sequence goes on from JALMQS010000620.1 coordinate 24,430, forward strand.
GTCTCGCCAAAACTCTCGTCGACATCGTCTCGTAAGGGTAGAGGGGGACATAACTTCACGTGACAAACATTATTGTTTAAGGTGGAATGTGGAATAATCAGGTAGTGGGAAAAAGTGGGATATTCCCTTAGACTCACTTTCTCTTCAGAGAATGGTCTTTGTGAAAGGCTTTTTCAATAAAACGTTTGTTTGCTGAAAGGGCTTTAGTGCAGAAACCAGTCGACCGTTAAGTCTGGTTGCAAATGAAACTTTAAAAATCAACACGATTTATTTATCGCCTACATATATATATTTTTTTAAATATATTGAAGTAATGACTTAAACTTTTTTTTATATACAATTAAAGATATAAGACTGTCCGTCCAGAATTTAATTTAAATTTTGGACCCCAGTAAGGATTAAGCTAGGAAGCTGAAATTAAGGTGAGGATCAAAGTATTTGCTAGATTTTTCATCCCTATGATAATTAATGATCATAATGTTTTTTACAAAAATACTTGAAATAGCTTAATTATGATTAAAAATAGGTGAAAATCCGTTTCAAGATCCACCAGGAATGAGTATATTGTAGCCCCTTCGAACCAGAGGGGGCGTTAGGCGTGGGCGACGTGGGCCGCCGCCTACGGCCTCGCGGTCCGAGAGGCGCAAATACGCATAACTCTGACGCAACGTAAAAATGAAAAATTAATTCTTTATAAAACGATAAATATATTGACATACCAAATTTGTTTTCTTTAGGCTAGCAACAGCAACATTTTGTAACCACCGGACCCCGGACCTTTGTTAAAAAAAAAAATTTCCCAAAACAAAACCCCCACCCAAATTTTTTTCTCTCTATGTAAAATTGCGCCACCATGGAAGGGGGTCCTTGCAAAATTTACCTTGCCCACATAAAATTTTGGTCTTGCTGTGGGCTCAAGTGTAAATATTAATAATCACATGTCGTTGGTGGAGAAGGCTACAATATACTCATTCCAGGTGGATCTTGAAACGGATTTTCACCTATTTTTAAACATAATTTATTTATACGTATTTATACATAGCCATTCAGGAAGGTCAAAAATTCTAGATTCATCAATTTGAAAATGTTTTTAAACACAAAACATTGGTTCCCATAAATGGGAATTATTTTTTCTGTGAATTAATCCCCATGAAGAGATGAAAATTTTAACAAAATACTCTATTAGCATAGTCAAATAATTTGGTCTTTGACGGAAAATTTAAATTTCCTAACTCATCTCTCACTGGTCCAAAATTTAGATTCTGGAGAGCATATTAATATGGTGCAGTCTGAATAATTTTAACATTTTAAAAAAGAACTAAAATATAAAACTAAAGATTTGAGCATCTTTTTTTGAAAATAGTTGAAATGTTTTTCAAAAATCAGCTCGGGTTCAGATTAACTAAGATGTAGTTTGAAAGAGAAAGAATTTAATTTTTAGAACAGATTCTTAAGATTTTAGTAGAAATATTATTAAACTGCAACATCAGAGGGATTTATTCCCTCAGGAGTCGAACTTGAGAACGCAACATGCTTTCCGGGCAGTCAGATCACACACTCTGTGTTCGACTCCTGAGGGGATGCAATCCCCCTCTGATATCCCAATTTAATAATATTTCAACTAAAATCTTAGAATTTGTTCTAAAGATTAAATTCTTTCTCTTTAGAACTAAAATATATTTTATTGGAATGTACCTATCATAGAAAATATTTAGTTTATTAATTTTTTAATAATTTCACTTTTTTTTTTTAATTAGACCTCTTCGTGATGAAGAACGACTTCCTGTACCAATACATTATAATACTAATACAGTAGAAACAAAATCTCAAGAAAAAGTAGAAAAAAAAGAAAAATCTCGCGACAAGAACAAAACGAAAAAAGAGAAAGGAAAAACAAAAGAAAAAGAAAAGTCCAAAGATAATAAGAAAAATGAAAAAAATAAACTAAAAGAACACCGAAAACATAAAAATAAAAGCAAAGAAAAGCCCGAATCAGAAAAGGTTGCTTATTTCTTTATTTTTTTCATATAATCATGATTTGTTTTTATATTATTATATATTATCAATTTTTTTTTAGGAAAAATCGGAAGATATAGATTTATGG
>JALMQS010000621.1:0-121738 GCA_024734495.1 Forficula auricularia
TTGAATTTTATCTGGCACTAAATTAATATTATTTTTCAGCGCCACGTTTAACACAGCTTTTACTCTTTTCATCGTGTTCTTTTTTCTGTATCTCCTCGTAATTATAATATCGTCAAAATACCGCATTGACTCCCGGATATATCCAAAAAGATCTGCTGATTGCAATTTTTGGAATACTTCACAACATGCTGGATTGAATCCAAACGGCTGATCATAAAGATTGATACCTCCCAAACGGAGATCGTGAAGGTACTACGAATCAGAACTTTTCTTCATCCTGGAGTTTGAGATATCCATCTACCATGTCCAACACCGTAAAAAGTTCTATTTTTCCCAGACTTAATCTGCAAATATCATCAATCGATTGGAATTAAACTAATGCATCTCTCCGAATTGTTATTTATATCTCTGCTCTCAATGCATAGTCCAAGTCCCCATCTGACCTTTTTCCATTATTACTCCCAGCCTGTGAGTTTAACCATTCTTATTGGCTGAGTCGCTTTTCTCACAACTTCCATTTCTTCCCAGCTCCATTTAATTTATTTTTAAGCCTTTCGTGCAGAGCTAACGGAACTCTTCGAATGGGATGAATTTCGGAGACAAATCGAGTTTATCTACAGATGATATGCAGTGTATCTGGAGGAAAGCTTTCCTAATCCTTTGAAAACATCACTATGTCTAAAGTCTGCAGAGTCTCCCAACGTTTTTTTCAAATGAGTCTCCCAAGTACAACTATTATCTGTTCTTTTATCAAACCTAACTCTACACAAGCTTCCAAGACCCAAAAGAGGGGTCTCTAAACTTTCAATCACAACGAATCGTACTACTACATTTATTGGACTGAGATTCGCTAAATTAAATCAACCTCACCCATAGGTTTCCACTTAAATTTTGAATTTCCATATGAGTGCAAAGATACGTTAGTATTTTTTATAACATTTTTAGATAACTTTAACTTTTTCAAAAATATAACATCGGTAAACACGACACTTCCGCTCAGAATCCAACTTAAATTCTATTTCACAGTTATTATTAACTAAAATAATTTTCCTCCACACTTTGTCTCTCGAATAACGCTTATCATTAAATGTTTCCTTATTATTTAAATAGTGTCTATAAAATAATCCTTATTATTTTTTCTAAATTACACTCCACTATGTCTACCTTTTCCCCACATACCCGCGAGAAATGCCCTTTTCCATCACACTTCCAACACTTACTATTAAATGCTGGACACTTCCGGAATTCACAATAAGAGCCGCATCTCCAGCAGCTGTTTTCCTTCCTTGGCCGTTCCTTGATCGGTAGTTGTAGAGGCGCCCCTATTTCTTGACTCTTGACTAGTTGACTTTGTCCTTTTATAACCCGGAAGATTGGATTGAAAACTACTGCATAATTCTACCACCTCATCTTCTTGATTTGTTATTTTCTTTAAATGCACTTTCGTAGACTCAATCGATTTGCTGAGCCTAATGGCGTCCTCAAGAGACAATTTCGACTCTCGAAGAAGCCTTTCTTGGATTTGCTTATCCCGTACACCCAAAACCAGTCTATCTCTAACCATCTCCTCCGGTTTATCGAAGTCACACGATTTCACTTTTGTCTTTAAAGTTAAAATAAATGCATCTATACTCTGCCCCACTTCTTGTACAATACTATTAAATTCAAATCGTTCAAAAATTACGTTTTCTTTAGGCGCACAATATTCCTCAAATAATTGGAGCACTAGCTTTGTATTTATCTTCTTGGTCCTTTTTTATTTTGAATGTATTATACAACTCCAAACCTTCGTCTCCAATACAATTGAGGAATATAGCCAATTTTTTTCTTCCGTTCGCGTCTTCTTTATCACTGGCTTCTAAAAAAATTTCGAACTTTTGTTTGAATTTGTTCCAATTGGATGCAATGTTCCCTTCTAAACTCAAGGGAGCCGGCGGCTTGAACATCTCTCTATCCATTTTTAACACCTGACACCATGTAATAGTTGGCAATTAAATGAAACACGTTATTTATTTGAATCACAGGTTTATTCACTCCGTGTCCTATATCAAGCTGCCCGCCTGGTTCAGGGCAGACCTCAGCTCTCTCCACATGTCTGTCCTTGCGCATGCGCATATATTACACATTTTTAGACTTCTGGGGTCCCACTGATTATGTATACAAAATTTGGTTGAGTTTGCTCAAACGGCCTAGATTTTTTAATTTTTAACCCCCCTCCACCCCCCTTAATTTTGGGTCGATATGCACCAAAATCTAATCAGCTCTTAATCTCAATGGACCAAAACTACGTGAGAAATTTGGTTTCGATATTCACACTAGTTTTTGAGCTAGATCGTCCACAAAAATTTGGTAACGCACAGACTAACGGACAACCAGACAGACTAACTAACAGATATTTTGACAAAACAATTATTATCTCGAAAAATATAATTTTTTCGATGTTCACTTATTAGAGCTTTTTTGTAGAGCGAAATGCCATGGTTTAGCTCAATTTTTTTTTAATCAAAATAGTTTCAACCGTTTTTGAGATATTTCGAAAAAAAGAAGGAAAAAAACACTTTTTTCATGCACGATTACAATACTTGACCATACCCTGTATGAAAAAGTAAAAAATATTTAATTGATCATCTGTTCAAAATCAGATTCTAAAAGCAATGACAAGTGTTTATAATTTTTTTTTAATTTATTGAAATATCAATGTTAATAAATTAAGAATGAGTTGTATATGCAAAGTGACAAATTTCAAATCATCAACGAAATTGTATAATATGTATAAATATGAAATTGTTTGGTTTTTATTTTGTGTAATTATGTAAAAAAATCTTATAAAATGTTTCAATTTTAAGTACTACTAGATATGGTCTATGGGGTGACCGAAACCATTTAGAAAATCTATCACATAAATTATTCTATTTATTTTATGGGACTTTAATTTATAAAATAAAATATCATTTAAGCCAAAAAACATACCGTATAATTTAAAATTATCTCCCGGGGAGTAATTTAAAAGATTCACTTCCTTTTGCGCTGATTAATCCGATCCAAAATTAATAGAGTTTCCTCAACGATGTATGTAATGAGTTCACAATACAAGGCTTCTTTTATATTAAATTACATTTAATGTTTTTCCGCTTGAATAAAATGACTCAATATTTCTACTTATTTTATTTTATTTTTTTTCTATTTTTTATAATATTCTCTTTATCTCTTTTAATTAAACTTATCATTAATCCGCTTTGTAGTAAAATTTCCGTGGAACAGAGAAGGATTGTCTTTTTAATTAATATCTATCCACATAAGAGAAAATGAAAATTCTCTCTACAGAATCCCCCACTTTGCTTTATTAAAAGCCTGTTTCTATAATTAATTACTACTCCTATTGGCGAATATTGCATTAACCTGCTATTATTGCTGTTGTCGTTGACAGTAATTAATTTATTTGCTAATCCAGTTTAGAGTCATTAATTTAATATCAAATAGTTTCAAATCGAGAGAAAATAAAAATAAAAAAATAAATAGAAAATAATTAATTTGATTATACATGGGCATTTTACAAATCTATTCATATATATATATATATATATATATCTTTACGTGAAAGTGTACTTCAACAGGTTAAGGGTGCATTTAATTATCATCATTCTACTGCTGCGCCAGGGAAAACGGTCTACCACCATGGCTACGAATTTTCCTCTAGCCCTTTAATCCGCTCGAAAAATCCGTTCAGCCGTTATGACTAAAGAGTAATACGAAAAGCGTCCTAGTGAGAGTAAAGGGTGCTTGTGGATCTTACAGCATGCCCTTTTACGTGACAATAACTAAAAGGAAATTTTAGAGGAAACATCGAGGATTAAATCTTAGTAGGTACTTGCGGTGGACCGAGCGTTGCTTGGTAATTTTAAAAGCGATTTATTAATATTATTTTAAATTAAATAAAATTGAATTTATTTTTTTGTCAATATTTTGGCCTCCTCGCCCTTCATCCTCAAGGACAAAGTTTTGAAGTTAAATTAAAATCTATATTAATCAAATAAAATGCTCAGTTCGTACGTCAAGCTTGAATCATTTGCCAATAGATGGCAGCGGTAACGCTTGAATTCTTGGCCAAGAAGATTGACACATTTTTTACAGAGCCCGGAATGAGACGCTCCCCGCCAGAGGCTAGGTGAACTCAGGCCGAAGGACAGATCGCCAGCTAGTTAAAAATAATATTAATATCCACGGAGGTTTCTTCTTTTACTCTTAAACTCTGAAAGAGAGAGGAGGCGATCATATGAATCGTCGGTTTTTTAAGAAAATGAAAATGACGTTCTATTAAATTCTTTTATTCGGAATTTGTGGTTTTCGTTATCCTTGTGCTGCCTTTGAATGAATTCAGCAATTTAGTTTATCATTAAGTCTTTAAACTAATATATTTGATTAAATGAATTATGACGCCAAATTGGCATCTAGTTCCCAGAGCCAATTATTAAAAAAACTGAATTGTTTCCTTGTACAGAGCCTGAGGAAGCTTTGATTAAAAGAAAAACATTGCAAATGATAATGTGCTAAGTCTTCAGTTTTATTGATTAATTTGTCCTCTTTGAATCCTATTATCATTTATATTGAAAAGTAAGCCGATAATTCCTGAGAATTTATAAAATAATTAATATTACATAATGAAATTCCGTTAGTGTCAATAGAACATAATTAATTATATATAATCTGACGTGTATTAAATTACGATTCGATTTTCTTTTTATTGGAATCTTATTTTATTTACCATGGATTGCCTTCCATTTAATCCTTAATTTTAAATCAAAAATAAATTTTCAAAATAGAGAAAGGTTTTTCTTAGGTCGGATTCTTTTCCCATTTAGGGCAATAGATAGATTTTTTAAATTTTTTTGCAATTATATTTTCAAAAAAAAAATACTATTGATAAAGTTTAGCAACTACCTATCTTTGCCACTTTATTTTTATTAATTTGAAAGTTTATAATAGGGAAATAAGAACAAGTTTTTATGTGTGACGTTTTAATTTATGAGCCAACGTTTCGTCGACTTTGCCGACTTCTTCAGGGCTTCAAATAGTCATGCCACACATTCGTCTAAATTTTCTTGGGAATCTTATTTTTATTTACCATGGACTGCCTTCCATTTAATCCTTAATTTTAAATCAAAAATATTTTTTTAGGTTTTTCTTAGGTCAGATTCTTATTAGATAGTACTTACCTACTATATATCATCATAACAAGAAAATTTAGACAAATGTGTGGCATGACTATTTGAAGCCCTGAAGAAGTCGGCAAAGTCGACGAAACGTTGGCTGATGAATAAAAAAGTCACACATAAAAACTTGTCCTTATTTTCCTATTATAAACTTTCAAATTAATACAATTTATGGACGGAAATTTTAACAATAATTTATTTTTATTTCTTGAGAAAAATTGGACTTTGGTAATCAGGTTAGATTATTAGATAGTACCTACCTACTATATATCATCATAAATATATCCTGGGATATTTCTCGAAAATGTTGAAATGGGGTGTTTACAAGAATGGAAAGCCAACGTAAATGTCTCGGACGTGTAATATGTTATCAAATACCTGTTTGATTGGTATCATTTCGTCGTTGCTTCTATATATCTATATTACCATCGCCATTATAGGCGTGGAGACATAAAAGGATCTGCTGGTCAGATTTTATTGGCTGGGGTTCGTCTGCACCTAATTCCGCGAGGGTGGGCTCATCAGACGATTTATCCCGGGTTGACTGACCATCAGAATTTCAGAGCCATCCTCCCCTGGTCTTTTCATACCCTAAAAAAGGAGACTGCCGTAAAGACGTTAACAACAGACGCCTCGATCCCCTTTTGCACACCTAGGCCTCTATGATTATGACGACGGCGACGGAGGGAACTTATCTTCAGATCCAAAGTGTTAATAACAGAGGGGGATCAGATCTGAATGGAGGCGGAACAAAAAAGTGAAGGGAAAATCCGGAAGGGAAAGTCAATTAAAGGCTAGAAATCGAAAGAGGCATTTATGTCTTATTTGAAGATGAGAATCGCTTTGATCTTTAGATGTGGAAATATGCATGAAAATATAGCTATAGCACATACCGAAAGAAAATGGTTTTACATTTCTAAAAGAATTGGTAAAATTCTAAATATGGATTCTTGCCTATGTAGAAAGCCTTTATAAAGAGAAATCAATGATATTATCCTCTGCTTAATGCAAATAAACATATGGTCGCCCGAGTGTAAACCTGCTAAATTCATTTTTTATCATATATGACATATTAATACCGGTCGAAAGAAAAAGAGATCCAGCATCGTCCAATTAAAACTGCTACTTAAAATTACGATAGTAATTTGTAGAAAAAAATGTGAAAGATAGTTTCTTTTCATAATAACAATATTAAATTTTGTTTGTTTTTTCTCTACCCTGTAAAATTTCCTTGTTGTGAGTTAGCAGGTTTACAATCTAAGGCTACGATATGCAGAGTGACAAATTCCAAATCTAGAACGAAATTGTGTGAATTTGTATGGTTTTATTTTATGTAATTGTATAAAAAAATATTATAAAATGTCTCAATTTTCAGTACAACTGAAGATGGTCTACCTGGGATGAACGAAACTGTTTAGTAAATTTATCAAATAAATAATGTTAATTGACTAAAATTACTCTAATTATTTTTTATGTTACCAAATAAACCTTTTAATTTATAAAATTTTTGTGGACGAGCTAGCTCAAAAACTAGTGTGAATATCGAAACCAAATTTCACACGTAGTTTTGGTCCATTGAGATTAAGAGCTGATTAGATTTTGGTGCATATCGACCCAAAATTAAGGGGGTGAAGGAGGGGTTAAAAATTAAAAATATAGGCTCTTGTACCAAACTCAACGAAATTTTCTATACATAATCAGTGGACCCCAGAAGTCTAAAATTGCAAAAACTAACCGCTCAAAATGGGGGGGGGGGGATGTAGGGTCAAAAAATGAAAATCTTGGCCATTTACTAAACTCATCCAAATTTTGTATACATAATCAGTGGGACCCCAGAAGTATAAAAATGGAAAAACTAACCCCCTACATGATGATAAATAATTTTAGGAGCCAGGTTTTATGGTAAAGTCAAGTGGATGGCCACATTAGACCACGACAGCTTATTTTTTGCTTTTGTGTGGGATTCCCGCAGCCAAGAAATGAAACACATAGAAAATTTGTTCTATTTTCAAATGGTTATATTTACAAAACTAAAAACGGATTAATTTTAGTTCTTTATTTTTTCTGAATTTCTAGTTAAAAAATGCAGAACATAAAGAAAAAAAGATGTTTCATATAAGGAGCTATCAAACGGTTATTATAAATGTATTGAAATTTAGTACACATTTTTCTATGAATGTTCTGCATCTCTATGCCAAATTTTAACTTTTTAGTTGAAGATTTTTGCTGACAAAATCCCTAAAATTTGAGGAGTGCATATCAAGTTTTTTAAAAGCTTTTAGTTTATATTTCAATTGTCATTTAGGTCAGATTTTTTCCTGATTCTCAAACAACTCCACTTGCTTTTACTTTTGATTATTTAAGAATACCCTTCAGGGCTTGAGGTTTGTAATTTCGTCATTTTGTTAAAAAAATAAATCAATATTTGGGATAGGCACATGTGTGTGTGTGTGTGTGTGTGTGTGTGTGTGTGTGTGTGTGTGTGTGAGTGCCTGGATACGTGGTTGTAGCATAGGATGTAGGCCCATTCTCTCTACCCCATTTTCGGTTGGATACATGACCAGTAACGAGCGAGCAAATATCATCTACCCGCCGGGGTTGGACTCTCTTTGGATGCGAGATCGCCATCAAACAGAGATACCCCGGATATAAACCCCGCGCTCCCCCTGTTAGCCCTTTATCAACATCATCATCTTCATTCCTTCTCGAGTGCAATTACGTAACCAGTGCACTCTCCCTTCTGCATTCTGACCCTGTACCCTAAACCACGATCTGCTCTCCGAAATTTACTATTCCTTCCTAGTTACTCTGAATCACCATGCTCTAGGGTGGAAATGAACTAAATGTGATATTCTAGTTTCATTCATTTTTTTAAGGTAGTTCTTTCACAAATGCAAGAGTTGAAGAAGTCTTCGAAACTTGGAATATAAGCCATTAAAATCATAATAAACACACTGTTAAAATTTGAAGATGATTTACCACACCAAACAATAAATAATTGCAATTAAACATGGAATTTTTTGCATATGGTAGCATGGGAAAGGGAGGGAAAATGATCATTATTTTATTTTTTTCATTGAAGGACTTTCACCATCTTGATGAAAAATTAATATTTGATAGAATAATATATTCGGAATAACTTAAAAGAAATTGAAATTATTTACTTCGTAGTTTTGATAAAAAATAAAAAAAACATATTTGGGCGATTATTTTTAGTCGAGGGAATATAAGAACAATCGCTTGTAAACGATCCATTCATAAAGAGGATAGAGTAGTGTGTACAGTCACGTTAAAAAACATAACCTAAAATTTTAGCACCGTTCATATGTTTAGAGTGGTTACGAGGCTAAAACTTTTTGTGTGGATTATCGCCGAAGAACTACCTTAAGATCGAAGAGCAAGTTCCAATTTTTCATTGTTTCAAATAAGTTTGTTAATGAGGAATTCCATCCTGAACGAATAATGTTTTTAGCCCTTCGATGGTTTTTTAAATTTGTAATATATGAAAAAGTATAGGGCGCCTAAAATGTCATTTTACAGTTCCATAACCATGAACATTACTCATAAGTCAATTTGACCTTATCACTTTCTAAAATTTAAATTAAACGTTGAATTTTATAGTTGTGTTTTCTTCCATTGCTGTATAAATGTCAATCAGCTGGTTACCATGAAATAGTGTAGTCGTGCAAATTGTTATAGATATTATACAATTTTATTTTATCTCGTTCAATTTGACCGTAAGTAATAAGTACGTTATACCTTATATTTTAACTTCTATGGGTTAATTATTTTCAAATAATATTTACTATAGGAATTAATATGCCATTTTATAATGGAATTAATACTAGTAGATCTCGACGGGTAAAGTTAAGTCGACGCCTTTTTTAGGGTAGACATTCAGTGAATAGAGGTGCTAACTTTATTGTATAGTTGTCAAGGATTAACGAGAATTCTTATAAGTTCCAAAATACTTAAGATATCAAATTTGTTAATAATTTTCATTAATAAAGAGAGAATTAGAGAATTCTTATATTTTTTTCATTAATTTAAATTTATCCATTTCTAAACGCCAACAGGTAAAAAAATCAGCTAAATTATAGCCATACCTATTAATGGACTTCTCGTAATCACAGAAAACTTTGCAATATAGTGACCATCTCTACTCACCGAATGCCTACACTAACAAATGTAGACGTCCATTTATTTATCTCATTAAAAATTTATTACTAGATTAATTGACCCAAGCTAAAAATAATATTCAAACTCATCTCTCTATAGTTTAATAATAAAGTCAGGCCATCAAAGAGCCACGAAAATGAATAGAGTAGATTAAATTTTTAAATTTTAAATAAAAATAAATAAAATTCCAAATATATATAGACATTAGTTATTATTAACTTGAGTTCGGGCATCAGTGGTTAAGAGGATAACACTCGGTCTTGTAAAAAGCGTCGCACCAGACATTCGAACACCAGCTGGTCCTTTTGTCTAAAATAAATAAACTGTAATCGTTGCTAGACTTTATCTATAGTTGTTTGAAATATTAATTTACTTATTCCTTTATTATGAATCAGATATGACTGGCTATTTCTATGCTTATTAATCAAATGTAATGTTGAATTTCAAAAATAGTAATTGATTCTCATATAATACTTGAGGATTAACACTTCTAGATTTTAATTTTGATGTTTCGATCATTGTTGTTAACTATTTTTGATTTTAAGTCGATTTCTTCAGATCTTCAGCAAAGGTAACGAATTGATGCACTTAATGAAAAAATGTGCAGTTTTCTGTACAGGGAAAAGAATGTCAATGTCAATGCATTTGAACTTTACAGTGCGCGTAAAGATAATTTGACAGTAAAACATCTTGACATTATGAATAAACTAGCCCTTTAATTAGTAAAACTAGAAATGGAAAGTCATCTGATGTACAATCATACTACTGAGGAAATCAGATTTATTATAGGACAAATTCTAAACGTATCTCCAATTACAATTGCTCCATTACAGGATGATAGTGGAAAATTAAAAGAAACCAGAAAAATTGTTACTTTTGTTTTGTTACAAAAGATAGAAAATCAGCCCATCGTTGCAGAATTTCTTGTAACCCTGTTTGTTCAAGACTTATTTGCAAAGAATTTATTTGAATTTGAGCTTTTCTAATTTTGAATCTGATATGTTTATGTAGATTCGTCAATAAATGAGATAAGTTTGAAGGGTTACTAATTTGTATTTTTCCTTATTTTAAGGGAATAATTCGTGTGTTGTTATAAGCCATAAAGATTGTAAGATAAAGTTTTAGATATAAATTATTAATAAGTACTTGTTAGAATGATGAGAATATATTATTTATGTAGCCGGTCAATTTGACCTGATTGATAGTGTGAGCTTACCAAAATCAGCATTAGTAGCAGTTATTGTTTAATGGTTATAAGAGAAGTAGGTCACAGAAACTATTTTGTGACACCCGAAGGTCAGTGGTTCGCTATTCCTGAATATTAGCTATAATAAATAAATATATACGTATCGTATATCAGTGGCGGTTGGTGACTTTTCAACCAGGGGATGCTGTCCAAAAAGTACCCTTCATTTTTTGAAATTTTATTTTAATCTTCGATTTTTAAAAATATATTTTGGGATCTTCGCCCCAAACGGATTCTGCTTTGTGTGAGTGAGGATAAGAGTCAGAAATCCATTTTTGTGACTTCAACTCCACACTCCCTGAGATGGAAATCGACCATCTTCCACAATGACTCAGTCTGTTCCTATAAGAAAATTTTAAATTTCTTATATTTCTATTGCTATAAGCAAGCTATGACTTGTCTAGGACTCTTAGTTATTTCCGATCTTATAAAGTGAGAGTTCTTTGAAATGGATTATTCCAAAGATTCTCGAATCATCTTTATTTATTCCTTTTTTTGTATTATTACTATTTCAATAGTTCCTCAGAGAGAACAATTTTTATTCGGCCAAAACTCTTCCGGACTTGTCTTTGACATGCTTGAACTAGAAGATATTATACCAGGCAGGCAGGGACTTCAAACCTTCTATCGGCAAAAGCCTTTTCGGAAAAATCATTCATTTTAATTGCTCCTTGAAACTATGCAATAATTTTATTTTATTTCGAGAACCAATATAATTTTCAAAAACTAAAAAATGTTTTTTTAGAAATATTTGAAATTTTGAAGTCGACCTTACTTAGGTAAATACTTTAAATGTTTGAAATTTTAGGGATGTTGTATATATATACAAATTAACAAATTGTTATTTATTTATTTTAATTTGACTTATTAAAACTCCCCCTAATAAGTGAAAGAAAATACATTTCTATGTCCAAATATACAAATATATCATCGGATAGATAATGTTTGATGTGAATTGGTCCGGGGCTTGGAACTTTTTTCGCCAGCCAAAAATCTTAATTTCGTATTCATGCCTCGTAGATTTTTTTTGGCAACTTATCGAAAGTAAAATGAGAGATGTCTAATATACGAAAGGGTTGGGTTCGTATATACGTCGAGCGACCGTTAGTGAGCAAGCGGGGGTGGACCAGGGGGAGGGGATGGAATCGTTTGCGAATGTGCTTTTGAAATATCGTGCAAATTCTTTACGTGCCGGTTGAAATAAATCGGGCTCTCAGCGACGACGTGTTTTGCAAAATCAACAGCAACATCGCCCACTAGGGTAGGCAATAAATCAGAGAGGTTTTTACCCTATAGAGAAGTTCCCAACGGCTGACCTGCACCCACCCTTTCCTCTCTTCTTTTTTTCACGGCTAATGCTATTCTGTTTGTTGCCAATGATCTATTGAGGGATTCGTTCCCAACCAATTTAACAAATATACTAAAGGACATATTTTTCAATGCAATTTAAAGTATCACTATTCTTAGTATTATTTGTAGAATATTAGAAAATTTTAAGTCATTAATATAATGCCTTGAAGCTAATGCACAGGGCCGCTCTAAACAGAGGCGTGCGCCGCACACTCGGCGGTCATTTCAAAGGGCGGTAAAATGGGCTAAGCCTTAAGACTAAATACCTTAAATAGACCAAGCTGCAAATAGAGGATTGCGGGGATTAGGGTGTTAGAATCCCCCAGATGTTGGGGGTAAAAATCGAAGTTTTTACAACACAGGTTATAAATAAATGTTCAATAAAAATTTTTAGAAAGAAAAAAAAATTATTGATTGTTTATTTAAATGAAAAAATATAAATCTTTTATAAAAAAACAATCCAAAACACGTTTATTCAAAAGCCAAACGTTTCGAGAGAATTTCTCCTTTTTTCAATGACAAATTTTTTCGAATAAATAAAAAAAAAGTTGCTTTCTAAAATTTCAGAGAAAGCAACTTTTTTTCTTTTTGTCTTTTTTTGAATAAATTTGTCATTGGCAAAGTGTAGAAATTCTTTCGAAAAGTTTGGCTTTTGAATAAAAGGGTTTTGGATTGTTTTTTTTTATAAAATATTTTGTATTTTTTCATAAAAATTTATATAAATATATAAGATAGATATATAATTTATTTGTTAGATTATTATTTGGTTAAGGGAGAATGGTGTGGGTTCTTGGTGAAACATTTTAAATAAAGTAAAGAAAATTTTTTGAAATTTTTTTTTGAGAGACTTTTTAAAAAAATTTAAAATATAATATACTAGGTAGGTTTCAGATAAATAAAAGATAAGAGTTCTTGTTTAGCTGATTAGCAAAAACTGCTTTTAAGCCTCTTTTTCCCAAAATGGCGGCGCGAACGGCAAAGATACGAGGTGCCAAAGTTGAAATTCGAAAAGAGCATATCGAAATCTATAAAATTACCCATTGTCAAAACTCCCGGTAAACTTTTCAGATAACTTCTTTTTTTATAACCAAATGGCTGGAGTAATCCCTAGCAGCACAATGTTTCAAACTATATAGTAACTATATTGTCCCTATATAGATTTTGAGAATCTATATAGGGACTATGTAGTTTGAAACATTGTGCTACTAGAGATATTAATATTAGCAAAAGATATTAATATATATTAATAAAAATATTGCAGATAAATTGTTTCTATTATAAAAATTATTAATTATTATTTAACTCAAAAACGATTTAAAGAAATATAGTTGGAATTCTACACTAGTGCTTTTGTTATATTCGGTTGGCTGAAAATAACTTTTTATTTTTATATTTATGAATAACTAATTACCTAGACTATCTTTTCTAGTGAAAAATGTATCATTCGATTCATATGGTAAAAGTTGAAATATTGATCTGTATAAATTTGTTGAAAATTGTATAATTTGTATAGAAGCTATAGCCCTTTTAAATTTACTTCGTGAAAAAAGGACAATTTTCTATCATTTATTTCTCGGTAATGGGACAGACGATCAATTTCAAATTTCGGGAATAAATATTTAATACATCAATGATTCGATGGTGAAAATTTGAGAATTTTCTTATAAAAATGATAAACAGTCCCAGTATAGATTTCGGAACAGTGTCCTTTGTGAACTCCTGAAAATGCGCTTATACCCCGAAATAATATATAGAGTCCCACTAAACAAGCATCCGATCTTTTATTTATGTGAAACCTACCTAGTATATTATATTTTAAATTTTAAAAAGTTTCTAAAAACAAAATTCTTTACTTTATTTGTTAGCGAATATAGTTTCGAAGATTAGACTTTCATCATCAGTTGATCAAATGATGAGAAGGACTTTCTAATAAAAATTGTTTTATTTGTAATTTTGTTGTTTTCCTTATCCTAGGGCTGCCTTTCTATCAATTCACCATCGAATAAAGTATTTTTTAAAATAATTTTTTATAGAAAAAGAATCAAATATTTTTAAATAATTAATGTAAAGATTTAAGCATCATTTTTGAGTTTCTTTTTTGAAAAAAGATGGAATTTTTCAAAAATCAACCCTTAAAGGGTTTGGCTAACGGCCCGACAGGCTAGTTAACGCTTGGGTTCGATTCCCAAGGAGACGAAACCCTCTGATATGCAATGTAAAAATATTTCTACTAAAATCTTTGATTTGTTTCCTAAATAAAATTAAATTCACTTTTAAATATTTTTAAGTTTATATGTAGGTAATTAAAAACTCTCACTTCTTAGAAATTACATCTTTATACATTTATTCAAATATACAGGCTATTAGACAAAGAAAAAAGTTTTTATTGATTTTATTTCAACTTGTAGAAAGATATCAAATTTAAACTTTTCTTTTTGAGAACAAATTGAAGGTACAATAAAAATTCGTCAAGGGTTTAATGAGAATACCAGCAGGCGGAAGAACACTAATCAAGAAGAAAACGGCACCAGCAGGGTGGCGCCCTCGTGTGATGATCATGATGATGACATCGCCATACAGCACTCTATAAAATCAACAGTTTCGAATTTCAAAGTCGATCCTTTCTTTGTCCGTGAGAGACAGCGGGGGACTTGAACATTGGGCGTCCCACCACCCTTTTTCTTGACACTTTAATGTTACGCTGTAAAAGCAAGCCGATCGTAAAAATGCTTTATAACATTTCACTAAACAAATTCGCTAACTTTCTCCATTTCCTGGCGTGGCGGGCCTCACTTTCCCCTCTCCTTGTCGCTTCTTCTTCATTCAACAGCATAAAGGAATCTTTTCACTTCTTTTTCTTCAATTTAATAAGTATATATGTATATAAAATCTTAACTATGAAAACGTTTTATATTTTCAAAACAGAAAATAAGAAATTTCAGGGGAAATAGAATAGTTTGGCGGGGCATAAAGATCTGCCACATTTTGAAGAGGTATAAAAAGAACTGTGAACCCAATCGGTCTCGAATTTCGGCTGGTTTAACGCATTCGTACCTTAAAATTTTATTATGATGCTTTGCGCAACCTCTCTTTTTGCTCATTGTGAGGACAAATAAAGAAACCGGTCGGACGGTCGATTTGGCCTTGAGTCATCTAGTGGGATTCCCCTACCCTTCCCGACCCTCAGCCTACCCCCGACATCTTTTATATGTCCTCAGAATTAAAAGGCTCGATTATATTTGAATGCTCCTCGTATATATTATATCAGTGGTGGTTGGTTACTTTTCAACCAAAGGATGGTGTCCAAAAAACTATCCTTCATTTTTTGAAATTTTACTTTAATTTTTGCTTCTTTTTTGCAAATTTCATTGAATACGGCATCATTTTATTTATTTTTAAAATTTAAAATTAGATTTTTTAAAGAGGTATTTTGGGACCTTTGCCCCGAACGGCTACTTCTTTGTGTGAGTGAAGGTAGGAGTCAGAAATTAATTGTTGTCACTTAAACTTCACAGTCCCTGAGTTGGAAATAGATCAACCTGTCCTATAAGAAAATCTTAAGTTTCTTCTAGTTCTATTGCTATAACCAAGCTATGATTTATTGTCTCAATTGGATTTTTAGTTATTTCCGATCTTTTATATTGAGAGTTCTTACAAATGGATTAGTCCAAAGATTCCCTTTTTTATAATAATAGTTTTTATTTAATAATACTTCCTCAGCGAGAACAATTTATATTCGACTAAAACTGGTCTGGTCTTGTCTTTGACATGCTTGAACTGGAAGTCTACCAGGCAAGGGCTTTAAACTTTCCATGCACACCATTTTCAGAAAAATCATTCATTTTAATTGCCCCTTGAAACTATGCAACAATTTTATTTCATTTCGAGAACCAATATACTTTTCAAAACAAAAAATGTTTTTTATAGAAATATTTGAAATAACGGATAATAATTTAAAAATTTAAAGATCCCCATGAACTTTTGAAATTGAACTTATATTAAATAAATTTTTATAATTTTTCTCATTAATATATCAAAGAATAATTGATACGTCAATGAGAATTATTTCGACCGCGCTTATTTGAAAAAGATATTTTTATCGCGAGACTACTGTGGATTACGCTATTGGAGTCTCCGGAGTCTTAAGTCTGGACCAAGAGAGAAAAAGATGTGATTGAACTTATATTTGAATTTATGAAAATACTCTAAATGCTTGAAATTTTTGGGATGGGCCGAACCCACAACATCCATGGACAGCACGCCACTGATATATATATATATATATGTCATTATTTATTTTCAAATTTGTAGTTGCTTTTCAAAGCAATTATTTTTAAAAAAATTTTTAAATTTCCATTGATAAAGGGAGAATTTCTACTGAATCATTAGAATTTCAAATAACGGTTTCAGATTGCTTGTTGTTCTTTAATTCTGCATACAGTAGAACCTCGTTTATCCGGACTAACTGGGACCAAAGGCAAACCGGATAATCCGGAGATATGGGTAATAAAATCAAAACAAATCCGCAAATAAGCAAATTTGAATTTATTACGATAAAAAAACAGAATTAATCAAAATTATATAGAATTGTTTAAAAAAATAGATAGAAACGTTAAAAAAAAATTTGGTGAAATTATAATGAAATTTTTGCTAACAGAGTTAAAAATTATTATCTATGTGAACATTTATTAAAATAAAAATAACTACAAATCCGATCCGGATAATCCGGAGGTTCGGATAAATGAGGGCAGGATAAACGAGGTTTTACTGTAATAGGAAAAACGTTATATCTTTGGCATCCAGTTTTCTGATAAAAAAATACATTTCTATATGATTTGGTATTGAACCGGACTGTGTTAATTGTGATGTAAAATAATTAAATGAAGGTGAGAATAGGTTCTAATCAGGCTAAAATTTGCAAAATACGTATAATAGGCAAATAGAAGTCGAAGGGGAGAAATGCGCTTCTTTAATCCCAAGGCCTCTTCTCGTATAATAAGTCGCAACATAACATCGAGAAGCCCGCCCACCCCGGGGCTCTAATCCGCCCTAAATGTGCCTTATATCTTTAATTAACGCACCGGATATAATGCTAATATACGATTAGTGCCGATGGGATTGAGGGAAAGTTTATGTATGTTTTAATGAAGGGTGGAGATGGGGTGTTTAGTTGTACGTTCTCTTACTTGCTCCTGTTGTTGTTTTTGTTGCCTTGTGTTTTGATCATGTGGGATTGAGATTTACATTAAAGGCAAAAGCGAATTGAAAAGAGCGAGGTTTTGTTATTTAATAGCAACCCCAAAAGAGAGAGAGAAAATGTTGGCCCTTCAGAAACGGGATTAAGTTTAGGTATACATATGAAACGATATTAAATTATACCTCTTAAGCAATAGGGCCTCGAGTTGGGATTTTATAGAAATATTCTTGAGAGGTACTTCAAGGTGGTTCGTTCGTACTATTTTTTTATTATATGATATAGATAGAGTAATTTTATTTTCTTGTACATACTGATATTATAGATAATCTTCTTCTTCTCCTCCAGTTTATAAAGAGGGGTTGTCCTCTGGTTAATGAAAAATATATATAATCTATTTAATTGAAAAAAATTTTATTTTGCCGAGAGTAACAGAGTTATTGAATCATAAAAAAACAAAGAGGTTGTCCTCTGCTCGATGCAAATAAACATGTGCACACACATATATATTATTTATTTGTTTGAGACTATAGTTTCGAAGTCTTGGCCTTCATCATCAGTGTTTTTTATTGTAAATATTATTTTTCATGGGGTCAGTATCGCGTAGATATTGAAAAAATTGTATTGTTACTTAGCAGACAAGCTTAGTTAAACATTCTTGTCTGGTAAGTAAGAACAAAAATGTTCAATATCCACGCAATACTGACCGCATGAAAAATAATATTTATAATTAAAAAAGACTGATGATGAAGGCCAATAATTCGAAACTATAGTCTCAAACAAATAAATAATATGTATATATTTGATATAAATGTGTGTATGTTTATTTCCATCAAGCAGAGGACAACCTCTTTGTTTTATTTATTGATTTGTTACTGACCTGATTTTGAAGGTTTTACCTTTATCATTAGACTTTTTAATTAAAAATATTTCTGTTCTTCTGCTATTTTTCATGGGGTCATATAACCGATTGGATGTAGATAGTTCCGCTTTATCGTAATAGTAAGCAGGTCACTTAACAAAAGATCGTTGAAGGTCAAACCTTTGAAACTAACAACTAAATTAGTTATATATAATATTAGTTAGTTTTTTTTTATTTTAAAAATCTTTTTTATAAAAAATTAAAAAGATCATTTGTATAGCCAAAGCAAAACTATTTAGGAAAAATCGCCTGTAGATAGGCAACAAGTTGACAGCTCTTCCTATTCGATGCATAACACACAGGCTTGCTCAAAATCAACCGGAGGCTCAGGATATAAAATGAAATTTTATAATTCAAAATTTAATTTTAATTGAATTAAAAAAACAATTTTTTTTTTAATTTACCCCCTATTAGGTTTTTATAATTAAAACCCTATAATAATATACATTTCATTTTGGTTCGTCATTCGCAGTAATTTTTTGATATGATAAATATCCATTTTTAATGTATGATTTAGTTCTTTAGGTCTTATTGGAGTATGTCCTATCTATATGTATTATTTATTCAGTATTTACTTAAATAAATACATCATAATTTATATCTATTTAAATCTATATATATAAAATTAAGGTTTTGTCTGTACATTGGTCCAAATCACGCCAAATTTTGGTTGCACACGTTTCAAGCAAAGTTATGAACGAAAACACCCTCAACAAAATTCATGTCTGTATGTCTGTCTATATGTCTGTTTCAGTGGTTTCCGCGAAAAGTTGCTCACGATTCACGTCAAAACGGCTGAAGGGATTATTATGAAATTTCATATTTGTATCAGAGGTCTTCTAACTTACGTTTTTAGCTATATAACGTTATGATATTTTGACCCCAAAAGGGGGTTTGGGGGGGGGTGCACGAATGAAAATGATCAAATAACTCTTAAACTATTAACTCTACGGGAAATTTTATAATGAGCAAAGTTGTAGGCGATGTGATTTCTGACAACTGTTATTTAAAAAATTCCCCCAAAAACCACCCAAAAAGGGGGGGGGAGGAGAAAAATATATAAATTCTTGCCCTTGGAGCAAACTCAACCAAATTTTGTATACATAATCTGTAGGCCTCTAGAGAGCTAGAAATGCGAAAACTAACCACCCAAAATGGGGGGGGGGTCAAAAAATGAAAATTCTTGCTCTTGGACCAAACTCAACCAAATTTTATATACATAATCTGTGGGCCTCTAGAGAGCTAGAAATGCAAAAACTAACCACCCAAAATGGGGGCGTACCCAAAATGGGGAGGGGGGGGTCAAAAAATGAAAATTCTTGCCCTTGGAGCGAACTCAACCAAATTTTGTATACATAATCTGAGGGACTCTAGAAAGCTAGAAATGCAAAAACTAACTACCCAAAATGGGGGGGGGGGTCAAAAAATGAAAATTCTTGCTCTTGGAACAAACTCAACCAAATTTAGTATACATAATCTGTGGGACTCTAGAGAGCTAGAAATGCAAAAACTAACCACTTAAAAAGGGGGGTCAAAAATGAAAATTCTTGCCTTTTGGAGCAAACTCAACCAAATTTTGTATACATAATCTGTGGGACTCTAGAGAGCTAGAAATGCAAAAACTAACCACCTAAAATGGGGGGGGGGTCAAAAAATGAAAATTCTTGCTCTTGGACCAAACTCAACCAAATTTTGTTTACATAATCTGTGGGTCACTAGAAGGCTAGAAATGCAAAAACTGGGTGCGGGGGTGGAGTGAGGGTGGGTTAGGGCATGGGATGCGCGGAGTGGAATGGCGGTGGAGTGAGGGAGTATGGCGGAGTAGGGGGGGGGGGGGGTCGGGGGGGGGGTGCAGGTTAGAGTGTTGAAGTGGTGGTGTGGGGGCGGGGGTTGGGGTGCTGGGTGGGTTTCGTGGAGTGTGGTGGACTGGAGTGGGGGGTGAGGTTGGCGTTTGTGGGTTGGAGGCCCGAGGTGGGTGGGGTGGGGTGAGGGTTGGGGTGGTGGTGTGGGGGCGGGGGTTGGGGTGCTGGGTGGGTTTCGGGGAGTGTGGTGGGTTGGAGTGGGGGGTGAGGTTGGGGTTCGTGGGTTGGGGGCCCGAGGTGGGTGGGGTGAGGGTTGGGGTGGTCGCGTGGGGGCGGGGGTTGGGCACGGGTTCATGATGCGGGGGTAGGGGTGCTGGATGGGTCGGGGGGGGGGTGTAGTGTGAGGGTGGGATTCGTGGGTTGGGGGTCCAGGCGGCGTGCCCCCTGGCTAGCGAGAGGGCCGCCGAAGGCGGGCCTTGCAGCTAGTAATTTATAAAACAGTTCCCTGACATGGTGACAGACAACGCACAGACCAAACCGTCGGATCTAAAGGGAGAAATTTTGATAGTGTATTCCTATAATACATGGATAATCACTAAAAAGGGTTTTTTAAATTCGAACCCGAAAGGGGGAAAGGGTCCCAAAATATGTTTTCGAAATTTTTCCAAGTTCTCTTAAACCAGAAAAGATATCTATATGGTTTTAGCTGAGAAAAGTGAAGTATTAAAATACATTGAAGGAGACAATAAAAGAGTGTGTCTTCTGCTGGAATTATAAATTTTATTTATTTATAACGAGACTATAGTTTCGAGGGCTTTGCCCTCTTCATCAGTTTATTACAATGGATTTACAGAAATTATTGTATGAAAATTTCATAAATTAATTCTTGTGAATCCATTGTAATAAACTGATGAAGAGGGCAAAGCCCTCGAAACTATAGTCTCGTTATAAATAAATAAAATTTATAATTCCAGCAGAAGACACACTCTTTTATTGTCTCCTTCAATATATAAAAATTCTGCTACTCTCGGCAAAAATTTTCATTTTTATTAAAATACAATAAGATATAGGAGTTTTTAAAGGGTTATAGTAGTGTGTAAACACAAACTCCTGATGAAGAGCTAAAAACCCGAAATATATATAAAGTATTAAATAAAACTCAAAAATATAATTAGAAAAAAAAATTTATTTTTATTTTACTTGTGTAACACCACTATGACACTTTAAAAACTCCTGTGTTTAATATGTTTCACTATAAACCAACACCGCTTTCCTTAAATGTTAACAATAAAATATTTTCGAGTATTTTGCTCTATTTACCCTTGTATGGGAGATATAGTCATTTTGGAGCGAGGGTTGAACCGCGATTGGAATTAGGTGTACACCGTCTTTGGAATCATTTGGAATTCATTAGATAATCTATTGTCTTCTACTTGGAAATGAAAGTGGAAGTGGAAGTAGGTGTACACGATTTTAGGTCGTGGTTCACCCCTCGGTTTGGAGTAAATTTTTGAAATTTTTACAGTGGTCTATCTCCTTGGGTTTTTATGGTTTAGCATTCAATTTTGGTATTTAGATCTATTTTGAAATATCTCTCAAGATTTTTTTAATTTTTTCGAAATTTGACCCTTGAAGCGAAAAATGGTTCGTTTCTCTACCTGATTTATGCTACATGCTACAGCTCGGCCCCAAAGCCCTGATTCTAAGAAAATTAATAAAATCTCTAAGGCCAATAAAATTCAATTTTTTTTTAATTAGGAATTAAAAAAGTCTTCCACACCTTCGATTTCTATTCGCTTATACAACATATAATACTTTAGCAATTTCAACCTGATTAGAATCTCTTGTCACCTTCATTTTATTATTTTACATCACAATAGTTGATTAATATTCTTTACAAAGAGAGAGAATAAAAAACAATCTTCTTAAATACTGGATTCTAAGTTTATTTAAAGTCTTTCATTGAACTTTATATTTTCTTCTAAAGTTTTTTTATTAATAATCCAAGTAATTTAGTTTAAAATTGAATAGAAAAGTCTTTATAAAACGTCAAAGTTAAAAATAATGTTAAGAATAAAGATTCTATGTAAATGAATATTTATTTTACATAAAAGGGAAAATGAGACTAAAAAGGGAAAATAATAGGGGATGGTTTATGTTATAAATTAGGAACTGGTAAAAGAATGCTCATGAATTATGAACTCGCTAAGTATTACTTTTGGAGTTCCTGGAAGATTATCAAGGTATACTAATTATTTTAGGGATCATCACCCAAATCAGGCTGAAAATAATAAATGACCAAAACAACTCCGAACTAAAAATATTACTTTTCTCTGATTTAACCTGAAGTTCAAAATGTAGATGTATAATTATTTTATGTAGATAGAAAGAAAGATACTTGTAATACAATTTATTAAATAATTATATATAGAAAAAGATGTAGGAAATAAACAAGTAAAAAATTATTGAATTCAAGGAGTAATGGTCTTATGATTCAGTGTTGGTCTTCGGCAGCATATTATGTTTCCTTAAAGAAAGTATCTATGTCTAACGCAGAAATAGATAAAATAGCAACGATTTTGTTGTAAGAACCCATATAGGAGATGCCAGGCTTGAACGAAGGGGCCAAGCACGAGCCATCATGGGCAACCGAGGCTCTGCTTTATCAGTATTGGCCTACATTCGGGTCAGTGTGGGGCAGCCGAGCCTGGGTTGTTCGGGTTGAGCCAATCTTGGGTCCGTGCTGGGTCAGTATTGAGCCAATATAGGTTACCAGTCTGAGCCGCGGTTATCATCCGCTATTCAAACCTGTGTTGGGTCAGCACTGGCTTTCAGCTTAGCGCCAAGCTTGAGAAGTATTGGCGCAGTCCTGGCTCAGTTCTGGGCCCTTCGTCATTTCCTATATGGGAACATTAAGTTCATTGTTTTAGCTACAAAATGAGCGGTGTTAGCCAAAACTAAGATGATTGCTGTTGTTTTACAATTTGAAAAATAATCCAAAAATTGTTTTCTATAGAATCCAAACGGTTTTAAATGATTTTTATTATATGTAGTAAAATTTTACGCGTGTTCTTCTCTATGCCAGATTGATTTTGCCTTGAAGGACAAAGCGATTGTCCCCCTTTTACTTTTTAGAACATGGGTTTAATTTTCAAGGGGCGGTGAAGAGAAATCTTCTGAAAATCTATTAAAAATTATATCAGCTCGGATTCAGTAGAAGTAAATAGATCAAAGGACCACCAAACACATTAACTCAGGATCGAATCTCGGTATGCTTGTAACGAAAATTCAATATGCTTCACCAAATAGAGTGGGCACTGGACAGCATCGGGAAACCACCCATTTCTCCAGAATATTTTAATCTACATTTTAATCTACATGCCGTCCATAAATTACGTGTTTAGAATTTCAAGACTTTTAGACCCTCTCTCCCCTTGTGTCACATTCCGCCACATTTTCATTGAGCCCTCCTCTGTATTGTGACGTCACACTATCCGTAATAATAACCTGAAATCTAAAAAGTATATATGAAAATGTTTTTAATATTTTAATTTGGCTTTTGTGACATCACAATTTTTAAGATCCCCGGGTCCCCTGTCACATTTTGTCACAAATTTGGATACCCTTCCCCTTTATTGTGTGACGTAATTTATGGACGGCCCCTAAGCGCTTGAAATCAACATCAAGTTTGGCTCTCAAAAAAAGTTAAATTAGGAATATTAAGCTTGTGATTTGAAGTAATTTCCCGAAAGTATTATTGAATATTTATATATTTTTTGACATTTTCTTAAAAATGAACTGAATCATTTTCTTGCTATATTTTATCTTTAAATAAACACTAAACATGATAATAGTCTTCAGATGATTTTAACAGGTCCATGAAATGATAAAGATTTTTATAACATTGGACCTATAGTTTTTTCAGAAGATAATTAGTTTTTGAAAGAAATCAGGTATAAATCTGCTACTTTAGCGTCCCTCAACCTGTCATTTTAAAGATAAATCAAATTAAAACAAAAATCAAAAACAGTAGGCATTCTACTTAATGAGCTCTTGCAATAATATCAGAAGTCTCAGAATAATAAAACACCACACTTCTCAAAAATAAAGAAATAAAATAATAATAATAATAATCCAATTAACAATTTTAAAACGATTTTTGCTTTAATTTAAAATAAACACCAGCTACCAGCTACAATGCTGTAACAGACGAGATATTGTAGCGACACTAATAGGGTCTGTTTTACTTTTGTACAGTACCCTAAAAAGCAAAGAAATGAAAAGAAATAATCAGTGTCCAGTTGAGTAGTTTATCTGACTGGGGAAAAAGAGAGGCTTTTCTCGCCAACTAAAGCTTAATTGGCCCTTACCACCCTTAGAAAGGACCTATGGTAAAGTCAGCAGCTGCTGTAATTAGTCAAAGAAGTCCATATCGGGTTGAGCCACTCGCCATTTTCCATCCCCTTTCTACTAAAAACAACCACCACCAGAGAGCTCTGTCGCTCTCACTCGCTCTTATTGTAAACCCAGGAGCCTTGGTTATGAATGTCGTCTCTACTGTTTAACTTCTAATTGCTGGAATAATCGTCTTCGTTGGAGGGTTCGAAGGATTTCCTGGAATTACCGCGTCTTTCCGCGCGCGATAAATAATTCGCTTAAGCCTCTGTAGAACGCCCCATTGCCCATGGGGACATTGAGGGGCCCTAAGAGACATTGGCTTTCGTCCAAACTAGCATCCCCTTAATTTGATAAGCATTTCTAGGGGACCAGGACTTGTTGACTTTCCAAACTAAAATCCGGAGGTTTTTTGAAACTTCTTTTACATTGCGCCAATCTTATTTTATATATACAAAAAATGACTTATTTGTTATTAACTTAATATAAAGAAGTCAAGAACGGACTATTTTTTTGTAAGTGTATACTTACTTAGAGTGAAAAAATAAAATCTAGTATACTATGGGCCAGTTGTATATCGGTTGGTAAAGTCTTTGTAAAAGTTAGCAAAGGGTAAAACCTTAGAATTCACCTTGTGTCCGGTGGGATGTCCAATCAGATGAAAGTACGTGTCGTCTGATTGGCCATCCAACCGGGCACAAGGCGAATTCTAAGGTTTTACGCTTTGTCAATTTTTACAAAGACTTTACCAGCCGACATATAACTGGCTCTAAGTTAACATTTTTTTCAAGAATCGGTACACTCTCAGAAAATTTTAAAGATGAACTGGTGAGAGGAGTTAAAGTGTCGAAGACAGAAGTAGAATCGTTCTAGCAATAAATTTAAATGAAAATAGAGGAAAAAGTGAAACTTTTTCAAGACTATGTACGCTTTTTGCAGTTTCGGTGTATTAAAAAAATAATTAATTTATTAAATGATAATTCAAAACACTACTATATGAACCAATATGAATAATTCATATTGGTTCATATTTAAGATGACAAAGAGATCTGAAAATAAAAAGACCTAAATTTAATATGTTCAATGTATTGGAAATACAAACATTTTAGTATAAGAACGAACCTCTACAAATTTTTCTTCTTAGAATATTGTGGGCGTCTGAATCCAGACACACAAACAGATAAAAATATTAGTTAAAAATGATTTTTCCCCATGTTGCAGAAATTTTTAAAACAAAATAAAAAAAAATAATTGATAATTTTTGAATGAACCCAATATTTAAAATGTAGAATCAACTTTTGCAATATTATTTAGTAAATTAAATCCAAATGTTTCTTCTTTGTCTATTTTAAAATATAGTATCAGAATTTATACATTTATGCATACTCCATTATATCAAGTTAAAATGTCTGGTTTAAACGATTCGCTGACGAAAATTGTTCCAGGATTCAACACTCTTAGGCGCTTAAATCAAAGCGCACAGCAGCAGCGTAGGCAGGCCAAGTTCGAGCATTGGCTCGTACACGCTGTTCGTTATATACACGAAACTTTTCGAGTCAATTTTGACCCCCCTGCAGCTGGGAACCCATTTGAGGTACAAAGCACATATAATTATGTAATCCATCTTGAGAGGACCAAATTTCAATAATATAGCTTAAATAGATCCTGAGATATGGACCTGAGAAAATAGCTAATTTTGTCACTCACTGACAGGGCATCAAAACCCGAGGGTGAACCGCGATTGGAATTAGGTGTACACCGTCTTTGGAATTATTTGAAATTACTTTGGAATTCATTAGATCAGCTATTCTCAACCCCTGGTCCGGCGGATCACCAATTGTCCGCGGAGAAATTTTACTAGTCCGCATATATATATAATTATATATCTTTACATTTAAATATTATTGTAAGTAAATGATAATAAAAATGTTACAATTAACTTATGTAGTAGTTTTTTAATAGCTAGTAAAATTTTCTTGTTAAAAAATATCACTGGTCAGGGAATTTTTTTACAAATTTTACTGGTCTGCGGGCCAAAAAAGGTTGAGAAACGCTGCATTAGATAATAATCTATTGCCATCTATTGTCTTCTACTTGGAAATGAAAGTGGAAGTGAAGGTAGGCGTACGCGGTTCACCTCTCGTCAAAACCTATAGGGTACTTCCAATCATTCCAGTATAATGAAATTTGTCCTGCTAGTAGAGTTTGTGACACAAGCAAAGGAAAAATTCCAAAAATCAAAACTTTCTATCTTTCAACCCCTTCAAAATGGTGAGGGGGGTCAAAAATGAAAATTCTAGCCAGCTGGACCAAACTCATCCAAATTTTGTATATATATTCTGTGGGCCCCCTGAAGCCTATAAATGCAAAAACTAACCCTCCGAAATGAGGCGGGGAGAGGGGGAGGTCAAAAATGAAAATTCTAGATACAAAATTTCGCATAGCGCTTTTCACGTAGCTTACAAAAAGAATAGAAATCCCAACCAGAACATCCAATCTATCAATTTATATTGTCATTCAAAAAGATGAAAGAATGCATTTTATGTATTAGATAGAGTGTTTATTTGAAGTGTTTCGGAAAAGATTGTTACTTGGTGTCCAGAAATAAGATGTAGTTCGTTGAGTGGAAGAACCAAAATTTAATGTGTGTATGTGATGGTCTACAATTACAATGTCTTTGAAGGAGACAATAAAAGAGTGTCTTCTGCTGAATTATACATTTTATTTATTTATAACGAGACTATAGTTTCAAGGGCTTTGCCCTCTTCATCACTCTATTACAATGGATTCACAGGAATTGATTTATGAATGAAAGTATAAAATCTTTCATTCATAAATTAATTCCTGTGAATACATTGTAATAGACTGATGAAGAGGGCAAAGCCCTCGAAACTATATTCTCGTTATAAATAAATAAAATTTATAATTTCAGCAGAAGACACACTATTTTTTTGTCTCCTTCAATATATAAAAATTCTGCTACTCTCGGCAAAAACTTTCAATTTAATACAATGTCTTTGTTTCCGCGCTTGATAATAGCCTTTCATAGGCACCTAGAGTGTACACAATTATGCTGTCAGTATACATTTGTTCAAAGAGATGTATTTAGAATTGTTATTAATAGTGGTTAAGTGTTGATACAATTAATAAGGTCACGAGACTAATATATGTAACCAAATGGTAGTATTACAATAATTTTTATTAAAAAAAGATTATGTTTTTTTTTCCTTTTCTTTTTGTGTACTATTTTTATTATTTTTCTTTTCATAGAAGTTTTGCCTCATTTTTCGTCCTGACACAGCTACAGAAATGAGGCTCTAGATATGAATCTGGAAGTATTTTTTTTTCTTCTAAATCTAAGTACAGCATTGTGATATTTTTTGTGTGGAAATAGATTTATTTAAATAAGTGGGATCGTGTGAGAAGGAGAACATATTATATCATTTTTTTAAAATTCGATAATGGATATAAGGCTCCAAATATTTAAAAGAGATCAGGGGTTGTTTGTATGATATGACAGGCTGCTCCCTCCAGTATTGCCATGATAAACTCGGGCATGCGTGTCTAAGCCGTTCAATTTTGTAAAAATCCAAAAATAAGAATAACAAAATTAGATTTTTAAAAAATTATAAAAAAGTGGCAAATTATTAAAAAATAAACAAAAATATATATAAAATTTAAATCAAATAAGATGTGATTAATTTATTTTTCTGTACGCAAAGAAAAGCGAATTGAATATTTAATTTTTGAGTGTCGAGGGGGGGGGGAGGAATAATTATCAATATATTTAATGTTTCTTAATTTAAAATCAATTGGAGTCTTTCATTTCAAGTTACAATTATATTTTAAATTTGCCGCAAATATAACGACGCCATCAGCGCTCCCTGTCGGCAGCATTCTCTCAGCGTTGTTACAAATTAATCTAGGCTCTTATATATAGTATAATAAACACATTAATAAATTTCATCCAGCAATGCGAACTTAAAATAAATATATTTTTAATTATTTGAATAATTCATAATTTATCCATTATCGTCAAAAGCAATTTGCTTTAAATTTCGAAAAAAATTCTTCATTTTGATGGTAATGCGGGGCCCTTTTCAAATGCGGGGCCCGATTGGGTCCAATCACCCTTTATCCGGCCCTGTCTTTGATATATTACTGAGAAAAATTATAGAATTTATTTAGAATCAACTTTTGTAATATTATTTAGAAAATGAAATGAAAATCTTTCTTCTTTATTCGTATTAAAATGTGGTATGAGACTTTATACATACTCCATTAATTAGCGCTGTTCCGATAAAATTTAATGATAAAGCACGAGTTCAAAGCCCATATACTGTCTTAGGTAGGTTGGCCCTTCTGTTCTGCTGTTGTCTCTGCTTCCCCACTTGCCTTCTAGTTATTTTCCAACTAATTATAACAAACATCTCGCTACCCTGGCTGCTTAGGGACAAATAACAACACGGGGACAGGAACAGGAGGAACAAGCCTATGCAACTAAACGACCAAATTAAGAAGCTCGGGCCTATTGAGTAGATTGCACAAAAATAGCAATGGCTCTTCTTCTTGATTTGCGAGTTGTTCGAAAAACTAATTAGATGGTTCGTTATTCTTAAATTTGACTTAATTTAAAAAGAAAAACTTGTTATCAAGAAACAAAGAGTCATGTTTGCTTTTGGGTTCTTTTTTCTGTAATGGAACCCCATTAAAAATCACAGTCTAACATGAACCAATTATAAAATAATATGGGATCCACACGACTTTTCCATACTACCTCGCTTCTTTGAAATCGACTCTTTAACATTTCAACATAGAAAATTGGAAGAAAATTGGAAGACTTTTTCAAATGTTAGTAAGCTTATTAGAAATTTTAATGACCTTACAATTTTTTGTAAAAGAATGGTTATGTATAGAAGGTTGAACTTTTGTAGAAAATTACAGGCACTTCTTATTAATACAAATGAGCCATTGTTTAGCCAAATTTCATCTCATTAAAAAATCAAAAGTCCTAGGCTTATTTATTATGTATACATATGACTAATAATGATATTTTGTGTATTTTATTCTAATATATTCATTTTGGGGTATTTTTTGAAAAATGTACAGTGGTTTATCTCCTGGATTTTTTATGGTTTAGCATTCAATTTTGGGGAGTCGGGTAGCTCAGTCAGCTAACGCGCTGGCCTCACTTCGGCATCGATCGATTATGACGATGTTGGAGTGGAGGTCCGGGGTTCGATCCTGGCTGGCAAATAAAAATTTCTACGGGCTCAAAATTCGGCTCCCTCACTAACCCTACACTCTACTTATGTGCTGTCTAAATGGGCTTTGTTCCCGGTGACATTAAATAAATAAAAAAAAGCATTCAATTTTGGAATTAAGGTCTATTTTTTAAATATTTCGGAAAAGATTTTTAATTTTTTCAAAATTTGACCACTGAGCCAAAAAATGGGGTATTTTTGATTTTGAGGTCTTAAACACAAAGAGCTTCATATCTTCTATGTTTTTTAAGTTAGTGGGCTCATATTTGGTGTCTAGAAGGGTTATGCATAGAAGACTGAACTTTTGTAGAAAATTACATCTATTTCTTGTTAATACAAATGTTCCTGCAATATATATCAAATTTCATATCATTAAAAGATCAAAAGTCCTTATTTATTATGTATACATATGACCAATAATGATCTTTTCTGTATTTTACTTCTACTTTATGCCAATTGGTAATACAATTTGCGGGGACAGACAAACAGACATGAATTTTGTTGTGTGGTTTACTTTCATAACTTTTCTTGAAACGTGTACATCCAAAATTTAGGCCGATTTGGATCACAACGGACAAAACTTAATTTTCTGGTATATATACACTGGATAACTATTGAAAAGCGGCTCCTATAACTACTCGATTCTTTTATGATTTTCTAAAAATTGTATGAATTTTTAAAATAGTCCGACCAAGTGCGAGTTGGACTCACATATCGAGTGTTTCATGTCATATATATCTTTTAAAATACTTGAGATATCAAAGTATTTCTTATTTGACTTTGAGTGGAGGATGAATTTGTGGAATTTCAAATTTCGGGGATATCTCACACCATCATTTAAAGTGAATTAACGGTCATGATAAAAATATTTTTTATTTTATCAAATATAATTGATTTTTTTAGAATAAATCAAATTAAATGTTAAAACCATTATACATTCTTCAAAATACTGATGATCATATTCACTTCAAAATTTTTATTTAACTAGAAGTCAAAGTTAGAATTAAATTAGAGGAATTGGAATTTTTAAAGTCATATAATATTAAAACGAACGTGACTTTCATTTTTTTAGATCTAGGTTACGATAAACTTTATATAGTTACAGAGTTTCCAACAATAATTCGAGTTTTGTGATTTCCAAAGCCAAAAGGGGATACCTGTTAAAAAATATAATTCATAAACGAATATTTTCCGAAATATAAACGTGAATTATTTATTTTGAATTTAATCTTATTATAATATTACTTTTACATGACTTCTAATCAAGCCCGAATGTCTGCATCCGATTTTAATCTGATCCCTACATAATTGAGCAAAAAAATATATATTGTTTGCAAAAATGGGCTATGATCCCGAGGACAAAAAAAATATTACTTTTAATACCAAAATTCCGCACTTCTTCAATAATCATTATATTAAAATTTTAATATACCTACTTTTTAATTTTGGAGAAATTATTACATATAACGGGTAAATTTCAAGTTTAATATCTTGTTTATTTTACGAGCTATATTGCTCAGGCAGATATTATACCGTCACTAATAGGGCCCCGTTTTACTTTTTAACAGAACCCTCTAAAAAGGTGACGCTTAAAAACTACTCAGAACAAATTTTTAATACGACCCTACCCACTATTCATATATCATAGTTTCGATGACTAAAATTAGAATTAGAATCATTTAGCGATTTCAATCATATATTTACAATTCAGTAAAATAGTAATATCCCCCACTACTTTTAAAAAGTGGATATTGACTAAACAAGCATCAAAGAGACCTTTAATAGGGAAATTAATCGAATATACTTGGCTATGTTTGTACTTCCCACATGGGGTCTGTCTCTTCTAATTTAGAAGAAGGGTCTTAAGATTTCCATTTTCTTCTCCCTCTACAAAGGAAAGGAATGATTAGCCCTTGAGGCGAGAACTGTGCAAGACAGTCAGTCCCCTATCTATCATTGGGATCGCGAGATGATCAAGTATTTGTTTGAACACAAACTAAAAAACGTGGTAGTAATTAGTGTACATGAGGGTTTCCTAAACGGAAGGGCATTTATTTGATTGTACATTTTACAGAAGCTCTTTCGTGAAGACATAACAAAATAATTGAAGATTTGATGCTTCGGCAGTTTAGTTGCTTATAAAAAAAAAATTCAGCTTAATCCACCTGGATTACACACTTTTTATGAGATCAACTCATTAGAATACGATGGCAAGTTCTGGAGGTTGTTTTCAAGTGCTGGCTAAGACTATTCAAGAACACATAACACAAAATTTCTTCAGAAATCTTAAGAAATGATTAGAGTATATTTTAGGATTTGGAGGAGCATTATTTGAAATCAAAATTTAATATAATACCTAAGCGAATACAGTTTCTTCCCTGAATTCCAAAGTACTTGTTATTAGCTCAATTAGAACCCGGTTTATAGCAAAAAACTAAAACTCATCTATATACATACGATATCTCAAAAAGTAAAAATCGTAGAAGTCTGATAACAAATGTTTGTATTTCCAATATAGGCTCCCAAGTTTAGAACTTGGGGTTCAAAAATGCAGAAAATATCTTCTTTTTTTAATGATTTTATTGAGATGTTCACAAGTCATTAGAGGAAAAGCAAAAACAGAAAAATGGGGGTGGGGGGGGGGGGCAATTTAAGAAATAAAATTTAATTATTTTCAAATTCATTTATCTATACTAGAGGACTCTTCCCTAGATGCCTGGCCTAGCTCAAATTCTATTTGCAAAATTTACGGAAATCGTTCTGAGATTGAAAACGTTTTCACACATATAAAATATTTATATAGGTATAATCCGATTTGGAAATTTTTCAAGTGGTATTATTAAAATGCTTTCAAATTAGTATCGTGAGGTACTCAATAAATTGCTATCCAAAATATGAATTGCAATTATAAAAATGTTTAACAAATGTTCGTGAAATGAAATTAAAATTGGAGGAAAAAGCGAAAACTTATTCAAGACTCTGTAGAATTGTAGAAAAGCCAGCTATACAAATCTTCTGATAGCAACTTATAACATTCGAGCCATGCGTTTGCATGACCACCTAGAAGAACTCGAACAGGAGCTAAAACATATTAAATGGAACATCTTAGGGATCTGCGAAACACGCTTGAAAGGAGAGGCCAAGGCTATGCTCAAATCAGGTCACCTGCTATTTCAAAATAGCTCTATCACCAACTCATACATCGGGGGATTGGAAATC
This sequence comes from Forficula auricularia, assembly GCA_024734495.1. Classification (NCBI taxonomy): domain Eukaryota; kingdom Metazoa; phylum Arthropoda; class Insecta; order Dermaptera; family Forficulidae; genus Forficula; species Forficula auricularia. The sequence goes on from JALMQS010000621.1 coordinate 32,782, forward strand.
ATGGTGCACAAGGATATGAAACATCTGGTAACCAAAACATGTGCGATCTCGAAAAGAGTCATTTACATCATGATCAAACTCAATAACCGATATAGCTTACAGGTGATCCAGGTCTATCCACCAACTAGCTCCGCAGATAATGAAGAAGCAGGGCAATGAAGACGTGACTGCCGCTAGAAGAGCTGAAAGGTCGAAATTTACTATCGTGTTGGGTGACTTAAATGCGAAGGTAGGACAAAGAACAGTATTAATAATCAGTAGTGATTGTGGTGTTGGTGCAAGGTGAAACATCTTTAATAAAGGTAAGAGTAAATAAATATTTTATTTAATATGGATTTACTATGAGTTAAGGATACTGGGTCACTTATTTCACATTAAAATTAAAAGATTAAAAGATATAAAAAATTTTTTCTTTTTCAATATATATATTGAAAAAGAAAAATTTTTTATATCTTTTAATCTTTTAATTTTAATGTGAAATAAGCACCCAGTATCCTTAACTCATAGTAAATCCATATTAAATAAAATATTTATTTACTCTTATCTTTAGAACAGTATTAGATCCCATGTTTATTGGACCTTTCGGCTTGGACGATAGAAACGAAAGAGGCAAAATGCTGCTAAATTACTTAGGCCCGGTTGTATGTCGCAAAGTAAATCACTTACCAAGGTAGATGGTAAATGAGTCACTGGGATGGCCAATCAGATGACAGCCACTGATTGGCTGTCATCTGATTACCATCAATGTTACATAGCATTTGACATAGCGACATACAACCGGGCCTTAGTCAGTGAAGACCTTTTTTGCATGAATACCTACTTCAAAAAGATATCTCAAAGAAAGTGGACCTGGAAAAGCCCAAACAAACTGGTGAAAAATGAAATTGATTACATCCTCACGAGGTGAAACACTACCAACTCCAACCTAATATAAATCCAGTCTCTTAATTTTATTATATCAATAATTTTTAAACTAATAAGCTATTAGTGAGCTTTAAAATATATTAATTGAGTAAATTATTAAAATGATATTGAAAAAAACAAAGTTTTGCTTTGATTATGAAAACGTGAAAGTATCTCAATAAAATTAGTTAAAAATATACAGGGTATGGTAAAGTATTGTAATCGTGCATGAAAAAAGTGTTTTTTTCCTTCTTTTTTCGAAATATCTCAAAAACGGCTGAAACTATTTTGATTAAAAAAATTGAGCAAAACCCTGGCATTTCGGTCTACAAAAAAGCCCTAATAAGTGAACATAATAATTATTTTGTCAAAATATCTGTTAGTTAGTTAGTCTGGTTGGTTGTCTGGTTGTCTGGTTGTTAGTCTGTGCATTACCAAATTTTTGTGGACGAGCTAGCTCAAAAACTAATGTGAATATCGAAACCAAATTTCACACGTAGTTTTGGTCCATTGAGATTAAGAGCTGATTAGATTTTGGTCCATATCGATTCAAAATTAAGGGGGGTGGAGGGGGGGTTAAAAATTAAAAATTTAGGCCCTTGTATCAAACTCAATCAAATTTTGTATACATAATCAGTACGACCCCGGAAGTATAAAAATGCAAAAACTAACCTCCCAAAATGGAGGTTGGGGGGGGAGGGTCAAAAATGAAAATTTAGGCCCTTGCACCAAACTCAATCAAATTTTGTATACATAATCAGTGTATACATTATCAGTGGGACCCCAGGAGTCTAAAAATGCAAAAACTAACCCCCTACCCTACATGATTATAAATAATTTTATTAAATATAAGTGAGGGGCCAGGTTGTATGGTAAAGTCAAGTTGATGGGCACATCAGAACACGTCAGCTTATTGGTATGTAAATTCAATATTAGGGCCTCCCGAGCATGGATAACAAGTAATTTCGCCTTGAAGAAACAACATTGGCAAAAAATAGAACGTTTTATCCAGGATCGTGTATTAATTGAAATTATTAATATCATTTTCGTCCATAATTTTTATGAATTTGAAAGTTTATAATGGGAAATAAGGAGAAGTTATTATGTGTGACTTTTTTATTTATCAACAAACGTTTCGTCGACTTTGCCGACTTCTTCAGGGTTTCAAATACTCACGTCACACATTTGCCTAACTTTTCTTTTTATCTTCGTTACAATTGAAAACCATCAGAAAAATAAATTGCAAAAAATATTTGTCACATTCACATAAAAAATTTTTCCTTTTTTCTTTATATTAACAATTACATTAGATAAAACAGAAATAAGATAAATAGAATGAGGCAACACTGTTTTTAATACAACAGAATAGAATCCTTTTTCTTATTGATCTTTCTTCTTCTTTAAGTGCCATATCAGGTCTTCCTGACGTTTCGGCTCCTCTCCACATATACCTGTGCTGAGTGTGTTTAGCTGTTTTTACACAGATATACGCGACCTAGTTTTTAACGCCGGTTCCGAACGGCTAGTTTGTAGAGGTTACTAGACAATTATACTCTTGGTAGGTTGCCATTGTTTTCCAAGAGGAGGTGACTGCAAATATCTGCCGAGACTCAGTCTCAAACCAGCGTACTTCAGGGCAGAGGCCCGACACTCTAACGACTGACCCACAGTCGCCTCTTATTGGTCTTTACATTAGAAATTTCAAATTTCAAATTTCTATATGTAAAGATCAATAAGAAAAAGAATACTACTCTGATGTTTTAAAAACATTGTTGCCTCATTCTACATTCTATTTATGTTATTTCTGTTTTATCTAATGTAATTGTTAGTACAGTCGACTCACGATAATTTGACCCTCGATAATTCGAACTCTTCAGCTGTTAACTTCGGTAAATCGAAAAAATCCTGTTTATTTTTAATTTTTTTACTTGAGGCTATATACAAAATTTATGTAAGTAATCTCATACATATTTTCAAAAATATAATAAAAACTCTTAATAATTTGAATTGTTTTTCTTTCCTCTTGATAATTCGTAGTCTCGATAATTCGAATTTTTCTTGTAGTCCCTTGAATTTCGAATTATCGAGAATCGACTGTATAAAGAAAAGAAGAAAAACTTGTTTATGTGAATGTGCCAAATATTTTTTTGAAATTTTAAAAGAAAAATTTAGATGAATGTGTGCCGTGACTATTTGAAGCCCTGAATAAGTTGACAAAGTCGACGAAACGTTGGTTGATGGATAAAAAAGTCACACATAACTTGTCCTTATTTCCCATTATAAACTTGATTAATTTAAATTAAAGTTTTTATTGAATGTCATTCCAAGATTTTAATCATTCCATAAGAAAGCATTTCAATCAATTTAAGGACAATTTCCTCTTTTTAATATCAATCTTTTATTATTTATTAAAATATACGATAAAAAAAGAAAGAATTAAAATAAAATCTCGTTTAATGGGAATCTAGAGAGGAGCTGGAGAGATTTCATTGTAAAATCAATCCGGAAACCTCTGATGGATTGACAACTTTTCAACGAAATTAGAATCGCTAACAATAAAATCAAATTTATAGGCGAAAATAAATGGTGTGGAAAAACAAGCATTTTAATGCATCACTTTCACCCTCTCTTTTCATTTTGGCTCTTACTTTAGATATGCAAGAGAGAGGAAAAGTGAAAGAGATTGGTGGCATGGAGGGGACGGACAGACGGACGGACAAACATGGCTTTTGAAATGTTTTTCGTAATTCTTTGTACAATAAGAAATATTTTTCAAATAATCGTAAAATTTAAGCGGTTCTATTTTCATCCCCCCATCTCGGAACTGTAAAAATGTTTTTGTCTGTTTTGTGGGAATTATGTATATATTTGTGGAAAGTTAGTGGGTGGGAAAATGAATGATAAGGGTTGGCTTTTTGGCAGAGATTTTATTTTCTTCATAGAAAACCTTTTAACCAAATGTCTGTTTGGAAATAACGACAATGAATATATAATTCTAATTTATAATCCACAAAATTTGATTTAATCAAATCGTTTAACTACTATGTATATATGAGTTTTACTAAATGGAGGAGGTTCAGCCAAAGATGGAACCACTGGGTTCAATAAAACACCTTTAATAAGATGTTTAGGCCTGAATTTTATTTGGCCATCTTCAGTCGATTAGGAGTTATACACATACCTAATTTACCGAAGATGGCCAAATAAAATTCAGGCCGAAACGTCTTATTAAAGGTGTTTTATTGAAACCAGTGATTCCATCTTTGGCTGATACCGCCTCCTTCATCTAGTACAGTTTCATCACAGCCACGAACTCTAACAATATATGAGTTTTACTAAATTGGCAGCTTGCTTTGGAAATTTAATAGTATTCAAATGTCATAAAAGATAGGACCGAGAAAGGTAGGAAATTTAATGTCATTTTATTTATATCTAATTTATTTTAAATAGTTTGCAATGGTCTTGCGATAACGCAGAGAATTGTTCAAAAAGTCAAACAATTAAATGTCTATATTTTTATTTTGTAATTCTATATAAATGAATATGTATGAGGGTTATTGAATAGTAGAGAAAGGGATCCTGATGAGTTCCAGGTATAATGGGTATTCATTGACCAATAATTATATCATTAAGAAAATAACCAGAGAGGAATGACCGACCAGCTCAGAGTTCAGAGAGAGACAAACACACAAAGCAGTCTTCTCTGAGGCAAGATACACTTAGGGTCTATTCCGAGTCTTCTCTAGGCAAGAGACAAAGCAGAACACAACTATTCTATTCCGAGCCACCGGAGAGAGATTTTTATCCTTACTATCAGAGAGAGCGAATAACTGCCAATTCTCCATATATACAAGTTCCTTCTTCATCGAGCACCTAGGTTGCACCATGCGGTTATTTCATTTTATTTGGTATACGTCCTTCTTGAGGAAAAGGTACTGGCTTACGAAGCGCACACCGCTAAATATATACAATTATATACATTGAGCACCAGAGAAGCACACCTGCGGATACGGTCCTCAAACCTGATATATATATATATATATATTACATTCGCCAGCCGTTCTTCCACATCGGGACATCTACAAGCCAAATAACACGTCGGCATCAACCGTGTTCGTAGTGTAGAGCCTACACACACACACACAGGCCTCTCCACTGCAACTGGGAAACTACAAGGGGAACATTTCTCTATCTCGCCTTTCTTATTTATAACGATACAAGAATAAACATCTCATTCTCTCTATTAATTGCTGGTCGGTATTACAATTATTTCTAGAATAAGTACCAGAAAGTCCACATCCTCACATCCTTCACAGTCACATATATATCATCCTTCATTATAGGGACGCCGAACTTGGATTAGCACTGAGATACACACCCAAACCCCATACAATAAAGTCGAAGCAGATATAAAATAATAACCTAATAATAAAAACATTAACGTAAAATTAAATAAAGCCCGATCCCCTTGAACATAAGATTACATTGCCCCCTTCTCGCCCCTTTTTCAGTCCACCCCCTCGCGAGTTTAAAAGATTTGGTTTGTTGAGTAAAACAAATTTAATTGAAAAAATTTTGTTTTGCCAAGTGTAACAGAGTTGTTGTTGTCTTCTGCTTGATGCAAATAAACATATACATCGGTGGCGGTTTGTGACTTTTCAACCAGGGGATGCTATTCAAATAAACTGCAACGGATCGTTGCTAAACTTTATCCAAATTCATTTGAAATATTAATATGTTCTTGAGTAAAGTACACTTTATTTAACCTTTTTTGTGGTCCCCAAGGTACTTAATTAGGATATTAAATTTCATCAAAATGGGTTAAGTCATTTTCAAGATATTTAGAAAAAACTAAAAAGGTACTGAAATAAAGTACTAATGTTTGTGGACAGATATGTACCAAAAACTAATCAGCGCTTCATTTTGTTAAACTAATGGTAGGTTTTCAATTTCATTTCAATCAGCGCAAAGGTGTGGAAAAAATCGTGGACGAAAAAAACGATAACACACATACATACATCCATCCATCCGCACGCACTTCCAAAAAAATGGCACTTTTTGGCCTCTCGACGAGATTCCAGGTAATTTTTGGCAAAACCGTCACGTGCTAAAATTCAATCTCATTGAATACTTCAATTTGTGACCTTAATTGAGTCTATGGGTTCAGTAGTCTTTACCTGAGGACCCTTTGAAGTCGCGCTTGCCTAGAGAGCGATTCCAATTCTTTCTCCCATGCTTCGCATTGGATAAAGTAAAAAGTAGATACCCTTCATTTTTTGCGATTTTATTTTAATCTTTGATTTTTTTTTTGCAAATTTCATCGAATACGGCATCATTTTTGGTATTTTTTAAATTTAATATTTTTAAAAAATATATTTTGGCACCTTCGCCCCAAACGGATACTACTTTGTGGGAGTTAGAGTAGGAGTCAGAAATTAAATCTTGTGACTTCAACTTCAATGTCCCTGAGATGGAAAACGATCATCATCCACAATGAATCAGCCTGTCCTCTAAGAAAATCCTCAATTTCTTCTAATTCTATTGTTATAAACAAGCTATGACTTGTCTATAGCACTCTTAGTTATTTCCGATCTTATATATTGTGAGTTCATAGAAATTAATTTCTTCAAAGTTCTCGAATCATCTTTATTTATTCCTTTTTTGTATTATTAGTATTTTAATAGTTCCTCAGCGAGAACAATTTTTATTTTACTAAAACCCGTCTGGTCTTGTCTTTGACATGCTTGAACTGGAAGTTATACCAGGCAGGGACTTCAGGATTGAAACATTCTATCCGCACCCTTTTCGGAAAAATCATTCATTTTAATAGTTCCTCAGTGAGAAAAAATTTTATTCGTCCGAAATCTGAACTTGTCTTTGACTTGCTTGAACTGGAAGATAGGCAGAGAGTTAGTTCAAACCTTCTATACGCACTCTTTTCGGAAAATCATTCATTTTAATTGACCCTTGAAACTATGCAACAATTTAATTTCATTTAGAGAGCCTACTTTTCAAAACAAAAAAATGTTTTTTATAGAAATATTTGATTTGAAATAACGGATAATAATTTAAAAATTTAAAGATCCACCTGAAATTTTGAAGTCGTCCTTATATATTTATGAAAATACTCATATGTTTGAAATTTTTGGGATGCGCCGCATTCACAGCATCCATTAACCACAAGCCATTGATATATGGTAGATGTGTATATATCGAATCTATTTAGAATCTACATAATTACTATATAGTTTCGAACTTTGTGTACTACTAGGGTAGTATACAGTTATGCATCAACCCAATATACCTATATATTATTTAATTTATTTGTTTCAGACTAATATCATCAATAAATCAGAAAGCAACGAAATGTGAAATTTAATTTTTGTTTGATAAAATATTCCCAATTAAAACTAACTTTTATTATAATTATTTATTTAATGTATTTTTAATGGTGTTGATAGAAAACATTTATAATATATAATAGAAATAGATATTCTCCACATTTTTCTTGATTTATACATATTTGCTACTGTAGTCGAGAATATTTTGATTGAATTGTTACCTTCCTGTTATGATTGACTCTTTTGTATTCTATTAGAGACCTGACATACTATATTGGTGAGATAATGGCTGAGGTAAGGTTCAATTTGTTAAAAAAAATAGGGTATCTGAAATATTTGAATATCACTTATTGTTACTTTAATTCATGTTATCATAGATTCCACTGATGAAGTAGTGCCTTCGAAATATTTGAAATTAACTATTAAAATTTGATAATTTCTAGAGAAATACAGCTTATTTCTTTATAACACCTTACAAATTTACCAATAATTGACAAAAAACATTCACACTCGTTATGAATCAACATATAATGCAAAAACTAAGAGCTGATGTAACAAATTTGAATCAGAAACTGTATGATTTTTAAAAAAGACAATAATTAATTAAAAAAGAATTGAAATATTTGTTCTTTTTTAACATAATAATAATATAAATTTAATTTTTATCAAATACTCCTTAAGGACGAAGCGTTTTTTATATTAGAAGAAAACTTTTCAATTCAGCTAATTAATATTATTATTTTTTTCTTTTTACCTCGACAAGCTTCACTCGCTTTGCTTAACTCCATAGATATGTACTTTAACTTCAGAAAAAAAAATTCAAAAACATCTTGAAATTCGTATTTTTTTATATACCCTTGGTTCTTTTTCTCTGTTAACTTTGGATAAAAATTGACACAATCATCTTAATTAAATTAACTCGACTTTTTAATTAAGAGAAAATAGAGGAGAAAAAAACTGGAGAAGGAATATTTTATTTGTATTATTTTACTTTTAAAAAGATCATATTGAAAAGTTGGTAAAAAAATCCTTAATTGGGTATATTATTTGCCAAGGTATTCGTGTAATGATTAGTCTAATTGTATTTTTGAATTTTGTTTCTTTTTGAATTAAAAGTTTCTTTCTATTAGAAGTTGTTCAACTTTGGAGCACTCGCAGCCACCCCCTCTCTGCTCCTGCTTTACCCCCTGTTATTTCTTCAGCATCAACCACGAATCAAACCACCCCTTCAAAAGTCTGAGACCATCTCCACGAAATCTCTCTTCAAATGAAACCATGCAAAAGTACACGAAAGAAAGTTTTTTATTAAAGGCATGATCAAATCTAGGCCCTTGAACCAAACTCAATCAAATTTTGTATACATAATCAGTGGACTCCAAGAAGGCTAAAAATTTAAAAACTAACCACCCAAAATGGAGGAGAGGCTAAAAAAAGAAAATATAGCCCCTTGGACCAAATCCAAACAAATTTTTTATGCATAATCTGGGTGCCTTAGAAGACTAATAATTCAAAAACTAACAAACCAAAATAGAGGAGAGGCTAAAAAAATCTAGGCCCTTGGACCAAAATCTATCAAAGTTTTCACATATAATCTGTGGGTCGGAGAAGACTAAAAATTCAAAAACTAACAACCCAAAATGGAGGAGAGGCTCAAAAAAATCTAGGCCCTTGGACCAAACTCAATCAAAGTTTTCACATTTAATTGAAAAGTTTTTGTTTTGCAGAGTAGCAGATTAGTTCCTAGCCAGCAGGGACGAAGGAACACCAAGTTTTCAATATCCATATGATATTGACTCCATAAAAAACATTTATAATTGAAGAAAGACTGATGATAAAGACCAAGTCTTCGAAACTATAGTCTCAAACAAATAAATAATATATATACAGATATATCATCTCGAATTATATATGTGTGTATGTTTATTTGCATCAAGTAGAGGACAACCTCTTTGTTTCTCTTTGTGAAAGTTTTCACATATAATCTCTGGGTCGGAGAAGACTAAAAATTCAAAAACTAATAACCCAAAATGGAGAGAGGCTAAAAAAAGAAAATATAGGCCCTTGGACCAAATTCAACCAAAATTTTTTTATACATAATCAGTGGGGCTCGGGAAGATTAAGAATGCAAAAACTAAACACTCAAAATTGGAGGGTGGAGGTTTAAAAAATGAAAATCTAGGCCCTTTTGTAGCAAAATAACCAAATCTCGTATGTACATAATCTGTTTGAAGTCGTTAATCGGGAAAGATAAAAATTGGGATATTTTGAATGATGTGCAAATACTGTTTGAAAGAAATCTGCATTGTCCCATCAAAAGGGGTAAGCGGGATTCATCCCCAAGTGCACATTCTTAAAACCCGAAAATTCCAAAATCATCCCAATAGCTATTTTAGCCTAAATTAATTTTCATTTCATTTGATGGACACACTTTGTTTGTTAAGCCACCCAACTTATGTATGACATTTGTTTTCTCTTTATTTTTAAAACTGAGCCAAAGGCAATTTATTTTCGTGTTTATATTATGTCGATTCTAAAAAGCTTAAATTAAAATTTGTAATTTGTTTACTAATTGAAAGCTCATGACAAAATGTTAAAACCATACTTATTTTAGAGTCGAAAAGCAAAATATTTATCTTTAATAAATCTGGTAAATAATGTTATTTTTAAATTAGTTCATCCTATACAGGAAAAGAGAAATAAACCCCTAAGTCCAAAACAATTTCTCAGAAACACTATAAAGAAAATTCTCTTCATATTAACCACTTAATCTCGAAAACGAGTCTAGCACAAAGAAGAAAAGCCTACAAAGGGGGCAGGTAAAATAATATAAAAATGACTTGCCGGAATGTCAAGACAAATCGATTTTCTCGATGATCAATAAATACATTTATTAATTCACAAAGAGAAACAAAGAGGTTGCCCTCTGCTTGATGCAAATAAACAAACACATATTATATCGAGATGATATATTTGTATATATATATATATATATATATATATATATATATATATATATATATATATATTTATTTGTTTGAGACTATAGTTTCGAAGACTTGGTCTTCATCATCAGTCTTTTTTAATTATAAATGCTGTTTTTCATGGATTCAATATCCATACTATATTGAATCCATGAAAAACAACATTTATAATTAAAAAAAGACTGATGATGAAGACCAAGTCTTCGGAACTATAGCCTCAAACAAATAAATAATATATATATATATACAGATATATCATCTCGATATATATGTGGGTATGTTTATTTGCATCAAGCAGAGGACAACCTCTTTGTTTCTCTTTGTGAATCAACAACTCTGCTTCTCTCGGCAAAAACAAAAACTTTTCAATTACATTTATTAATGAAGATTTGATGAAGAGGTAACTTAAAAACCGATGTTAAGAGATATCTTCCCATCTTCCTAAGTGTTTAAAAAGGTTAATGATGGAGGATTTAAGCTATCTTGAAATTCTTTTGATGTTAACGGCAAACGGGGACTCCAAACAAGAAATATTAAAGACATAGACAGGAAGAAATTAGTACAAGATTCTTTCGATTACCATTTTAAACCATGAAGAATGAGGTAAGATTCTCGGAAACATCGATTACAATGATCAACAAAAAATTTCTCACCTTAAACCTAACAATGGATTCCAGTAAAATTATCATGCAATTTTCCGATTTTTTACAACAGATCAGAGCTTTGAAATATTATCGGCCAAAACGACGAAAAATGCCATTTTGACATCTTTTCGAGTCTCAATAGATATTAAACAGCAATATTTGAAATCAAAATATTTTGTTGACGTAATAGAAAACAGCTTTCTCTTTGATTTTCCAATAACCACTTGTTTGTAGCTCAATTAGAACTCGAGTTATAACTAAAAAACTAAAACTACGTGAATTTAAAGGATAAAAAACATAGATAATAAATACATATGGTCTTAGACTTTTAGCTATAACTCGAATTCTAACTGAACTAAAAACAAGTGGTAATTTGAAAATCAAAGAGGAAGCTATTTTCTATTACGTCAATAAAATATTTTAATTTCAAATATTGCTGTTTAATATTTAATTAGGTTCGAAAATAGGTCAAAATGGCCTTTTTCGTCTTTTTGGCAGATAATATCTCAAAACTCTGACCTGTTGTAAAAAATCGGGAAATTGCATGATAAACAGCTTATAAATCTCTGATGGAATCCATTATTGTGTTTAGAGGGATAAATTTTTGTTTAATTTTTGTTGAGCAGTGTTATTAAACGAGTGAAAATGACGTTCCAATAAATTATTTCATTGGGAATTTGAACTTTTCATTATTCTTGGACTTCCATTCCATCGATTCCCCCCAAAATACTTATTTTTAGAACGTTTCCAACATTTTAAGGATTTTGGACAATTTTTCGAGCTATTTATAATATAAATATAAAAAAAAATTATTGTACACAAATTTCACCAATAAAACCAAATTTTGATATTTCGAATAATTATTCAATTATTCAACTTTAATTTAGGATACTCAAACGGTCTCTGAACAGATTTATACAATTTACTTAATAAACGCTCCTTTAAATGGTTAAATAATGACCAATTTTTTGGCTGTAGCTAATGAGCTGAATTTAGTCACATAATTTGAATTAATAAATGGTACCTCTTTATCAGGTTTCTACTTTCAAGCTTAAACCGTTGGATGACAAATTGTCCCTAAAATTTCAATAACGTTTTCTTTTGAAGGCCCAAAAAGATAAAGGGCATCGCGGCTTTAAGTCTTCGCTAGAAACGTCACAGCTATCTCGAGAAGAGTCGATAGCATTGATAATACCTAAGGAGTCTAATATAATTTTTTGCAATTTCGCCTTCATCTATGCAACCGATTTGGCTGTAAATAGTATCCGTTGCCTACCGTACAGGACGTCCTGTCTTTTCACTTTATTATTATCTACACTCTACTTCTACTATATTATTTTCTAATTCTCTGCATATATAATTTTTTTTAATTTTATAAAATTAATTTGGGGGGGGGCAAATAGGCTAGGTGGTAGCATGTCAGCCTGCTAACCAGGGGACCCGTGCTCGAATCCGACTCGAGGCATCCGGCTAAAATCTGACCCCGGGGGTGGAGACAAATTTAGAAAATATATAAGTAGTATCGTAAATTGACTAATGGCTAGAAAGGCCGTAAAGCCAAAAAAAAATAGTTGTACAACACATTATGTGTTAAGACGTCCCTTTATTGCAAAATAATTCAATATTTATCTAAATAAATTACAAACATATATAATTAACAAATTGTCAATCTTATTATAAAATTAATCACTTTCTATGAGTGAACAAAATAAATAAATAAAGTAGATAAATAACTAATGCTATGAGTGTTTTGTATTTTTTATTTTCTGAAAAATAGATGGAAATATTCAAACACATTATCAAACTTCGTTCTATTGCCTCATTATTTGAATTTAAAAACGTTTTTAATTTAATTTTAATTTTAATCTTAGATCTTGATTTGTTTGTTTTATATATCAGAAGGGATCGCCCCTCAGAAGTCGAATCCGAAAAATTATAAAACAATCAACCGTTCGTATTAATTAAATAATGAACGATAGAAAATGAATGCAATACTTTAACTTTCATGCTTTTCTATGAAAGTGAAAGTATTTTAAAAGTTTTTAACTAGAACAGAGTAATCACCTTGAATAAATAGAGCGCCCCACGCAGAAGAACTAGCCGATCTCTGCTCTCGTAGACGGTAGCCTCTAGAAACATCTAGAAAACAAATTAACATCCCCTACGTTGGCATGGCGTATCCCTCCCACCCTTCTACAGCTATTTCTGATTCTATCCCACTTATTTGAGTTTAAAATTTGTCTTAGAAATTAATTCTTGCAATTGTAGTGGGTTTGTAGCGAATCCCACGGTGGGAGAGGCGATGAAGCTGAAAGCCCTAACGACATATCAAAATTCGACGATCTAAGACCCAGAGAAAACTACCGATTCTAAAGTGGCTTACTTTTTGAAGATATATCTGCCCTCTGAACGTCCTCCTTTGACCACTTGGTCCATCTAACAACTGAAGAAGGGAATGCTGAAAATCACTCATTAGCTATTCTATATGAATTTGAATTTAATTTTTAATATTTGAAAAATAATTTTAAAAAATAAACTGAATTATAAACAAATATATAGAATATTCTATTGGAATAAAAATGTTAATATTTCATTATTAAATGCATTGAAAAGAATATTTTAATTTAATATTAATTTTATCAAATGAAAATGAATTTACAAAAATAATTTTAGTAATAATTTAAAAATATGAAATGCAATCCTAAATTAAAGAGTTTTATTTTATTAATTTCTCATTTAAAATTAGTCATTTATAGGAAATGGTGAAAGAGAAAAAAAACATCCTATTGCGAAAATCCCTAATATATAAAAAAAATGATTGCTCCCCAAATATCAAATTAAACGCCATGCTGATAAAGAAAAGAATTAGTACTCATATTGAATGCGAAGCTGTGATGTGCAGATTCAAGTTATGAATAGAATGAAGTCACCAAGAGAAGGAGAAGAAGAAGAAGACATGCCGAAAAGATAAATGAAACACCATGGAACATGAAACAAAAAACAAAACAAAATTAAATTAAAAATTGGTCAATTACTTACACATTTTCATATTAAATGAATATTTTATAAACACAAAATTATTGAACCTTATCGTAATAATTTAATGAAATTGTTTTTGAGTTGATTTAGCGAAGATTGTTCTTTAATTAACGACTTTTTCAGGCCCGCATCAACTACATATCATGTTCAGGTATCATATATGTGCACTCTCTATATCTACTAGGTCCAAAAGGACTTGTGTAATTTTAGTTATACCTATGCCAGAAGGGCTATGTTCACCTCCTCAGGAATCAAACCACAAATTTTCAAAATTAGCTATCCGACTCGATTGCTTACCCTATGAATGAACACCCCAGACATGTATTACTCTATTTCACTCAAAGATTTAAACTTGATTTGTGAAATTTATAAATTTAAACACATAGTCATCTAAATAGAGATAGAAGAGTGTTTAGAATTTTTAATTTATTCAAAAATCGAAGGGCAATGAAATTTTCCCAAATTTAAAATAAGTGTTCAAATTGCCGATATTACTATTCAATTATTATCGGTAATTTACACTCTTGTATAAATAGTAAGAAGCTTGTATTACTAAAAGCATTAGAATGAAAAGATAATTTTAACGAATAGTTAAAATTGTCTTTTCAATCCAATTTTACTAATACAAGCGATAGTATATAAAATAACTTCGATATATATATATGATTGATGTGAGCTTGAAGAAATCCTAAATTAAACGTCGCCAAATAAACTAAAAGTTTTTATTAACTTTTTTTAAAAATTATCCTTCCTCCGGTAACATATATAAATAAATACAATTTTTTTTCAAATTAGAAATAAAAAAATAAAAATTAATTCATTTAATTAGATAAAAGAATTTATAGAATAAAAAAAAACTTTTATCCAACTATTTTGTAAATTCTATGTATAGAGTAATGAACTTTTTTCTACATATGTATCTGTTAAAGCTTGTATTTGTGTGATTAAATTTATTATGATTTGAAATTTTGTTCAAATCACACATAATTAATTATAATTATTTATTGAACACGAACAAATAATACAATATAACTATACGACGTTTCGATCTCAGAATAAGTCGATGGAAACATTGTATTATTTGTTGTTTGTTTTCACTAAATAGTTTTATAATTTTAGTCATATTAACTTTTAAACTTTAGTTTTAATTTTTTCTTAAAGCCATTTGAGCCGCGAAAGTTAAATAATGTAATCAATAATTTCTTATGTTAATTCTACAGTTTTATAATTAATTATGTGTGATTTAAACAAAGTTTCAACTCTTAACTTTTTTGTAATTCAAAATTTAGAATTTAATCATATTGAAAATTTTATTTATAAATTCGATTAGTATAATATACATAGCATCTACATACCTCGTGGGTCGAATTAAGAAACTTCCTCGCAGCTGACTTCGATGGAAGAAACATATGCAGCACTGAGGTTGATAATTTCCTAAAAATAAAAGCAACCCAATCAATACAGGAATAAATACTTTCTATACGTAGAGTCTCCGTTATTTTGAAATAGTTATTTTTTTCAATCCCCTCCCTAAATGTCTTGATATTATTGAAAAAAATTCTCCCTAAAGCCAGCATGATGCAGGGTTTGAATTTTAAATGGTAATTAACGTGAATTTTATACATTTTTAAAATTCTGAGGTTAAACTTTTTTGTTTTTATAAATATTTTAACTGATGTGTGTATTATATATTTATTTTGTGGTTATTGAATCCGATAATAACATTTAAAAGCTTTAACTTTGGCAGTCTATTTTCTGTCGAGACGGGCTGCCTAATTCGCCTAAGTCGACTCGAAAGTTATTTTATCTATTATTCAGCAACTCAAAAAGACATATTATAGCATACTCATTTTCAAACCAAAATATTAGAAAAAATTATATTTCAAAAATCTTTAAAAATATATAAAAATTCTCATTTAAAAATCAACCCCTTGGGGACATAGAATGCTGTTTAAAATAACTAAAATACCTTTATTGTGCATTATTATAGTATTAAAAGATTTTTCGGTTTGGAAATGAAAAAAATAAGTTTACCAAAGTTACTATCATGTTAATGTCACACTTCTAAAAAAATTGTAAATTTACCATATGTTTACAATACAAATAGATAGGAAAATTACACGATTGTGTATAGTAAAAAAAATAACTCATTGTAAAAATACAAAAATAAATTCTAGCTTTACTTTTTTTCTTGTATTAATTTGAAACGTATTAGTAAAAAATATGTTGTAAGATTACAATACTGGTATGTAATATTACTAAAAAGTTTTGAGGCCAGACTTCTCATTTTGTATAGGTACTAAAATTATATAAGAAATTTTTAACCGTTTAGTGTGTGCAATATTCTCAAACAATTTTAATTTATGAAACTTGAAATTATAGACACTTTGTAGTCGTCGCCAAAGAAGAAAAATTAAGTAACAACCCAATTTTTATTTAATTAATTGTATTATAAGAAATTATTATGTTTATAGTAATGAAAAAATTATTTCGTTATTATTTGATTGAGTTTCGATGCATGCCATGGATTTTTATATTTTGTTTAATGTGAAAGTATTTTTTTTGTTTTAAAACGAATGAGTTTCTAATAAATTGGATAAATAATTTGGTAATTTTAAGTAAAAGAAGAAATTGTGTGTGTGTATATTTTATTGTGAGAGAGAATTATACAGCAATCATTTAGGTTCAACGTAATCGATTATTTTATTTCTAAAGTAAAAAGTGCATCTATAATAATTCTATATTTTAACAACTTTTTTTTCGATAGAGAAAAGATAGATAATCAAATTCTCATGAAAATTATATTATAAAAAAACATAATTGCCAAAATATTATGTTATCATCTTTTTTATATAAGAGCATAGATAATTTGATTTTACGCCTAAAACCGATATATGGCAAGAAAATTTCTCAATTCTGATTATATTTTAAATATAACTCGGATGAATAATAAATATGTAGAGATTTTGCTATATTCTATATGATTAAAGCAAATATTAAAATTAAGAAATGAAATATTAGAAATTTTAATTGAAACATATATTGTGGGAAAATTTTAAAAGGTTTGTAATGTCTTCAAAAAAGAAAAATATGAAAAGTTTTTTCCAAGTATAATACGTTTAAAAAAATTTTCCTTTAAAAAGTATTTAAAATTTAACTGAACAAAAGACTAGGTACCTATTGAATTAATTAGGAATTGAAATGAACGTTTCGATTTTGAATTAAAAAAAAAGTTTCGTTCAAGCCTTAGTTAAAATAATGATTAAAAGTTTATTGAACTAATTTAATTACTAATTGCAATAAATATTTCAATTAAAAAATTTTGAAAAGAATACACAAGCACAAATTATAAGCTTCTCATTCAATGTTTATTAAAAATAATTTTAATTAATTCTCCTATTATTAATACTACCGAAGTATTATTTTACAATTTAAAACACATCTATATCTATTGCACGGTATACACCTTGTGATGAATTGATTTGAAACATCTTAATTTGAATATAATTAATATTTATATTGGTTTGAGGACTAGCACACTATTAAAATATTTATAAAGTTTTTTTCATATATGGTTAATAAATAAAATAATTAATAGACAAATGAGAAGAATTTTAAGCATTTTATACCATGTGATTCATATAAAATATCACTATAAAATAAAAAATTGCATATTATCTACTTACCAGTGAAGAGACGAGAAGAATATCCATGATGACCTCACTCAGTTCAAGATGAAACTAATACCGAAACGCTGCTTAACCTGAAAAATAAAAAATTTACACTTTAATATAACAAAACATTAAAAATTAAAAAAAAATGACTAAGATTTGTCTTATATGAAGAGAAGAGTACATTTCAAAAGGAAGAGGGGTGTCTAAAGATAAATATTGATTCATTTAGATTTAAAAAACTTTGAATTATTTCATATTCAAGCTAAATTTATGAAAATATTTATATTTCTATTAATATGAGTTGAATAAATGAAATGTTAAAATATAAAAGAATTGTTCGTATTTGAAATAATTAGTCAAGAGACTTAAAAAAACAATACAAGTATTGTTGCGGATGGATATATTAAGTGTGAGAGCACAAATAGTTCGGACCTCACACTCAAAATAATCATCTCCTCATAGCGAGAGAGAATGATTGCATTAATTGAAGTTAATTAGAATGTATAATTTACCTATGTGATCAGTTTATTTGTTATTTTAATTACTTTAGCTTGCACGGGTGAGAGACACGCAGAAGACTGGAGTCTGGCGAGAGGCAAGCGGCTGCCCGGCAGAGCTAACGGTACTAGTACTAAGAAAAATTGCAAGTGTGGAGGGGCAGGCAGAGGGGGCACAGGCTATTCAAAACACACATATTTAATTAGATTTAAAGTATATCGAATATTAATTAGCATCCGCCCGGAGTTACGCCCTAGGAACTGCTGAGGTTTTTGATTTTATATAGTATTTAATTATATTATATATTTTTTATGAATTTTAAAAAATAAATTTTCATATAATGAATATGTGTGATATTGTCATTGTTGTACTAGTCCCTCTGTCCGAAAATATGGTATACATTTGCGAATAAAACTAAAATTAAATATAAAAAAAATATTAAATTAATTTTATTATCACAATATAACTAAATATAAATCATTTTAATGTAATCCAATTTTAGCTAAAGTGAGATTTAGCCTTAAAAAAACTAAAGAAATTTTTTTTAGAAACTTTTTAAAATTTAAAATATAAATAAAAAATTAATAGGTTTTTTGGACAATTTTATATTTTATTAATTTTTACACACGCCTGATTTTATTAGTGTTCAATCAGTTAACACATTAAACGTCTATAAAATAGTGAGACCATCGAGAAACAATCAGTGTACTATGATATTAGCTAACACATATATTCAACGAGCAATCAATTGAAAACTTATAATTTAAGTTTTCAATTGATTGGTCGTTGAATATATGTGTTGGCTAATATTATAGTACACTGATTGTTTTCTCGATGGTCTCACTATTTTATAGACGTTTAATGTGTTAACTGATTGAGCACTTGATAAAGTCCGGAAACGGACGAAACGTTGTGTAAAAATTAATAAAATACGTTAATAAAATATAAAATTGTCCAAAAAACCTATTAATTTTTTATTTAAATAAAAAATGGACATGAAACAACTGAATTTAAAATATAAAATACTAGGTAGCTTTCACAAAATTTATGTTTTTCTACGTGACATATAAATTAAATATCAGAAGGAATTTGTCTCTAGGGTTAATTTATGTGAAACCTACCTAGTATTTTATATTTTAAATTTTAAAAAGTTTCTAAAAAAATGTTCTTTACTTTATTTAAAATGTTTCACCAAGAACCTATACCATTCTCCCTTAACAAAAAAGATTTAGTCTTATTGATCACTGCTTCTGAACATATATACTTTTCAGCTAATCATCCCTCACGACGAAGTTTTACCTTATTTACCTATATGAGGAATTTTATAGGAATTTCCCCCTCCTTTCAACATAATTGATTCCATACACTTTTGTAATGTTATAAAAACGTTATGAAGAGTATTTCTCTTTAGTTTATTAAATGCATCTTAAACACATTCAATCAATTATTTATGGCACCTTGTTCTAATTTTTCTTTGTTCTTGAAATACTGTAATAGTTGTTGCAAGATACTATGACGTTGATCATTAGGCAATTGCTTCGACATGGAATCTCTTCTTTGTAAATACACGTTATTTGAGTTAAAATTCTCCATTTTGAAATTACAGCAGTGACTATTTTATTTTTCTTAAAAAAACTAATTTTTGGTCTTCAAATTCCAACTTAACTCAAAAACAACGCCTGTCAAATATGTTAGAATATTTACTTATCAATGTGAACAATAACAATATAATGAGTATTGCCAGTTATTTTAGAAACGCTAGATAATCTAAGCTAGTTTGCTTCAAATGTATACCATATTTTCGGACAGAGGGAGTAGGTATTATTTATATTCTTACTTATAAAAGAAGATGTTCTTTTCTATTTTTAAATAAAAAATATATTAGAATTTTTTGATTAAATTTGATTATTTTTCAATTTTTAAAAGACGTTTTTTGTTTTTGTTTTTTAATCTATAGTCACTAAAAGCTATATACTTTTCTACGAGACATATACTTATATTTAAATATCAAAAGAATTTGTTTCTAGAGTTAAGCCAAACTGCCCGGAAAGTAATTTTGGCATTTGGGTTCTATTTCTTAAGGAATTATCCCTTCTGACATGAATAAATAATAAGATCTATGATTTTCGGCCATTAAATTATTAAAATGCTTTATTTATTTATTTATTATAAAATAATGCTTGGAGATGGATACCTCGTAGAGATCAGAAATAAAAATAATAGTTACATTTAAATGAGTAAGTCTCCCTCAATAATGTAATCAATACAAGGCCAACATCTCCCAATCAGAGAGCAACCCAGAGTCAGCACCAGCAGGCGAATCAACGAGTGATACATTATTATTTAAAAAGATTTTTAATTGTTCAATTGACATCTTTCGGTAAGTTAATCAGTACTAATGGAAAATCTATTTCAGCATAAGCTTACAAATTTAATTCTTTGCTGGTTGCTTTAGAAATAAAACTTTAATTCAATCAAAAAATTAATTTTTAATTGCTTAATAAATTTAAATTAATTATTAGGATGTTCTGAATGGAATCTTTTGCTTTTTCCTCTAATTGTTAGTCAAATTTAATCAAAAAATATTTCTCAGCAACGAAAATATTGTTTTCATAATACCTATACAATATTTTCAAAAAAAAAAACTTTCAATAAAATATATATTGTAATTTTTCAATTTTTTATTTCAAGCTAATTTTAAATTAAATATTTATTCCCTAAATGAATAAAGATGCTTTAATGATTAAGTGTCACAATTCTTTGAGATACATAGGGATACCTATATAATAAAGAACGAATCCAGCTAATGGAAAAATCCTTTTTATAAATTATATATTTATAAAAGAAAAAGCAACATAATAAAAATTTCTTAATCAACTTGTAATTACTTGTTAAACTACTAAACCAACAAAAAAATTAACTTTTTAATTCGACATAAAATGTTTATGTGGTGATAGAACTCATTGAGGTGGGTTCAATGGCCAATTGAGGGGATGGCTGAGCACCAACACGTTTTGGATTTTATGATATAATATAAACATTTTTAAGTGGTTCCCTGTAGAAAGTAACGAAATGAAGGTATCTTCTCTCCCCTCCACTTTTATAAATGTTATTAAAATCTTTCTTAAGAATTAAATTGAAAGTTTTTGCCGAGAGTAGCAGAATTTTTATATATTGAAGGAGACAATAAAAGAGTGTGTCTTCTGCTGGAATTATAAATTTTATTTATTTATAACGAGACTATAGTTTCGAGGGCTTTGCCCTCTTCATCAGTCTATTACAATGTATTCACAGGAATTAATTTATGAATGAAAGTTTTACATTTTTCATGTGTTAAGGTTATAAATTACATAGAGTGGGCAAGTTAAGAATTGACACTTATACTTGTTTTATTATTTTGACTGTAGTTGGCGTTCGTGAAGTTTATATTTTAGCAGCTATTTTTAAAATAAAGCTTTCGGGAATTTCTATTTTACGATTTAAGAATTTTTTTGGTGAATTATTGTATGATTTTAAAATTTCTAACGATTCGAAAATACTAATTTTTAAGGGATCTAATTCTGATCTAATTAATTTAATATTTGATTCATCTGGAAAACAATGTTTCTCGGAAATTAGATGGTCTGCAAATGCACTATGCCCTGAACCCCTTTAAAAATCCTTTTGTGTTCCGAAATGCGCGTGTTTAAATTTCGTTCTGTTTTTCCTATATAGGTCGAATCACATTCTCCACATGTTATGGAATAGACACCTTTTTTGTCCATTTTTTGAATTTTGTCTTTCTTATTATTGCTAATATCAGATCCCAATGTTCTAGAGGATTTGAAAATAGTTTGATATCCTAAAGTTTTGAATTTTAATTTTAAAGTTTCCGAAATTTTTCCATAGTATGGGATTATTAATTTTGGTTTTAATTCTGGCTCGGACATTTGGGAATAAATCAGGTTCAGAGTTGACTTTTCAATTTTCTTTTTTAATAGTTTGTCAATAAGGGTTTTCTCGTAACCGTTTTTAGCTGCTATTTGTTTAATTATTTCTAATTCTTTATTGAAATTTGTTTTATCTAAAGGGATATTAGTTAATCTATGAATCATTGAGTGGAATCCTGCTAATTTGTGTGTGATAGGTCTACAGGAATTATTATTTATAGCTTTTATATTGTTGATAAATTCACCCATAACGCGCTTTGTACCTGTCCATAGTAAAATAATATCATCTACATACCGGTAGTAATAGTGAATGTATTTGAAATATTTGTATTCTACGTTAAGAAATTTTGTTTCGAAATTGTCTAAAAATATTTCCGCTAGTAGGGGTGATAATGGACTACCTATCGCTATTTTTATTGTTGATAAATTCACCCATAACGCGCTTTGTACCTGTCGTCATAGTAAAATAATATCATCTACATACCGGTAGTAATAGTGAATGCAAAGCCCTCGAAACTATAGTCTCGTTATAAATAAATAAAATTTATAATTCCAGCAGAAGACACACTCTTTTATTGTCTCCTTCAATTTCTTAAGAATTTTTATTTTTACTAAATAAAGCTCAGTTTATTTTTGCTTATTTTTTAATATGATTGCCCTTGGGGAGAACCGAATTGCTTAAAATAATAGCAATAACATATTTTATTAAAATATTTTTCGTATTTAATATTTATTTAAAAATTAAAAACAAAGTAGAAACAATTTTGATCTAAATAATGTACCCATCAAGGAAGGGACAGTCTTTGGGTAACATAACAAAAAATTTTAAGAAAAAAATAAAACCGACTTCAAAAAAATTAAATGCAACAAATAAAATACACTAAAAGGTATGAGGTAATTATTATCTTATTTAGTTACAACTAAACGACGAAATATTAACATGAAATTACTTTTTGAAGTCGGTTCCAAACAAACTATACCTATAAGCGAGCGTACCCACCAAATGTACTAAGTAAGATCCGTCGAGTGCGATTCATAAAAGGTATATGTTTGGCACCGACTTCAAAAAGTAATTTCATGTTAATATTTCGTCGTTTAGTTGTAACTAAATAAGATAGTAATAATTATTTTATACCTTTTAGTGTATTTTATTTGTTGCATTTAATTTTTTTGAAGTCGGTTTTATTTTTTCTTAAAATTTTTTATTTTTCTCGTTTTAGTGATGTTATTAATAGTGATCCTATCATCAGAACTTGACCAAATTAATAATGACACCATCCCTAAGACACCCCCTTTCCAATAAAAAAAGAATCATCGAAATTGGTTCATAAACAAAGAAGTTAGTCCTGAACAAACCTAACAAAAAAAGTCTAATACTTACGAGAAAAAAAATGGAACCAATCGGAACGTAGACTGGACCCAATGCAAAAAAACTTTTCAAAATCGGTTCACAATTGGCGGAGATATGGGGTAACATAGGCACAAAAAAAAATTCAGTCGAATAGAGAACCTCCTCCTTTTTTTGAAGTTGGTTAAAAAGCAAGAATACCTGTCTTATATGTCAGAAACTATAAACAAAACATATAAATAAATTTTACAGAACAAAAAATTCAGCTTAAATCACTTGAACATTACATTACATTACATTACAGTGTACATTAGGGTGGAACGAAAAATAGAAATTTTTATTTTTTTATTTGTGATAGTGTGGAAAAGTTGCGTTTAGTAGTAGAAAAGGCGAAAACAAAATATAAAAGGAAATGGAGCATGTCTTGAGATGCCGAAAGAACGATAAAGTTTCAAAAATTAACAGATTTCGCTAGGTTCTTATTAATTTATTTATTTATTTTGTTTGTATGTAAAAACAATAAATTGTTATTGTAATACCACGAAATATGTTAATTGATGTAAAAAAGGCATACAAGTTTTTGAGACAGTGATTATAGCATGTCTTGTCAGTGTCGTAGAACTTGCTCGTTGATGGCCTTTTTCATGATTTTGGATAGGACAGAAGTGATTAATATATCTAATTGATTAAAAGTCAGGATGGCCGAGTGGTTATAGAGCATGCCTTCTAATCAAGCTATCGCGGGTTCAAGCCCTACTCGCTGCAAATATTTGACCGACTATGAACTGATTCCTTCCGGCGAAGGCAATGGAAAACCAACCCTATAAAAAATTTCACCATGAAATTTACAATGGAGAGTATACTCTCTGCAGTAATCACCGAGGCTGGGAATCGAGTATGGCGCTTGAAGAAGAAGAAATTAATTACAATTTCCAAAAAGTGTTCGATCCCAAAAAAATATAATCGCGAACCTTGGTTTAAGAAACTCAGAATTAGACCCTCTGCTTAGCGGTTGTCGGAATCCACCATTTTTAATTATAAACACTACTTTTTCAACAATCCTTTGGTTGTTCTAGTAAAGAATATTAATGTGATGGTAATTTCTGAGTATTTCCAAGCACAAAGGGAGTAGGAATAATTAATCTCTGCAACACCCTATAATCAAATGGGAACTCAAGGTAAACGATGATGCAATGTAATAATTAGTAAATAGTAAATAGGCCTTAAATTTGTCAGCAAACAAAGCCAAGAAGAGGCCCTTTGAGGGTGTCAGTGAGCGCAAAGCATCCCTTAAAAAAAGAACCAACCCCTACCGAGCACTGGCAAAGTACAAAGGACGGATGGGCAACCCTTCCTTACTTCCTTCCGCCCTTCTTTGATTCTCTGGACAATCCAAATAATTAATTTGTCACCAACCCTTGTTCGTATTAATCAACATGTGACGGAAGAATGTGGGCGAGATGGTAAGCTATCTTGATCCACCCCTTTGGCCCATGGGCGATCAATTTTGCTTGCATTTGTTAATGGATCTTTTGCTTTTAGGGCTAAAGAAATATCAATGGGCATAATGATCAAATAAAATTTTAATGTATTCTATTTATAATAATTTAATAGATTTTGTCGGCAAGCTTCATTCAATTTTTGCTTATTCGGGGCTTAAAACAAGGAGCGTTCCAAAACCTAATCAGGTCTTTACTCAACAAAATACAAACATTTTGCCACGATATTAAAGACCTAGTAAAATACCGCAAATAAGGACTTCCAAAAAATAAATAAATAGAATTTTCTTTGGAGAAGTTATGAGCTGATTGAATGTGTTTGAAACAGGTGTGCACCTATACGGAAGAATAAGAAGAAGAAGAAAGAATTTTCTTTGGGTAATATGGTATATTAATAAATTGAATTCAAGTTGTTAAATGTTTATGTAGTGAGTGATGTTTTGAAAAAAGTACTAAATATCGAAATATTAATATTGAGGTTAATTTATTTTTTAAGGAGGTCCTTTCGCCGCCATATGAGTAAATAAAAAAATGTTAGAATATAACTATAACTTAATTTTTTTATTAACCGAGCTTCAAAAAGGAGGAGGCTCTCAATTCGACTGTTTTTTTTTTTTTTTTTTTTGTGTGTATGTACTTACCTCATATCTTCGCCAATTGTTCATAATCTGATTTTGATGATTTTTACTTTATCCAATTCACAAAGCATGGGTAAAGTATTGTAATCGCTCTCGGGGCAAGCGTGGCTTCAAAGGGTCCTCAGGTAAGACTACGGAACCCATGGACTCAATTAAAGTCACAAATTGTAGTATTCAATTAGGTTGAATATTAGCACGTGACGGTTTGCCAAAAATTACATGGGGTCACGTCGAGAGGCCAAGAAGTGCCATTTTTCATTTAGTGCGTGCGGATGTATGGATGGATGTATGTTATCGTTTTTGGCCCACGATTTTTCCACACCGTTACACCGATTGAAATGAAATTGAAAACCTAACATTACTTTAACAAAATGAAGCGCTGATTAGTTTTTGGTACATATCGGTCGAGCAAACATTAGTACTTTATTTCGGTACTTTTTAGTTTTTTCTAAATATCTTGAAAATCACTTAACCAATTTTGATGAAATTTAATATCCTAATTAAGTACCTTGGGGACCACCAAAAAAGGTTAAATAAAGTTTTTAGTAAAATTATATTTTAAAGTACTTTACTCTGAGTGAGATAGTACATTTTTAAATTCTTTAAAATTTATTCATTTGATCGTTTTAATATAGCTCATTAAACCTAACTTAAGGAAGAATGGATAGGCTTCTCTCTGTGAAATGCTAAATATTTAGGAGGAAATTTTATAAGCTTGAGTTGTTTGCCATAAAAGAATTTAGTCTTTTTGATTTTAAGTCGATTCTTCCACGTTTTCAGTAGAGGTTGCCATTAATAGTCAAAATATCAAATATGGAATGCAATAAGGTTATTCATCTAGTAATAGATAAGAATCGATAGTTATTTTTGATTTTAAGTCGATTCCTCCATGTCTTCAGCATTGGTTACCAATAATAATCGAAACGTCAAAAATCCAATGTACAATGGTTATTCCTCGACTATTAAATTAGAATCGATCATTATTTTTGAATTAAAGTCAACATGAACTGCAAATCACAAGTGATATCTGATGATAATAAAGGAATAAACATATTAAATATTTCAATGAATTTGGATAAAGTTTAGCAACGATCCGTTGCAGTTTATTTTACATTGATTTCAGTCTAGCTTCCGATTGGTCCCGTTTTTTTCATTGGTATTGGACCTTTTTTGATATGTTTGTTCAGGCATAACTTCTATGTTTATGAACCGATTTTAATGATTCTTTTTTTATTGAAAGAGGGTAACTTAGGGGTGGTATCTATATTAATTTGGTCAAGTTCTGAAGATATGATCAATGACGAAATAACGTAAATCTCCAATTCCTATGACCAAATAATCGAAATTATAATAAATAAAATCTTTTATAAAAAAATCTTAAAACATTCATTTAAAACCCGCAAACGTTTCGAGAGAATTTTTATATTTATGAATTGAATTTTATTATCATTTTCTGATTCATTCGCCTGACGCTTTCTCTTACGAGATGCATACAATGTATTATATTAAGTCACTATTAATAACATCACTAAAAAGAGAAAAATAAAAATAATTTTTATAAAAAAAAATAAAACCGACTTCAAAAAAATTAAATGCAACAAATAAAATAATAATAACTTAAAAATAAAATAAAATACACTAAAAGGTATAAAACAATTATCTTATTTAGTTACAACTAAACGACGAAATATTAACATGAAATTACTTTTTGAAGTCGGTGCCAAACATATACATTTTATGGATCGCACTCGACGGATCTTACTTAGTACGTTTGGCGGGTACGCTCGGCGCTTATATAGTTTGTTTGGCACCGACTTCAAAAAGTAATTTCATGTTAATATTTCGTCGTTTAGTTGTAACTAAATAATATAATTATTTTATACATTTTAGTGTATATTATTTGATTTTTAAGTTATTATTATTAATAGTTTAAGTTTCTATCTTTGTTTTGGTAAAGTTTGAAATACACAGCAAATTTTTGAAAATAAAATGTTTTGAAATGTAAACATTTTCTTAGAGTCTTATGGAAAATTAAGATCTTGACACTTTCTCTTTAATTATACTACTATTAGTTGATTATATAAAGTTAAAAAATTAGCTTTTTGAAACATGCAGGTTTCTTTTTTTGCAATAAAATATATGATTGACCGACGAATTTACTTAGATATTTACTTTAAAAAATCACTTAAATGCTATGTTTGGATAAAAACATAAACAGTATTAATACAACGCATTGCCAAATCATACAAGAGTTATTATCAGCTGACTTGAATAAATAAAACTAACTTTTGTATTTAATTATTTTTTTATAATTTTTTTTATTTCAAACATTTACCACTCTCATACTATTTATTTTTTAATTCTATTATTTTTCATTTGTATTTTAACTTATTTTATTAAATATTAGATAAAACACTTCTTTTGAATCAACTGGAGCGAAGGGACCTCCTTAAACTATGATATAAATACATATATAATTAAAGAATGGATAGAATAAAGAAAATTCAAAAAAAGAATGGAAAATATCTCACCAGGAAGACGCGTGTGAGTGGGCCGGAATTTACTGGAGATTCCTCAACGGCACGAGTCTTTGCTGGGAAGCGTAGATTATGGCTAGGCGGGGTTAGCAATTCCAGTCGCATGGGCTCAAGGGAGCATGGGATTGTGGTGGTGAGTGAACTTTGGACCCTACAACAGAGAGTATTAGTTATTGTATAAGTACCTAATAGTTAAAAGGGAAATTCTATAACTATCCAATTGAATGATTTCTTCCAATTCGAGAAAACAAGTCTGAGCTTGTTTTCGAACGTTTCGATTTATACAATTAAATCTATTCTAATTCCTATATTATAAATTCTAACTAAATAAATGTATAAAAATAAATTCTCTTTTAAGATATCTTTTATATACGATTGGTTTCTCTACTTATTCTAATCAAGCATTGGAATTGAAAAGTTTTTTGTTTTGCCGATTATTTGGCAATCAAGCATTGGAAAATGTTTACTGAATCCGAGTTTATATTCACCCTCTCGTGAATGTATATCATCAATAGCACCTCGGAATCAGTACAAAATAATCTCATAATTTTTTCCACTAATTTCTCAGCAAATTGAACTTTTTTATATACAAACTAACGTTGAGAAATTGAAATAAAAACCAAGTACTAGTATCTACTCCTAATATTGTCATCTAATATTAATTAATTTTTAAAAATCTGATCTCATTATAAAATAATTAAGAAAATTTACATTCTAAAATAAAAAGAATTTGTATTATGAGATAAAAGTAAGTATTTTCAAAAAGGAAAAGTAAAAAAGATACTGTTTACATGTATATAACAGTACACAATAATATAGAATGATTGGATATTAATATTAAATAGTTAATATCAAAAAATAAATGTTAAATTCTCACCTTTAAGATGGTTAGAGCGAGGTGGTAATTCTTTACTGGGTGTCCCCGAACTAAATGGCGTCGCTTGCCCTCCCCGCCAAGTCTTCCCCTCCTTGTATCTGACCAGCGTTGCGCTTGATTGCCGGCAGATGGCTCGCGCTATAATAAAATTGCAGGGTGTTAGGAATTTTTTTTAATTTTTAAATAAAATTTAAATTTATTTTCAGTCCTGAATTAATTGTTTCTTAAAAAATTTTAAATTACATTTTTTTTGATAATTTCAAGTCATTATTAAACAATTAGGAAATATGTAAAATCTTTAGAAAATAGGTTTAAATAGCTTAAAACGATCTGAAATTAAAATTAAATGAAATTAAAAATTTGAATTTTAGTACGTTTGAAATTTTTCTACGGAGACTGACGATTTGATTTATTGATGAGTTTTCAATGGAAGGCAGTTCAAGATTTTTGTTAACAATTTCATAATTATTTTAAATACTCTACTGAAATGTGTTCATACAATCAGAGCAAAGCTAAGACAAATCGATTTTTAAATTTTAATCGTTATTTAAATTGTCTAGACTCTAAAATTTTTCCGCCTTAGGCCCTGGCCTCATCCATCACTGATCTAAATACTTAATATATTATTACCCTACAATTATAAAATAAAAATAAAACACGCAAAAATTTGTTCTTCGATCTGATAGAAGTATTATTACGCAATGAATATATATATATATATATATTTATAAAGTATAATAATAATATTAATAAAAATAAATTACTAAATTACCATTAATCTATGCTAAAAATTATTTAAAAAAAAAGTGTTGTCGCAAATATATAATGACTAATGGTTAAAGCTATTTGCCAAGGCAAAAAGCTTTCGTCTGAAATTACATTTTGCCAACGACTCATACATCGAGTAATATTCAATAAACCTTTTAGAAAATAAAATGTCTCCCATTATAAAATGAAAATTTTCATTTCCAAAAAAGTTTCCGAACGTGTTTCTTCCTGTCTCCGTATCCAGCAGATAATTATAATGATTATTCAATCCTTTGTTGGCCCTGAAGGGGGCTAATCCTTTTCCCAGTCCCCTTTCTAGTCGTGTGGCTGGTACACTAATTGGGATTTTTCCCTGTCGGAGCTTACAATGGGCTTAAGGCCTCGCAATCCAGTCGCTACATTAATTATTATTCATCGACCGCTCTTTGACTCGACCGAGTGATTAAATAAAAGCATTTCCACCCCCAAACCCGCCCTTGAACCACCCCTAAAACACCGCCCCATCGTTTGTATTGTCGGGCTACAAAACAAACTGACGAATATAAGAAAATTGCCTTACAAATTCGAAGCTCCAACGATGGCAGGAATGGGGGATATTTTTAAAAAATTCAAAACAGGA
Source organism: Forficula auricularia (assembly GCA_024734495.1). NCBI lineage: Eukaryota > Metazoa > Arthropoda > Insecta > Dermaptera > Forficulidae > Forficula > Forficula auricularia. The sequence goes on from JALMQS010000621.1 coordinate 63,077, forward strand.
TCGAACGAATAAAGAAGGGAAAATGGTGAATAAAACAAAAAGAAATAAAAAAAAGGAAATGGAAAATAATTATATCTTGTTTTTTAACCACACTTTGAGGCGATTCCCTGGAGACTAAGAATCTTATCAAGTAGAAGAAAAAATTAAATAAATAAATAAAAATCTTTAGAAAGTCATTTGTTAAAAAGAAAGAAAAAAGCGAAGAGGGCGTGGAGAAAAAATAAAATGGGGTGTGAATAGAAAATGCACTTCTTAAGAATAAAAAAAAAAAAAAATAAGGGAAAAATTAATTTCGCGAAATGGTATTTAAAATTTCATAAAAGACAGTTTAATTGGATTTTCTTTTTAACTTTTGTTATTTGATCGTTGATTAAAGCAAATAGGATGAAATAAAATAAAAGAGAATTTTTTTTCATTTTATATATTTGAGACTGAAGTTTCGAAGTCTTTTCTTTCATCTATAGACTAAAACAGGCCAGGCCAACCTAAATCTCACTAAGGCCCGCATTGACGACATAAAAATCTCCAAGAGCCGCACGCAAAAAGAATAATTTTAATTTTTTTTAAATATTTTTTTCGAGATCTGACTTTTCAACGGATTTCGTATTTAGTCATTTTTATTGTAAGTGAATGCAAAGGTACACTGAAAGTGGTCAAGCAGTGTAAATGTGAAAAAAGTGGTCAATCAGTGTAAATGTGAAAAAAACAATACTACAACGAGATAGGAATAGAAAGCATGCATTGAATAACCCAACAACAAAATGTACGTATTTGTATGCTAATAAACATAATAATTAATAATAAATATGATACAATTTGATGGCTGTATATGTATGGTAATAAAATTAATAATTAATAATAAATATGATACATTTTGATGGCTGTATATGTATATAATTAAGTAATGGAGAGGGTTTCAGCCAATGGGTAGCCTCTGCTGAATAAAAAACTCCCAATTATGGAAAACGTTTCGGCTTTAATTCAATAATGCCATCATCAGTTCCTAAGAGCTGAAAAAAGCGATAGAGCACACATGTAACAATACAATAAAAAAATTTTTACTACAATCCAAAGTTGTTAATTATAAAATTATATCTTACAGTATTAGCGACACAATTAATTTTATAAATAAACTGTACGCAGGCAGAGTTGTTATGGATTTTATCATAATATACAAAATTATATGAAATATAAAATGGTACATAAATCTTGGTGTGCTCTCACTAGATATGCGCAACGTCTCAAGTACAAATAAAGCAAATTTTCATTTCATTCAAATAATAACAGTATGAGGACATTGATCTAATTAGGATCACTGACCCCTCACAAACATCTCTCAATTAAAAGGATTTCTCCAAATAATTAATCAACATTAAGAATATCAAATTTCAATTTAAAATGAAAAAATATAAAAAAATTTCTATTTTTTTATCTCATACTGTGTTATTATTTGAATGAAATGAAAATTTGCTTTATTTGTACTTGAGACGTTGCGCATACCTAGTGAGAGCACACCAAGATTTATGCACCATTTTATATTTCATATAATTTTGTATATTATGATAAAATCCATAACAACTCTGCCTGCGTACAATTTATTTATAAAATTAATTGTGTCGCTAATACTGTAAGATATAATTTTATAATTAACAACTTAGGATTGTTGTAAAAAAAAATATGTGTGCTCTATCGCTTTTTTCAACTCTTAGGAACTGATGATGGCATTATTGGATTAAAGCCGAAACGTTTTCCATAATTGGGAGTTTTTTATTCAGCAGAGGCTATCCATTGGCTGAATCCCTCTCCATTACTTAATTATTAATAATAAATAGTTTTAACGATCAAAATTATTAGTTTTTTTTTTATTTTATTTTTTTATAGCTGAAAGTAATGGAGGGCAGCCCGGTATAGTGAAGAAATAAAAAATTATCCCATTTCCAACTAAGGTGTATTTATTGGATACTCATTCTCTTTCTTCCTCCTTTCCTTTTAAAACGACGTTTCGGAGGATTCTTTCCTTCTTCTTCAGGGTTTCAAAGGGTCAATGAAAGAAACAAACAAGATGTAAGAAAATTTTTACTTTCTCTAGCAGAAACATTAAAATAGAAAAAAATTCAAACTTGTGGGTCCGGCCAAACCAGAAATAAAAAATATTTAAATCCAAAATCCTGAATTAAAAATTTTTTTAAAAAATTTGCCATTTTAATCATAAAGTAGTTATTGATTTATTTTGATTAGATAATGTAAAATTTTTAAATAATATTAATTTCATATAGCGTTATTTAAATAATCCTCAACTTTAAAAACCAAAGATAGTAATTTTATACACATTTTGATTTTCAATATTTAATATATTCAAGAAAATAATGGAGTTATAATACAATTATTAATAATAGCCAGAATTTATGGAGTGTGATTTTTTAAGGGGATAAATTTTTTTTATTTTAGTGATATTCAAAAACATAAGGTTTTAATATTTAACGCCTAATAATGCAACCCGCAACTCAGAGCGTTCGATTCGAATAACCTAGTATACACAGGCGAAGCTTGTTCTTAATGGTTTTAACTATCAAATTTATTATTCAAGTCACATACACTGAACAATATTTCGAGTCTTATTTTAAAATAACAAACAAATATCAATGGCTATTTCCTTTAGAGTGATTTTTGAATTTCATTTCTCCTGTTTTTAAATCAATTTCTCTTGTTGAAGTTTATTATTATTATTTTTTATTTTGATTATTTATATCCATCGATTAAATTAATAAGTTGTTGTAGGGGAATAAGGACAATAGCTTATGCAAATATTTTTTATTTTATGCCAATGTTTCGTCAACTTTGTTGACTTCCTCAGAGCTCTAAAAAATTAAAGTATTTGATTTGAAATTATTATAACATGTACTAATTAAGGTCTTTCATTTTTTAGAGCCCTGACGAAGTAAACAAAGTTGACGAAATGTTGGCATAAAATAAAAATATTTCCATAAGCTATTGTCCTTATTTCCCTACGACAACTTATTAATTATTTTTTATGTTATTATTTGTGGAATTATAGAGAACGCTATTTCTTTTAATTAATTTAATGCAATTTAAAAAACAATCTGAAATACCTGATTAGAAAAAACAAAATTCGTACGTCATATATGATCGCGAGCAGTACGTAGGGAAGCCGAGCGCCACAGGAATTGATGTGAAAGTGAATGTTTATAAATAAAAATACTGATTATTATGATTAAACCTTCGAAACTAAACTCTAACAAATAAATTTTATACTAGTATAGGTATTGAAAAAATGTTATTAAGTGTGATTATAAAAATAAACACAAATCTTTTATAAAAACAATCTTTCAAAAGCCTATTGAAATACCAAATTTAATAAGCATATTATGAAGAATTTATTTATATATATGTAGGTGTGCCCACAGGGGGGGTTAAAAATTGTTGCATTTTAGTACCTATTAATTGCTAAAAATAAAAAAGGTCAGGTCTAATAACTTCAAAAAAGATCATATAATTGAGTGGATTTTGATGAGGCAGTCCTAATTTAAAAAAAGAGATAATTGTAACTTTCTTTTTTATTCAAAAAACGACATTTCGGAGGTTTATTCCCTCCTTCATCATATATTTATCTCGAATTTGCTAATCATGACTACACTAAATTTTGCTGAGAATGAAATACTACATAATATTGTTACTGCCACCGGGAGAGGAGACAGTCACATTGGATTTTCTTCTCTGACCTTTCAAAATCCTGAAGAAGGAGGGAATAAACCTCCGAAACGTCGGTTTTTGAATTAAAAACGTTAGTTATAATTATTATCTCTCTTTTTTGAATTTCGGACTGGCTCATCAAATTTCACTCAATTCCCTTATCAGTCCGTCTCCAAAAACTACTTCAAGCTCTTATAATTTTTTAGAAGGGAATAAAATGGGGGGGGGGGTGTACTTTTCATAAAAAGGAGGAAGGAGGTCATTAAGCTATGGGGGCACCCCTGATATAATATGTAGGTATGTATATGTCTATTTGACAACCTCAATAATTTTTCTCTATCGGTGTTATAGGTACATTGCAAAAAAATAAACTGCAACAGATCGTTGTTAAACTTTATCCAATGTACTCTCTTATTCTAAGGTAAAGTACTTTAAAATATAATTTTACAAAAAACTTTGTATGACCTTTTTTGTGGTCCCCAAGGTACTTAATTTCAATCAAAATTGGTTTAGTCATTTTCAAAATATTTAAAAAAAACTAAAAAAGTACTGAAATAAAGTACTAATGTTTGTAGGCCAATATATACCAAAAACTAATTAGCGCTTCATTTTGTTAAAGTAATGGTAAGTTTTCAATTTCATTTCAATCGGTTGTTCGGTGTGGAAAAAATCGTGTACGAAAAAAACGATAACATACATCCACCCGCACGCACTTCCTGAAAAAATCGCACTTTTTGGCCTCTGGATGAGACCCCATGTAATTTTTGGCAAAACCATCACGTGCTAAAATTCAACCTAAATGAATACTACAATTTGTGACTTTAATTGAGACTATGGGTTCCGTAATCTTTACCTGAGAACCCTTTACAGCGAGACCGATTACAATACTTTACCCAGGGATAAAAGTAAAAAAAAATATTTTTTAATTTACGATTTTTTAATATTGTTTTTCTACTCTAAGCGTTTTACGTGAATATCAAACGTCAGCACAACAAGATGTCATTTCTGATTGAAAAATGGAATCGAAGCGTATCGGGAGTCACCCTGCTCGGAAATAGATAGAAAAATATCACTATTCGAGAAAAAAAAAACGAAAAGAAATTCTAAAAATATGAAAGTTTTTTTTCTATCTCTCTCTCTCTAAAGATTCTCGGTACTGTTCAATATTCGTGTAATTCAACCCTGAACCCGGGCCCTTAAGCCCGGCCAAAGCAGATGAGCATTTTATCGGCTCAACTCTTCTCTACTCCACCCCCCTTAACTTTTTTTTTAAGACTGATATTTTCTTTCCCCCTCTGGGCGTTTCTCCAGAGGGTGGACTGAAAAATATAGATCTGGTATTTTTTTAAAGGAAAAGGAAACGAAGAGAAAAAAAAACCTCTCGGCGAGAATTGGATAAAGGCACCACTGACTGGTAAGATTCCCCCGTTTGTACCACCCCTTTTTTGAGGGGGAGGCGAGTTCGAAATCACATTGTGCTGCAGTAGTCGACGACAACAAAAGGGTCAAGTAGCGGAGAGAGATTTCAACTTGTTAACGCAACATCCAACCAACTTGTCAAAAATAAATAGAACAGGCACGCCCTGTATATATCTATATATATATTTCTACCCCACAATATCAAAAGAAGAGAGTTGAATACTAAATTGAAAGGTTTTTTGGAATCTCTTTTGAATTTTTTTTCAACCACTAGAATAAAAATTTGATTATATAACATTATTTGATATAATAAGTTTGGAAAGTTTTCTTCAAGTGGTAGTGAAAAAAATATATATAAAATACTGTCCAATTTCTTGATAAACGTAAGCATAAAGGATCCATGGTTTTTGAGATATAATTTTTTCGTTTTAACCTGGAAAACATTTAAGGTAGTTCTTTTCACAAATGCAACAATTCAAGAAGTCTTCGAAACTTAGAATATAAGTAATTAAAAGAATTATAAACAAAATGTTAAAATTTAAAGACGATTTACCACACCAAACATGAAATAATTGCAATTAAAATGGAAATTTTTCACATATGGTAGATTGGTAAAGTGTGGGAAAATGATCATTATTTTATTTTCTTTCATTGAAGGACTTTGAGCATCTTGATGAAAAATTTATATTTGTTAGAATAATATATTCGGAGTGCCTTAAAAAAATTGAAATTATTTACCTCGTAGTTTTGATAAAAAATAAAAATAAAAACATATTTGGGCGATTATTTTTAGTGAAGAGGATATAAGAACAATCGCTTGGAAAAGATCCATTCATAAAGAGAATATAGTAGTGTGAGAAGTACAGTCACGTTAAAAAACATAACCTAAAATTTTAGCACCGGTCATATGTATAGAGTGGTTACGAGGCTAAAAACTTTTTGTGTGGATTGTCGGGAAAGAACTACCTTAAATAGGGGAAGGTGGGGTAAGACGGGGACCTTAAGGTTTGAAGTGAAAAAACTAAATATACATCACAGAAATTAGGAACTTTATTTTTTAACTAAATTGGTCTTCCCTCTATTAGATTATAATAAAAAAAAAACTTTTATATTTTTTTGAATAAAGAATAAAAACACAAAAAAAGTATTTTGCCCCATCTTGCCCCACCCTTGGTTGATATATAAATGTAATTGAAAAGAATTTGTCTTGTCAAGATTAACACAGGTTGTCCTCTGCTTGATGCAAATAAACATATTATACATATATTATAAGAAATATAAATATTTATATACTAGCTGCGAATCCCGCCTTCTGTAGCCCTCTTGCTAGCAAGGGGATTCCCCCTGGACCTCCGGCCTCTGAACCCTCTCTCCTCCTCTATCTCCGATCACTCCCCACCCCACCAACTCTATCCCTAAACATAGAAGATACGATATCTTTTGTGTTTAAGACCCCAAAATCAAAAATTCCCCATTTTTCGGTTGACGGGTCAAATTTTGAAAAAAGAATGAAAAAACTCTCCCTAGATATTTAAAAAATAGACCTAAATACTAGAATTGAATGCTAAACTTTAAAAACCCAGGAGATAAATCACTTTAAAAATTTCAAAAATTTACCCCAAATTGACTATATTTCCCTTTCGAATCAGTGCTTTGGAGCCGAGCTGTAGCATGGAGGATGAATCAGGAAGAGAAACGAACCATTTTTCGGTTCCGGGGTCAAATTCTGAAAAAATGAAAAAAATCTTCAGAGATATTTCAAAAATAGAACTAAGTACCAAAATTGAATGCTAAACTATAAAAACCCCAGAAGATAGACCAATGTAATAATTTCAAAAATTTACTACAAAATGACTATATCTCCCATACAAGGGTAAATAGAGCAAAATATTCAAATATGTTTTATTGTATTTTAATACTTCTCCTTTCTCAGCTAAAACCATATGAAATATATTTTATGGTTTAGGAGATGAAAACCTGCGAAAACAAATTTTGGGGCCCTTTCCCCCTTGAGGGTTCTAATTTCAAAAAACACCTTCTTAGTGGATATCCTTGTCATTATAGGAATGCACTGTCAAAATTTCAGCCCTTTAGATGCAGCGGTTTGGTCTGTGCGGTGTCTGTTACATCCTGTCACGGAACAGTTTTGTATATAGAGATAATGTATTTGTTAGAGACTATAGCTTCGAAGATTTGACATTCATCATCAGTTTTTGTTTTTATTTTAATTAGAAACATTTTATCTGCTATTTCTCATGGGTTCAAATAATGTAGGTATTTCAAACGAAAAGTGAAACAAATTCTTAGATTTTGAGCTTTCTTGCTCCAGACCTTTCAACTAAAAATGCAAAATTATCAAAAAATGATATTTTATGAGATTTATATAGTTGTTTCTAATGAGAGATTAAGTTAATTGGGAATTGATTGCGTGGTATGATAATTAAGAAAAAATAAAAATAAAATTTCAATTAATCATCAGTTTAAAATAGATTCTAGTCAATGATAAGTATTTTTTATGAATTATTGCTAAATTCAATTGGTATTGGACCTTTTTTGTTAAGTATGTTCACCCATAAATTCTTTGTTTATGAACCTGTTTATTTCTTTGTTTATATTTCTTTGTTTTGTTTATATAATTTTGAAGTCGGTTTTATTTTTGTATTGTGTAATTGTTTAAAAAAATTTACGAACTGTTTCATTTTTCCATTTTTAGTACTACTGAAGATGGTCAATCAGAGGTGACCGAAGCTGTTTGGTGTATCAATAAAATAAATAATAATAATTAACTGAAATTATTGACTTTTATTAGTTTGTTTCTAAAAAAAAAACGTTCATTTTTTGGCTTTTTGGCCTTTCTAGCCATAAGCCAATTTATGATACTTATTTTTTATTTTTAAAATTTGTCTCTACCGGGGGATCAGATTTTAGCCAGATGCCTCGAGTCGGATTTGAGCCCGGGTCCACCTGGTTAGCAGGCTGATACGATAATCCCTAGACTAACCCGACCCCCCTTTAATTTAAAAAGTAAACAGGTATGTTTTGGATTATTCACCGAAATTGTAAACAACGTACCTACTTAGTTTTGAAAAAGTTTCACTCTTTCCTTCAATTCTATTTGTATAAACAACACCAAGTCATTATCAAATGTAATTTCAATTTTAGTCTGGAATTCTATTAGCGAGATCAAGAGGAGGAATATCCCAGGGTGAATGAAGGGTCAACCGCCCATTCCATCGCCATCCCCATTCAACTCAACGTGTACGAGAAACTAGTTGAAATTGTTCAAGTGTCATTTTATGCATTAAAACTAGGTAAACTGTGTGACAGGAGATTCGGGGGTCAAATTAACCTCCCGTGGCCATAACCTCAACCTTCCTCTGCCGTTTAATAGAGTTTAAGAGAACTTCCTCGGACAAACGACTATCACCTCGCCACTTGGCCCATCCCTCCGTGCAATTCATTTGCACTTGAAACCATTTTCAATTTAGCCTTATCTAAAATTACGCCGTTTAAAATCTTCTCCGATGTATCAATATTAATGAGCTTTTTAGATGACCCCGAAACCGAAATGGCCACTTGGTCTTTTCAAAACAAGAACGATCCTAGAATACATTAATAAACTCCCTTATACAGCGCATCATTGTTTTTATTGGGTTCTTGAAATGTTTTCATAATTAACTCTTAAATGTTAACTTTTTAACATATATGTAGTAAAATCGGCAGAAAAAATTGGCGTTTTCTTATAATTTTGTTAAATATGGGACATTCAACGTCAAATCGGATGGTTTGAAAATGTTAATTTTTGATTTCTTTAATTTTTTTGACATTTTTTAGTACCCATCAAAAAACTCTTTCTCGTAAATTTTGAAATTTTTTCTGATCACCGGTGTATAGATTTAGAATTTGTTGCTAGCTCAGAGATGAAGAAAAGTTCGTGGACTGTAGTTTTTTAATAAAAAAAGGCCTTTTTGTATTTTGATGTTATTTAATGAGATGAGATATATTTACATAAATAATGAGGTTCACCTGGTGCAATGATAAAAGAATATCCTATGGTTCGCTTTGTTCCTTATAAATTAGTATCTGTCCCTGGTTCGTGGTGTAATATTAAATCCGTTAGAAATTTTCAGAGTCTCGCGTGGGTCCTTCAAATGTGTATCAATCCAATAAAATCGTAGTCCAAAAGAGAGTTTTCCAATTGAGTAGCACGGTCAAATAGTGTTTAAATTCAATCAGAGCTTTTGGATATTTTCTTAATTAATAGGACGAAACAACAGAAGGTTAGAATACGCAAGAGGTCTTTTCACAAGTGATATGTGTCGACCAGCAGAAAATGCTAGCCAGCACGCGTATCGTTCTTATTGGCTAGACCAAAGTTCGGCCGGATAGAAACCACCTATTTTGAATTTTATACAACCGATTTAAAAGATATCGAATTCAGGTTTTTCACTCATAATTTCTTCAAAAATAGTAGAAAATCAACATTTTTTTTTTTTGAAATTTTTGATTTTTAACATTCTTTTTAGAAAAAAAAATATTAAAAAAATTATTTAAATTGATTCTATATGCGATTTCTGAGTTTGAAAATTTTAATTTTGTTTTTCAAACTATGTACTCTTCGATTTTGTTGATAATTTTTTATTTTTAAATTTCTATTCTTTCTACAAATTTTAAGACCGGATTGATAATGCTCCTCTGATAATTAATTACTATTTTTGAAAATTTCTAAAAAATTGGATTCGCTATAAACCATTATTAAAACCAATTTCTGTTTTTTTTTTAGTTATTTTGAATATATTTTTATACATTTTTATTGTTAACAGGTGTTTAAAATAATTAATTAGTATTTTAGTTTGTTGAAAGAAAATAAAAATAAAAAATCGAAAATCGAAAAAAATAGTAATTATCATTGGACCACTATCAACTCAAAAATAGCATATAAAAACACTTTAAATCAATTTTTTGTATTTTTTTAAAAAGTATATAAAAAACAAAAATTTGAATTTTTGGAGAAGTTATGAGCGAAAAACCGAAATTCGATATCTTTTAAATCGGAGATCAAAAAAATTTCAAAATTTACCAGGAAGAATTTTTAGATGGGTACTAAGAAATGTCAAAAAATGAAGAAAAAAAATTAATATTTTTCAAACCGTCGGCGTGGAATGACCCATATGAATTACAAAATTTTCATTCTATTAAAAAACAAAAAATAAACTGATGTTTTATACAGGACTGAAACATACGCCTGGCCCCTCTCTTATATTTAATATTTAATAAAATCATTTTTAATCATTTAAGGGGGAGGGTCAAAATATGAAAATCTTGGCTCTTGGATCAAACTCAATCAAAACAGTGGCGGGCGGTGACTTTTCAATCAGGGAATACTGTTCAAAAATTAAACCTTCATTTTTTGAATTTTATTTTATTCTTCGTTACTTTTTGCAAAATTTATCGAACCCGCTCATATAATTTTTCGTTATTTTTTTCAAATTTAACATTAGATTTTTTATCTATTGATATTTAAACAGAGCGGATAATATATTTTCACTTCAGCTTCTTCTGGTGATGTTTCAATACTTTTCATAGTTGAAAACTGACAGACGCCCTCGTAGAAGGTATAATGCAAATTAAATGTATTAAATAACGGATAAAAATCAATTTTTGTTCATTGGGCTTTAAAATGTCTGAATCGCTTCAACTATGTTTTTTTCTCTTTATGTGTCTGAATTCCGATACCCACGATAGCCCAAGAACGGAAAGTCAAAAAGTTCGTTCGTATAAAATACATAGTATTGATTAGATTTTAGAATTTCTGGTTCAAAAGGCAGAAAATATTTTTTGAATTATTCTATTGAGATTTAAATAGGATGTTGAATATAGTACCATGAATGAACAATTTATATTTAAGTTTATTAATCATTTAGTGTAACGAGTCTTGGAAAAAGTTTTCACTTTTTTATTATTTATGTGCCAGTGAGCGATTCTTTAATTAGAATCTGATCAAGGAAAATGACTTAAAAGGTCACGGATAGAATGATCTCTCTTTCTTTAGAGCTAAAGTGCATTGAAAGGATGCAAATACAAGTTAAAACCTGTTATTTAATAGATGTGCGGGTGAGCAATTCTTTAATTAGAATTAATAAAAAAGGGCGTGGACAGAATGATTGCTCTACCTAAAGTACTAAGGCAAATACATGACCAGACCTGTTTCAAACTATTAGAGATTAATTTCTTAATATCTATTATTCCAGGAATGGCCTTTTGCACTTTCATTAAAACAAGTACTTTTGCCCAAACATCTTTTAGTTCATCTTTCCCGATTAATTTTTTAATCCAATTTATAGATTTTCAATGAAAGTCATGGGTCAAATACATATAAATTAATTCACTTTTTAATCTCGTAAAATCATTTTCCACAAGATAGATGAAGTGATTAAAATAAGAAATCTGGAATAAATTTGCTAAGGTTAAAAAGCTCAGTAAATTTTAAATTTTATATTTCTTTAAGTGAAATATTATTAAATGAGCAATTCTTATATATATCCAATGGGGTTCTCGAAAACGGTTCTAACGGTTTCGCTAAAAATTGGTGAACTCATCAAGCATCATGAGTTATTAGTCGTGTATAAATTTTAATCCGAGTGAAATAAAGGTGGTGTATATTAGTCATGTCGCAAAATAAATATTTTAATCGCTCATATCTCGTCTTCGGAAAGTTGCAGAACCTTGAAATTTAAAACTTAAGCTATCTAGTGGCCACACGAGGTACCACAAGATTTTTGCTAAAATAGAAGTACCGGAAGTTGATGTTTACGTACGTAAGAAAGTACCCTCTGCGTTTCGTAACCATAAATCTCAGAGCTACGAAATTCGAAATTTAAGCTCGAAATAGACTAAAAGAGGTACAGCAAGCTTTTGTTTGAAATCGGAACATCGGAAGATGACATTTACACCAACGATTTTTCGTTTTTTTTTTATTTTTATTTTCTCACTAACGACTCTGCATTAACGATTTTTTTTTAAATCGGTATACTTTTCAAGTTTCGTGAGTTATTAGTCGTGTATTGAATTTAATCCGATTGAAATAAAGGAAGGAAGTGTAAATTAAGAGTGTCGTAAAATAAATACTTTAATCATTCATATATCCTCTTCAGTAAGTCGCAGAGCTTTGAAATTTGAAACTTAAGCTATTTAGAGGCAAAAAGTTACCGAGCATCCTTCGGTGTTCCAGGCACAATTTCTTTAAGTGAATTAGTTGTATAATATTTATTGAAAGATTTTTTAAAATTTTCTAGATAATTAAACATAACTCTGCCCGACCGGCAAGCGAGCCGAGTGTTTGAATAAAATTTGTAATCTCGTACATTTACGCTTCATAATTTTGTATTTTATGTATGTTTTTTAGTTTACCCCTTGTATCTCTCTGCTGCTTGGACTTTCACCCCGATTGCCTGCAAATTACAGCCAAGTCCACCCTCGGATGTCACGTTGGGGGAGGCCATTTGCGATCAGGTGGAGGCGGAGGATTGGTCTAGTGGACAGAGGGATTAACAGATCGTATGTTAACTGATCCCCTGGGAGTTAACTTTAATGCCATTTGTTAGTCAAACCATCAAATGCTAAACTTGACCTGAATCTCATTAATTACGATTCCCGTTGAATAGTTGAATTTTCATATAGAGTGTTCCCTAGAAGAGTGACGCTATTCGGAAAATAATAATCTATTATATTCATACATAGGCTATTATCGTTATCCACACATTATGTAAACAAATGACTAGATATTATTTTATAATAGTACACGGTCTATTACATTGGTTATTGATAAATGTAGATACAAATAATTTCATTTATCATAGCAACATAATCAAGCAGTAGCTGACACATATATTTTAAAAAAGTAATAAATTTCATTCGAAAAAATTAGCTAAATAAGTAAAAACTTTTACAACTTAATAAGATATCTGCAAATTTTGGTAATTATTTAAATTGAAGACAAATACAAATTCTCCAAGAATTTGAGCTCAAAAGTTGACAACAATGTAATTATGGTTATTAATATCAAATTTCTTGCTGAATTCCACCTCATTATCTATTTATAATGGAGTCAGGCTTGCCTTCTAATTAAGCTAGAGTGGGTTCAAGCCCGACTAGCTGCAAATATTTGACCGGCTATAATCTGATTCCTTCATGGGAAGGCAATGGGAAACCACCCTTGTAAAAAATTTACCCCAGGAAAATTACAATGGAGAGTATACTCTCCATAGTAAACGCCGACCCTCGGAATCGAGTATGGCACTTGAAGAAGAATAAGATCTATAAATATATTTTTCTATCTTGAAGTTTGAAAAATACAAAGTCCAAAATAAGGAGTAATTTTTCGTTTTCGAGTAAAACAATTTTGCACCAGATTTAAATTTCAAAAACTCGTTTGTTATGTGAATAGCTTGCTATTACTATTATTAGAGTTCGAGGCTGTGATGAAGCTGTACTAGATGAAGGAGGAGACTTTCATTGTGAAACTTTTGGGTCCAGACACGTTATAAATTCACATGAAGCTAAAAAAATTATTTTTGACATGGCTTGGTTCGATCACATAATTATGTGTACCGCATTTTGTGTATAACTCCTAATTGAATGAAGATGGCCAAATAAAATTCAAGCCGAATCGTATTATTAAAGGTGTTTTATTGAACCCAGTGATTCCATCTTTAGCTGATACCTCCTCCTTCATCTAGTACAGCTTGCTATTACGACAAGGCACATTTTCTTACACATTCCAGAATTTGAATTCATGAGAAATAACATATAAAATGGAATGGATTTTGATTAGGCATTCTAAGATTCAAAAAAGAGAGGTAACTATAACTATATATTTTATTCAAAACCGACGTTTCGGAGGTTTATTTCCTCATTCTTCAGGGCTTTGAAAGGCCATTGAAGGAATTACAATGGGACATTCCCCTCTGCCTCCTCTATCAGTGGGAGTAACAGTATTTCATTCTCAGCAGAACTTACTGGCCTTTCAAAACCCTGAAGAAGAAAGGAACAAACCTCGGAAACGCCGGCTTTGAATAAAAAATTTATTTATAATTATCTCTCTTTTTTGAACTTTAGAACCTCATCAAAATTCATTCAATTCACTTATCATTCCGTCTCCATAAACTATTATACTTCAATCGTAGCATATAAAACATTTATAATTAAAAAGACTGATGATGAAAGTCAAAACTTCTAAACTATAGTCTCTAAAAAATAAATTACGAAATATTTATTTATTTTCGTTATATATTTATGTATATGTTTATTTGTATCAAGCAGAGGATAACCTCACTGATTTCTCTTTATGAATCAACTCTACTACTCTCGGGAAAACAAAATATTTTCATTTAGGAATTATTTTCGTTAATTTAAGGTAGTTGTTTCACATGGATTTTCTTAGGATTTTTTTGAAATTTAAACAGATTATTATTTAAATACTTCTGTATCGATTGATGGCAAAACGAAATTTATGAACAATATAGTTCCGGAGATATTAAATTACAAAGATAGAGTTTTACAGACTCTTATTCATTGCACTATACGGGATATCGGAGAGTTTACATACATATTTAATTATAATTAAAAAACTCCTCTTACCATTGTTATAAAAAACTAACCCAACATTAATCAATAACTAATACATTTTTAAGAAAATTTTAATTCATAGTTACAACACAGTTTCTGAAGAAAATAATGAATAAATAATGAAAAATGTATAATGAAAAATTTACACTAAAAACAAGCTGGCAACAAAGAATTTATTTAACCTAAAAAGTGGGGAGTCAGATAGGCTAGGCGGTAGCGTGTCATCCTGCTAACCAAGTGGACCCGGGTTCGAATCCGACTCGAGGCATCCGGCTAAAATCTGACCCCCGGGATAGGGACAAATTTATAAATAATAAACAGTATCGTAAATGGCTTATGGCTAGAAAGGCCGAAAAGCCAAAAAAAAACCTCAAAAGTGAGTTAAATTTAGTACTTTTTTTGACGTTTTTTCGCTTAAGACTTTGTCTCAACAGCTTTCAATCGCTTATTAAGAACTTTTGTTTTATAAATTTCCTTTATAATGTAACTTTATCTGTCATTTATATGATAAAATATATAGAAGATCGGACACTGTTGTCAGATTTGTCAAACGAGCACGGGATTGCCTATTAGTAGGTACATAAACAGCAAAAAGTTTTTGGGCTTATGAATTATAAATCCTTATTGTCTGTACTCAGCATTAACTTTTTGCTAGTATTGTCGCGAATCAACTACATTAACTATAAATAACTAAACTACAAATACTTTTAGCCCTTTTGAGTTATTAAAAAAAGAAGCATCAAATTCTTGAAATGATTTACTAAAAAACAATAGCTAGAGTCAAGAAATTGAATCATATGATTTTCAGTTATCCTATTAAACTCCTGAGTCATATATTTTATTCATAATAATGATTTCAATCCGTTTTGCGGAATATTTAAAGTTACAATTTATATAATAAATGTATACTTTTCATTAGTGCATCCTTTAATAAATGGTTGAACAATATATCATCAGATCTAACTGTCACCATACCTATCAACAAGCTGTAAAGTGAACCCATAGTCTCGAACACGTTGACCCCCAATTATTTTCTATATACAGATAATTGGCTGTCCCTCTAGAGTTATTAATCATTCATTTCATTAAATGACAGGTGGCCAGCCATTAGCCAATCATATATAAAATAAAACCCGAAGGGGTAGTTTAAAGAGTGTGTATATCGTGTATACCTACTCTCAGTCAGGTAATACAAATAATCCTTCGGGAGAAATGTAAAATTATCATGTCAACATAGGAACAGTATTGATCTTTGAGATGAGAGAAATTGTTTTCAAATTTTAGTAATAATTTTAAAAAATAAGCTGATGTGGCCATCCACATGACTTTACCATACACCTGGCCCTCTCTTATATTAAATAAAATAATTTATCTCAATGCTCGACAAAAAAATTTGGACCCGTAAACTTAACATATGCATTCCAACGCTGGTTATCATGCAATTTCCCGATTTTTTACAATACGTCAGAGTTTTAAGATATAATCGGTCAAAATGACTAAAAAGCCCATTTTGACCTATTTTCGATTCCCATTAAATATCAAACAGCAATATTTGAAATCAAAATATTTTGTTCACGTAATAGAAAACAGTTTCCTCTTTGATTTTCAAATTTTGACTTGTTTAGCTCATTTAGAATTCGAATTATAACTAAAAAACTAAGACCCTATGTTTTTTATCTATGTTTATTTATCCTTTCATCATCACGAAGTTTTAGTTTTGAGTTATAACCCGAGTTTGATTTCAAATATTGCTGTTTAATATTTAATGGGATTCGAAAAATAGGTCAAAATGGCGCTTAAGGCCAAAATTTTCGTCGATAAAATCTCAAAACTCTGACGTGTTATAACAAATCGGGAAATTGCATGATAATCAGCGTATAAAACTCTACTGGAATTGATTGTTAGGTTTACGGTTATGCAAATTTTCTGTCGGACAGTGTAATCATTTATGAAAGAGCCCTCTCCTCCGCCATCTGAATTTTTTGGCGTCCATTAGCAATTGAACAAATTATCTTCTTTTAAATATGGAATTCTTCTAGGGAAATAGCCTCAAGTATTTTGGTGTTAAAATTTTGTCATCTTAATTTCGACCGCCCGTGGGTTACAGTAATTTACGATGAATTGGTACAAATTGATCCAAGGTTCTAGAACATATAGATAGTTCATATTTTTCACCCCCCCCCAATTTTTGGTCCCCTAAAAAAATAATGACTCTTTTTTATTATAGGACCCTTTAATGGTGAACTCCCATTTTTCTTATTTTTTAAATTTTAAAATTTTTATTTTTCAAGAAGCCACACACCCCATTAATTATTGGCTCAATTTTTACCAAAATCTAATCAACTCTTAATCTCAATATAAATAATTTATATGTGATATTTCGTTTTGATATTCAAAATAGTTTTTGAGCTAGAGCGTATACAAAATTTGGAAACGTACTAACATATTTAAAATAAAAATAGTATAATAAAATTATTAAAATATTTTTGATGACTTCGATGAATTTAAGTCTTTCACTTACAAATTTTCTTGATATTAGGCAGAAATATTAAAGGGATACTTATTCTGGTGTTGAATTGAGCCTGTTCCATATAAAATAAAATAAATCTCAGCAAAAACACTTGTGTAAAAAAAGGCCAAGTTCGATTAATAAAAATCATTTGCCAAAAAAATAATGAGATCTAATGTGCTGCCAAGTTCAACATCATCAATTTATTAAATGACTCGAGAATATAGTAACTTCAATTAAAACGCGTTTCTCATTTTACATGTCCATCTATATTTATTGATTTTACATTTTTAGTTGAAATTATTTTCCTAAAACTTGGCTTTTACGCATTAAATTATTATTATTATTGTTTGATAGGGCCTCCTCCACCTCTCCATTTTACCCCTTCTATCCTCTCTTATGATATAGTAACATAATTGACATACATAACAATGCGTTAAAGCATTAAGGACGTTCCCTAATAAATCGATTTTCTTCCAATCCTTTTAAAACTTTGAATACACATATTTATAAGTGTCCTTTATACAGGATGTAGACGTTTTTTTCAATAATTCTTGCAGCACTAAATTTGTAAATATTGACAATTGAAATTTGCATATTTAACACGCGAACCTTGTCCCGATTGATGTTAAAGCTTCTGTTTCATTAAATAGCAATCGTAATTTTCTTGAAATTATTTTTTAAAAACTGACAATCATTAACTGAAGATATAACAAATATTTTTCTGTTAAAATAATTGTATCAAGCGGTATTCGTTTTGTATGAAAAATGTTTGATGATTTTTATTTTTTCTCTCATGGCATGGCAAGTGAGAGATGGCGACTTCAACGTTGCACTAAAATCACTCGATTTTTCTATATCTAAAAATCTTTTGCAGCTGGTGCATTTGAGATTTTTAGCTAATTCTCTCAGCCTAATTATACTGTTCTCATCTGGAATTTCGCATCGAGCTGTTTCATGAAGTGTTTTTTTTCTATGTCTTTTAGTGTAGGTAAGAAATGGTATTTATTTAAAATTAAAATAGTATTATAGTGTTATATAATAAAATTTTTAAAATGTTTTTGATGACTTCGATGAAGTTGAGTCTTTGAATTACAAATTTTCTTGATATTAGGTAGAAATATTAGGGAATTCTCATTCTGGTGTTGGTTGCATTGAGCTTGTTCCATATAAGATAAAACAAATCATACAATTTTTATTTGCCTAACACTTATTTATTTTCCTTGTTCTAATTTATCGCTTCTGAATTCCATATAGAATGTCAAAAGACTTATTCAAGTTTCTTTTCAACGGATGTGAGCCATATTATAGACAGGGATCAATTTAAAACTCGTATAATGTTTAATGTAAGATACTACTGAAAATTCATTGGGTAGAGTGTTTGGATTAATCTAAAAAATTAATCATTTATGGGCCGAGATAGAGGGAAGGAACATTTAACCCTTCACCTTTACTAATTATTTTGAAACCCAAGTTCATTAATTAAAGCAAAGGCAGAGGTTTATGCTTTAATAAATCTCTACACATAAAATTTATGACAAAGGAAAAGAACACGGTGAACATTTTTAATATATAAATATGATTTTCAAATTTTAATGTAGATTTTAATATCATCCACACCAAACGGTATTTTTTTCTTATTTGATATTAATTGAAAATTTCCACACCTCACGAAAAATATGACTCTATTAAAAAGTCAGGAATGTTAAATATTCCATTAGAAAGAAAATAATATGAAAAAAAGAAGAAAGTGTCATAAAAACGGGTCTGTATAATAACGTATGATTTGAACTAATAATAATAAATTCCGAGTAAAAGTGTTGAATATTTTCATTCATTTAACGGTGGCAGGAGAGACAGCAATTGCAAATTGCAGACACACAGGCTGTGTCTGCAAGTTTATTAAGAGGAGCGAGAGTAGCTTCTGCGCGGAGGGTTGCAGAGTTGCAGGGGTTGCTGACAGTAACCTATAGCGGGAATCATAGTTTAATTTTTCCTCATTCTCTCTCTCTCTTAGTTTAGGATGATTATGAGAACATCCGAGCCTACGAGCTCATCTACCTACTCTGCATTTTATTCCTTGGAAACGAAATTCGTCTTTTAATAAAATTTCATTTCATCAAAACGTTTAAATAAAACGTTTTTAATTGTGCAAAAGTATTCTTGATGAATTTAAAGAAGTTGGGATAATTAAATAAATATATTATTACAACATTATAACTTAATTAAATTAAATTGATAATTTAGATTAAAGAATATATTTTTAAATCAATTTAAAAAAGAGAAAATAAGAGTTCAATTTGTCGATAGAAATACGTTTTAAATTTTCTAAGAAAATTACAAGAGGGTGTCAGGTTATAGATTCGAGATGGAATGAATTATTTTTAATTATATGTCAGAAAGGTTATTTTTATCCCACGAGTGCCAAATTTACTACCATGAGAGGTGAACTCCTCTAACATATCGTCGCCTTAGGGCACTGAAAGTTCCTGTCATCTGATTGGCCATCTCAGCCCCTCCATTTACCATCTACCCTTGGTTAGTGGTAAAAAGCATTTACTTTGCGACATACAACCGGCCCTTAGAGTGTAAACCTGCTAACTCACAACAAGGAAATTTTACAGGGCAGAGAAAAAACAAACAAAATTTAATGTTGTTATGCCCCTTCTAGGAAGCAATAAAAAAGAATTAGAGGACGCCCTGAATGGAATTAACCAAATCCTAATAGAAGAAATCAAAATGAAAATAAATAAGAATAAAACCAAGGTCCTAGTATGTACAAAAAAAGAACAAACGAGACAGGAATGCATCAAATTAA
Organism: Forficula auricularia; assembly: GCA_024734495.1. NCBI lineage: Eukaryota > Metazoa > Arthropoda > Insecta > Dermaptera > Forficulidae > Forficula > Forficula auricularia. The sequence goes on from JALMQS010000621.1 coordinate 83,161, forward strand.
CCAAGAATACCTAGAAGGAGTTAAGGAATTCCGCTACCTAGGAAGTAAAATAACATGGGATGGGAGGAGCGAAAAACGAAATTAAATCAAGAATTGCCCAAGCAAAAATGGGGTTTAATTCAAAACAAAAACTACTATGCTCCTCTTCAATCAGCTTAGAAAACAGGAAGTTGCTATTGAAGACATATGTATGGAGCATAGCCATGTACGGGTGTGAAACCTGGACAATTAGAGAAGCGGAAAGAAAGAGATTAGAGGCTTTCGAAATGTGGTGCTACAGAAGAATGATGAATATCAAATGGATGGATAAAATTACAAATGAAGAAGTTCTTGGAAGAATCGGAGAAAGAAGAACCTTGTGGAGAGCCTGAAGAAGATAAGAGGTCAGATGATGGGGCACACACTGAGACATGGGGGACTGTTTAGGGATATCTTGGAGGGGGGGGGGGGAGAAAAGGGGAAGGAGAAGACCCAGATTAGAATATTTCAACCAAATAATTGGGGATATGGGATGCCAGACATTTAGAGAGGTCAAACAGCTGGCGGGGGACAGAGTCGAGTGGAGACGGATTGTTGCATCAAACCAGTCTTAGGACTGTATACTCAATGATGATGATGATGTTATGGAAAGAAACTGCTGCATCTCTTTTTCTATCGAAAAGTATTAATATGTCATATATGATAAAAAATGGATTTAGCAGGTTTACCATACACTCTATGGCGACGATATATGTAAACTAGGGTGGTTCTTATTTTGGGTATTTTCGAATTTTTACGCTGACAGAGGCTCATATGGTTCGAAATAAATAAAAAAATATCTCCTAAGTTCCAAGTCTCTTTCTCGATTTTAACCTGTGTCGTACAGCGATGCAAGTTTTCCCATCTAAATAACATGTGTTTTTGGCATTGAACGATCAATTTTTTATTCCGGCCAAAGCAATGGTTCAAAAAAATTGAAACTGTAGAGTTTATCTTTATAATACTATCAGTATTTTTACAGATTTTTGGTTCTTATAATTTTGGAGTTACAACTAGATAAAATACTTTTATATCTTGGTGTTAGTAAGTTATAGACTCAAAAATTATACTAGCTAAAAATTTGTAAAAATTCTGCTAGTATTATAAGGATAAACTCTACAGAGTTTCAAATTTTTTGAACCATTGCTTTGGCCGAAATAAAAAAATTGATCGTTCACTGCCAAAAACCCCATGTTGTTTAGATGGGAATACTTGCATCGCTGTACTTATTATAAGGATAAAGTTTACAAAGTTTCAGATTTTTTTAACCATTACTTTGGCCGGAATAAAAAATTGATATTTCAATGCAAAAAAAACCCCATGTTATTTAGATGGGGAACTTGAATAAATAATTGAGTTAGAGACTTGAAAATTGGGGGATATTTTTGCTTATTTATTTCGAACCATATTAGCCTTATCAGCGTAAAAATTCTAAAATACCCAAAATAAGGACCACCCTAAATGTAAATTTTCATTTGCAAAGTTTGGCAGAACTCTCAGTTTCCCAATCGCACTTGGCAAGCTTATTTTTGATTTTTTGTAGTTTTGAAATTTTGAAAACGCAGAATCAAATCAGTAAGAAAAAAATGCTTGAAAATGATTTTTTCCTATATTTCAGACATTTCTAAAGCACAAATAAGCAAAAATAAATTAAACATTCAAGTGAATTCAATAGTCCGGTTCCCCTGAAAGCTTAGCTGAGTAATTGCTAAAAATTTAAACTCCGGATCAAGCGAATAGGATTCCCGTTGAAAATTAATGTATTTTCTTAAGACGAGTAAATGAATTACTTTAAAGTCTTTATTGATGAGTTATCCATGGGACAATTTATTTAAAGAGGGTGCGATAGTTAAGATTAATCGTGGTGTGTTTATTCGCTATTAATCGAACGCCGCCTCTCCCTATGCTTTCTGAATCCTCCCCATCCACCTTTGGCCGCCTAATTAGCCAAAGGAAAAGGGTGGATGACCAACTGTCTGTCTGTTCTCTCGAGCAAGCTTGAAAGGACATGACATTAGGTATAGACAAGACGGATTATTTTAAATGGCGAAATAGCAAGCAATAAACAAATGGAAATTAATCAAATTGGACACACCCTTAAGTTAGGCTACACCCCGGATAGCTTTTAAATAAAAGGAAGCAGCGAAATCTTAAGGATTTGATTGGGAGTCAATGTGAATTCAAAACCTATTAAATAGCTTTTATAAAGACAATGATAACCAAATCTATCTTAGTTTTATGGATTTAAAACTAATCGAATTGAAAATATTTTAATTGCTAAAAAAGTTGAGCGCGCCCCTCGTATAATATTATTTGTTATATTTGAAGAAATTTTCTCTTTGGAGAGAGACGGAATGTTACAATTTTTAAGGTAGTTCTTTCACAAATGCAAAAATTCAAGAAGTTTTTGAAACTTGGAATATAAGTCATTAAAAGCATAATACACATACTGTTAAAATTTGAAGACGATTTACCTACACCAAACATGAAATAATTGCAATAAAAAATGAAAAATTTTAACATAGGAGTAGATAGGGAAAAGGTGGGGATATGATCATTATTTTATTTTTTCATTGAAGGACGTTCTCATCTTGATGAAAATTCTAATATTTGTTAGAATAATATATTCGGAGTAACTTAAAAAAAATAGAAATTATTATATAATAAAAAAATACCCTAAAATTTTAGTTCCTTTCATATTTATCGAGTGAGGATTTACGAGGCTAAAACTTTTGGCGTAGATTGTCGCGAGAAGAACCTACTTAATTGAAAATTTATGGAAGCAGCCCCTAAAGATAGTGAAGAAAAAATGTTACATTTCCAAATAAGATGTAATTATTGGACTATCATTCTTTTTTCCCCTTTTCTTTAAAACGAACGTTTCGGAGGATTCTTCCCTACTTCTTCAGTGAAGGAAGCATCTTGTTTGATTCCTGCACTGACCCTTGGCACCCCTGAAGAAGGAGGAAGAATTCTCCGAATCGTTGGATTTTAAAGGAATAACGGGAAAAAGGACGGCATTCGATGAATGCATGCTTGTTTGGAAATGTCATCTGCTATTTTTTCTTCACTATCCTTGGACTTCTTGCAACTTCCATAATACTTTCAACTAAAATTATATGCTATTATATTAAATATTTGATTTTTACATGATTATTAAATATTAGGCCGAGTGATTCCGAAGTGGGAGTCCCAACCCCCGGGGGTCTCAAAAGCTTTTTTTTTTTTGGGGGGGGGGGGGTGCAGAAAAAAGTTGATGATGGATCAATTGTTTTTTTCAAATATTTTATAAATTTAAAATATGTTTAATAAACTTGGTTAAATTAATGTCGAAACATATACATGGAATATGTTGATCAAAGATGCTACCAAAGATAAGTTATTAATTTTTATTGGTAGGCATTTTAAAAACAAATCTTTCTATTAATCAAAATTATGAGTGTTTCAATCTAATTAAACAAAGAAATTGGCTCCTGGTTTAAATTAAACCTCCTCTGGGATGTTTTGCCACATATCCATTCTTTAGAGGGTCCTGTGATATTTTTAAAGTGGAAAGGAAGTCGCGGACCAAAAGTTTGAGAAATACTAGTCTAGCCTAGGAAATGCTGGAAACGCCTACAGGTTATGCATCCTGCATAGCCGCTTGGAGACGAAAGCTGATAGCTATTTGGAATTTGCAATAGTGAACAATTAAAGATATTATACTAACACAAGCTGCTCCAGGCGTGCCTTCGGCATGCCTCTACAGCTATCAGCCCTCGGGCAGGTGGTCCTAGCAGGCGGCGTCTCGGCATCGTGATTATTAGGTCTGTAATAGTATATTTCAATATTTTGCCCATCTTTGTGGCTTACCGCACTCATTTTGGCTATTGATTTTTACAGCATACATTTTATATAGTCTTAAAAACTAACATTACAAAATTTGGATCTATATCGGAGAGAAAATGAATTTTTTGCCCCCACTACATTTTGGGAGGTTGAAATTATTTTTTAGATATTTGCAAATATTTAGATATTTGCAAATAAATAACTCTCAGTTTTCTAAAGAGTAAATGTACAAAAAAGCTAAAAATTTCTATATCCCCCCCCCCCGCCCCGCTGTTACCTGATCCATTTTGATAGTTCCAGTTTTTACAGGAATATTTTCTTAAAGTAATAAAGAATAATTCTACAAAATAATCCTGAAATCACTTTTTAGATATTTGTATTTAGAATTTTATCGTAAAGATCAAGTAGATATCTTATCGTTCTTAATTGAAAATGCATAGTGTAACATATTGCAAAGATATTTTTTGCTCTCTTTGGACCCCTTCAGGGGTCGAATTCAAAAATTCCTGAAAATTAGTTTTTAGATATTTTAATTTAGTATTTTTATAGAAGTAAAAAGCAAGTAGATATTTTATCGTCTTTAAGAGATATCGCATAATCAGTGAAAACACACTTGCTCCTTTGATCCTCTTAGGGGTCGAATTCGAAAAATCCTTTCTTAGTGAGCCCCTATGTCATAGATGCTGCATAAAATCCAAATTTCATGTTTCTAGGTCCAGTGCGGCTGTTTTGATGATGAATGAGCGAGTGAGTGAGTGTATCGGGCAAAAGAATTTGTATGTCCTGTCGCTAAAAGTTAGCGGCTTCGAGTTTGATACTTAAAAAATCGCTTTTGTATTTAATAAAATAAAACAACAAAATCGTCAAATTGCGAGAAAAACACTGTTAGTATTTAGGATATTTCGCAATATATTATGTTTAATACATTAATAATGATTATTCAGATTAAATTGAACACATGATGTACATTTTATTTCATATGAAATTTTCTAGAAGCAATGGAATTACCTGTTTCTTTTGATTCGAATTTATTTCAAATAAAATGGTCCCGATTAGAAAAATTGAATTTATTATTAACTCTTATCTGAAAAAGAATTGATTCGAAAAGCGCTTCTCTAGAATAATTTGACTCTCTCAAATTTAAAACTGATAAAATTTATCTTTACAAATACTTGGAAAAATTATATTAAAATAATTGATTAAATAAAGAGTAAAAAAATCAAATAACATTCAAGTCTTTTTATATAATACATACTATTATAATATAATATAATAATATAAAGTAATTGTAATTAAATCTTATTTAGATATTATTCGCATCAGTTCTGTACACATATACTAGTGAGGTGTTGAAATTTAGTTTTTAAAAATTTTATTTTTTAGAAGAATAGAATAGAGAAAAATTCCAAATTTTACCCCTTTTTGAAGGATGTATAATTAAAATAAATAATGGTGATTTATAAAATTTTAACTAAAGATAGGGAAGATATTCTTTTGAAACTAAGTGATTAATGTATATTTCTTTTTTGTTTCTCCTATTGGTTGGAGCCATCTTCAGAACTAAACAATGACAAACAATGTTAACAATATTAAATCGGCCTCTTCCGAATACATCAATCAATTAAAATTTTGTTTTTCTACTCACCAATTTTTATATTGAAAAATATTTACATTTATTAGTAGCTCGTAAACTATAGATTTTAGAAATTTCTCTCATATTAACTTTTCTGATGGAAATTAAATGTAGGTACTTAATTATATGCATTTGTGTACCTCAAAGGGTTAAGCAGGAATGTTGAAATTTAAGTGAAAAGTTAGATAAATATTCACACTATTCAAAACTCATTGCCCCTCTTAGAAAAATATAAACTCCATTATTACGAGGCATCACTCAAGTATTTTTCATTAAATTATTTCTTTCAAAATTTGTCAATTCTACTAAAAAGTTAGTTAATCTCTAAACGGATTGGCGAAATTGAAACCTTGTCGTGATATTTAGCTGGCCGGCTGCCGGCCCTAGGAAAACTCCCTAACTACGCCAATGGTCGCGACCACCCCATTTTGAATCACGTAACTAAATTTAAAACGACAATGACAATGAAAATACATTATATATTAGGCAGCGACCAAAAATAAATTCAAAATAAGCTGATGTGGCCATTCACATGACTTTACCATTTAACCTGGCCCCTACTCTCCTAATTTTGAACCCCTCCTCTTCTGAGTCACTATCAATTTTACATTATGAGACATTTTTATATGGTCATATAGGGAGCATATAGACGAAATTTCGTACGAATTGATCAAACGGTTTAAGACTTATATTAATAATTTTACATTTTGAGCCCCCACCCAAAAAAATTTTCATGTTTTTTTCTTTTTTGCCCACTCTATTGAAAAATGAGAAAAATCATTTTGTCTGTCTGTCTGGATTCAGATACTGACGATAATTTAAGAAGGAAACGTCAAAGAAAGAAAGTTTGTTCTTGTGCTAAAATATTTGTATTTCTAAGACAGAGAGGTAATTAGATTTTGGGCTTTCTAGATTTAAGTAACACTTTTAGTTCAAAAATAATAAGTTAACATCATTTTTGAAATGATTTTATTAATGTATTAAATCAATGTTATAATATAGTCATAAATGAACAATTTATTTTATAATTATTATTCAATTATAAAGGGGTATCTAGGGTAAATAAGTTTTCAATTTTTATTATTTAATAAGTGGTCGAATGACAGAGTGTTTCATTAGAATCTGATCAAAGAAAAAGACAAAATATAATTGAGGATAGAATAATATCTATTCTTTTTAAGCTAAGGCATTGCAAAGATGTCAAAAACAAGTCCAAACCTATTTCGGACTATTAGATAATTTCTTAATTCCTAATAGTTTTATAGGTTTTTGACTCTAGGTAAGAAAATGTTAAATCGAAATGAAAATTAGATTTAGATATTTATCATCAAATTATTAATTCACCGAAACTGCAAACAGCTCACCGAGTCTTGAAAAAGTTTCACTTTACCTCCAATTTAAAGTTTGATACATAGATAAATGATACATACAGTCGAGAACCAGTAGCAGAATTAAAATACTGCAAGACCCCGCAACGCTACTCAAATTTTTCGGATTGATTATTTGTTAATTATGAATAAAATTGTTCCTATTTAAATTAGAATGAAAATACTTCTTCCCTTCAGTTTCTTCACAGCGGCAGCGACTCGACTAGAAATGGCTAAACGGTTTAATTTTTTCCTCATCACATATTCAATTAAATCTATTGAAATTTTATATCCATTAAATATTTTCTTTTTATTTTATATCAAACAGTTTTTATTTGAATATTTTCATTTTAAAGGGTTTGACGGTCTAATTTGAAACAAAAGCTAATCACGATTTGGAAAAAATTGTTGAAAATTAAAATTAATAAATATTATCAAACAATCGATTATTAATAATTATATTCAATTTTGAACGAAATTGATTGATTAGTTTTTAAGAAAATGATTAAAAGCTTGAAAACCGTAACAAATGACTCGCTGATGCCGGGGGACTTGCGACCCAGCCTCTTGATAAAATAGACCAAAATAATTATAAATCAGAAAGAAATCGATCTTATTTTATCGATTTCCTCTATCTGAAGGTTTATAGTATGTCTATTATATAAAAAATAGCATTTTCATTAAGAATTTTGTAGTTTAAAAGAAATTGTATGAAAATATTCAATTTCTTCTCCCCGGGAGCGAATCAACCTGAAATGGCCAACAGTTTTATTTTTTTTCTCATTAGATATTTAGTCAAATCTATTGAAATTTCATATCTCTGTGTTATTTTCATTTATTTTTTATATCAAATAATTATTATTAGGAAATTTGCATTTTAAAGTGTAGTTTATTTGAAGTCCAATTTAAATAAACGCTAATAATTCCGTTAATTATTTTTTTTTAAATATGAAGCTAATAGATATTATAAAACAATTAATTATGAATAATTTAGTACAATTTTGAACGAAATCGGTTCAGTACTTTTTGAGAAAAATGTCAAAAACCATCTGAACCGTCAAAAAACGATGTTTTTTGAAAGCACGAGATTGGTTTGAAAAAAGCTAAAAAAGTCATATGAAACGAAACATTGACTTGTGACATGGAGGTGAATTTAAAAATGTTTCTAAAACGGCCTTTCATAGTCGGTTTTCGGGGTTTTTGACAATTTTCTCAAAAAGTACCGAACCGATTTCGTTCAAAATGGTATTACATGATTCATAATTGATTGTTTTATAATATCTATTAATTTCAAATTTTTAAAAAACTTTTCAACGGAGTTATTAGCGTTTTTTAAAATTGGACTTCAAATAAACTACCCTTTAAAATGCAAATTTCCTAATATTAATAATTTGATATTAAAATAGAAATAAAAAAAACAAACAGATATGAAATTTGGATAGATTTGAATAATCATCTAATGAGTAAAAATAAAATTTTTGGCCACTTCTAGATCAAGTCATTTTCAACAATTTTTTCCAAATAGTGATTAGCTTTTGTTTCAAATTAGACCGTCAAACCCTTTAAAATGAAAATATTCAAATAAAAACTGTTTGATATAAAATAAAAAGAAAATATTTAATGGATATAAAATTTCAATAGATTTAATTGAATATGTGATGAGGAAAAAAATTAAACCGTTTAGCCATTTCTAGTCGACTCGCTGCCGCTGTGAAGAAACTGAATGTTTTCATAACATTTCATTTAAACTACAAAATTGTTAATTGAAATGCTATTTTCTTATATTGGAATGATTACGTGTTCCTTCACATTAGATTAAATCGATAAAATAAGATCTTTTTTTCTAATTTATTAATCTTTTAGCCTGTTTTATGGTGAGATTGAGACACAGTCTCACGCCATCGGGATCACGTTCAATATACCCTAGTGTAATATGTTTTAATATATTTAAATGTGAGAATATTTACTATAATAAATAAATATATAATTTAAATATTCGATTGTATTTATTAGCTATTAATAAATATTCGTATGTTTGGCAACAAGCCCCATTATTTTTTCTAGACTTAGGTTTTCTTACTAAAATAAAAATTATTAAAATAACCAAATAATACTAATAAGTTTTTTTATATAATAATATTAGGTATATAATATAATATCATATGAAATAGTGATGGGAGTTAATTATATCTATTTCAAATTAGTTTTTTATGTTTATAAGGGTGGAAGCTTTAGAATATTATACATATTTTAGAAAATTAATTTTTTTAAAAATTGGAGAGACAAATAAAATTTTACCTCTTTTTGAAAAATGTATAATTAAAAAAGAAAAACCAACATTTTTAGAAATAAATTTCACGAAGAAAGTAGTATTAAACTAATTAATGAAATCAACTCCTATTATTAGATTTAATCAAAATTTCAATCTGCCATTTCAAGATAGTTTTACTTTATTTTTAATGATTTAGAGAGTAAGTATGATCAATAGCATCCGTGAAAATGAAATTATTAAATTGAAAAGTTTTTATTTTGCCGAGAGCACCAGCAGAGTTGTTGATTCATAAAGAGAAACATAGAGTTTTGTCCTCTGCTTGATGAAAATAACCTATACATCTTATATCTGTATATATATATATACTATTTATAAGTTTGAGACTATAGTTTCGAAGGCTTCATCAAAATTTTCAATATCCACCCAATACTGATCCCATGAAAATAAAATTTACATATTGCAAGACTGATGATGAGGGACGCAAGCCTTCCAAACTATAGTCTCAAAGAAATAAATAATATATATATATACAGCAATTATAAATATTGGTGATGAACACAGAGAAGCCAAAATAAAAAAGGTGTAAGACAAGGATGTGTGCTGTCCCCCATGATTTTCAACTTATACATAGAAGAAGCGATTAAAGAATTCAAAGACAAAATTGATACAGGTATAGAAATCCAAGGTCAAAAGATCGCTATGTTAAGATTTGCCGATGACATTGCCCTTCTAGGAAGCAATAAAAAAGAATTAGAGGACGCCTTGAATGGAATTAACCAAATCCTAATAGAAGAAATCAAAATGAAAATAAACAAGAATAAAACCAAGGTCCTAGTATGTACAAAAAAAGAACAAACGAGACAGGAATGCATCAAAATTAACCAAGAAAACCTAGAAGGAGTTAAGGAATTCCGCTACCTAGGAAGTAAAATAACATGGGATGGGAGGACCAAAAACGAAATTAAATCAAGAATTGCCCAAGCAAAAATGGGGTTTAATTCAAAACAAAAACTACTATGCTCCTCCTCAATCAGCTTAGCAAACAGGAAGTTGCTATTGAAGACATATGTATGGAGCATAACAGCCATGTACGGGTGTGAAACCTGGACAATTGGAAAAGCGGAGAGAAAGAGATTGGAGGCTTTCGAAATGTGGTGCTACAGAAGAATGATGAATATCAAATGGATGGATAAAATTACAAATGAAGAAGTTCTTGGAAGAATCGGAGAGAGAGAAGAACCTTGTGGAAGAGTCTGAAGAAGAGAAGAGGTCAGATGATGGGGCACACACTGAGACATGGGGGACTGCTTAGGGATATCTTGGAGGGGGAGGTGGGAAAGAAAAGGGGAAGGGGAAGAACCAGATTAGAATATTTCAACCAAAAAATTGGGGATATGGGATGCCAGACATATAGAGAGGTTAAACAGCTGGCGGGGGACAGAGTCGAGTGGAGACGGATTGTTGCATCAAACCAGTCTTAGGACTGTATACTCAATGATGATGATATATACAGATATATAATTTCGAAATATATGTGTGTATGTTTATTTGGATCAAGCAGAGGACAACCTCTTTGTTTCTTTTTATGAAATTATTAAGCATCAATGTCAGTGCGAATGTGAGTAAAATCTTCAAAATCATCGTTTCATTAGGGGAATTTAGATTATCTATATATTTACAAGAAAAGAATATCGGCGCCCCCTGGATCCCCATCCCACTATCCCCAGCCTCACACTCCACTCCCACCCACCCAGCACCCCTACCCCCCGCACCATGCTCCCGTGCCCAACCCCCGCCCCCACACCACCATCCCATCCCGCACCCCGCCCAACTCGGACCCCCACCCCTCTCCCCTCCTGAATCGCACCCAGCTTCCCCACCCCCCACAATGAAACCGTGCCCAACCCCACACCACCACCCCAACACTCCATCCTGCACCCCACCCATCTCGGACCCCAACCCCCGTACCACCCCACTACGCCACTGGACCCTCATCTGAACGCCCCACTCCACCAACCCTGCACCCCCGAGCACTCCACCACGCCTAGTCCCCTGGCCCCCACCCCCAACTTTGCCCTCTGGACCCCCGCTACACCCCCTGCACCCCCCTACTCCGCCTTCCTCACTCCATCCCCATTCCACCCGGCGCACCCCATGCCCTAACCCACCCCAACTCCACCCTTCGAACCCAGTTTTTGCATTTCTAGCCTTGTAGTGACCCACAGATTATGTATACAAAATTTGGTTGAGTTTGGTCCAAGAGCAAGAATTTTCATTTTTTGACCCTTCCCCCACCATTTTGGGTGGTTAATTTTTTCATTTCTAGCTCTCTAGAGACCCATAGATTATGTATACAAAATTTGATTGAGTTTGCTCCAAGGGCAAGAATTTACATATTTTTCACCCTCCACCTTTTTGGGTAGTTTTTGGGGGAATTTTTATAAACAAAAGTTGTCAAAAATCACATCCCCTACAACATTGCTCATTATAAAATTTGCCGTAGAGTTAATAGTTTAAGAGTTATTTGATAATTTTCATTCGTGCCCCCCCCCCCTCCCAACCCCTTTTTGGATATCAAACGTTATATAGCAAAACGTAAGTTAGAAGACATCTGATACAAATATGAAATTTCATAATAATCCCTTCAGCCGTTTTGACCTGAATCGTGAGCAACTTTTCGCGGAAACCACTGAAATAGACATACATACAGACAGACAGACAGACAGGGATTTTGTTGAGGCTGTTTTCGTTCATGACTTTGCTTGAAACGTGTGTAACCAAAATTTGGCGTGATTTGGACCAATGTACAGTCAAAACCTTAATTTTATATATATATATATTACATTAATTGAAAACGTACTCATAATAGCTTGTTTGGAGAAATACTTTTAAAATGTCCATGTAATTAATAAATAAATGATAATTGAACTAGAAAGAGAGAGACATATATTGGATAGTAATCAATGTTCAAATCTACTCACCAAATGGCCAAATTCTTGCAGGCTGGTCTGTTGGGTTAAGCGATGCGGTGTCTTCCTGGTTCCCGTGCGAATTACTAAGCGGAGAAGAGAAAGCGGACGGACGGACTATGGCGCGCCTGGGCTTGATAAGCGCGCAGGCCAATCAGACGCCTGGAAGGAAATGGTACATTTTTAATACAAATTAATTTATTTAATATTTAAGTATATTCAGACTTGTCTCTGGTGATGAGTAAATGGAGGCTCGAGAGGTTTTTTTTTCATTTTAAATATTTTGTTTGAATTTTTTAACATTCTTTTTCTTTTCTTTAGATTCTAATTAATTTAATGTGTGAATTTTTATATACTCAAATATTCTTGATTGTTAAAAATCCTTCATTTTTCATTCTTTCATTCAAGCCATATAATTAAAAAAAACAACGTATTTTATGAAAAAAATATATTTTACTAATTAATAGGGAGTGCCTGGAGCACCGAGCGATGCTCGGTATCTTTTTGCCTCTAAATAGCTTAATAACTCATGACACTTGATAAGTACACCAATTTGAAAAAATAATTGTTAGTGCGCTTTTTAAGAAAAAAAATCGAAAAATCTTTCATGTAAATGTCAACTTCCGGTGTTCCAATTTCAAGTAAAAACTTGTTGTACCCCTTCTAGCCTATATCGAGCTTAAGTTTCGAATTTCGTAGCTCTGAGACATATGGTTGCGAAATGAAGGGAGGTAAATACGTGCCGCTGACCAATGTATTTTTGGCCTCTGTGGACCACAATTTCTGGTTTTATGTCCTAAATCAGATTTTCATCTATTAAGGGCATCGATTCCTTCCACCCAGATGTTATAAAATTAAATTAACTTTTTCATCTCTGGAGATACAAGCTCTCAGAGTCAGGACCCAGACAGGCCATCGCAATACTTCCCCATTATATTCTTTGAATATAAGTGTGAAAGTAAAAAAATATGTGAATTTCATCCACATAAGCTCACGGTGGAAGTGAAACTTCTCTAGCCGTAGATGTTATTTCTATAACAACCAAAAAGTTCATCCCCCTTAAAAATCACACTCCAGATACATATTATTATTAAGCTCAAAAATATTTTTATGAAGAGTTTTATTTTTTTTTTTTAAATGTTATATATATATATATATTTATATTATATTATTTTTAAATATATTATTATATTTAACTTTTAGTTGTTGATTTTTTTAGTGTTTTTTGTTTTGGATTTAAGTATTTTATTTCTTGAAAAGTTTTAATTTTGCCGAGAGTCTGCAAGCTTAGGTTTCGGATTTCATAACTCTGAGATTTATGTTTGCGAAACGCAGGGGGGTACATTCTTACGTACGTAAACATCAACTTCCGGTACTTCTATTTGAGCCAAAATATTGTTGTAGTTATTGTAGCTTCTAGATAGCTTAAATTTCAAATTTCAAGGCTCTGCGACTTACGGAAGACGAGGTATGAACGATTAAAATATTTATTTTGCGACATGACTAATTTACACCCCTTCCTTCATTTCAATCGGATTAAAATTTATACACGACTAACAACTCATGAGTACACCAATTAGCGAAATCGTTAGAGCCGTTTTCGAGAAACCGATTCTGTATATACAAGAATTGCTCATTTAATAATATACCTAAGATTGTGGTGTTGGTGCAAGAGTGAAACATCTTTAATAAAGATATAAGTTAATAAATATTTTATGAGATATTAATTTCATAGTAAATTAATATTTCATAAAATATTTATTTACTTTTAACCTTAGTTATTTTACTTATTACTAGTACATCATGACACCCTGGAGTTACTATGGAGTCCATCCTCGGTTTTAAAATTTCTTTCCTCTATATAATTTATAACCTACTTTTTTTAAAATTCTCATCTCAAATATAGTCAAAACAGATCATTTATTAATTTAAAGAAAAATAAACCCCCGAAGGGATGTTTTAATTATGAAAATTAGATTTAGCCAAATGGTATCAGAGTCGCAATCATCTCTCATTTTTAGATGACCAAGATATTGGCAATTCTATTTATGGTATATAAATGTATTTAGCTTATAAAAATATTTCTTTATTTTCTTTTTTTTTTTAAGAGATTTAATATGAATTAATCATTGAGTCACTCTAGAGAACTTGAAATGTTGTGATAAATAGAGATCCATTTGTGGCGTAAATCGACCATGGGAATTCTTCTTTCGTCTGGTGCCCTAAACAAGGAACTTTGCAGGGGAAATTTATTTGACAAAAGTCTTTAATACAGAGAATCAATTGTTTAATTATTTTTATCTGAGATGAGTCCAAGGCTCTCGTGGTCCGTTTTGATGATTATACAATAACATAAATTGAAGCGTTTACATGCAAAAGCGGCTACCTCAATTTTATAAAGAGAAATCAATGAGGAATTCACAAAGAGAAACAGAGAGGTTGTCCTCTGCTTGATGCAAATAAACATACACACATATATATCGAGATGATATATCTGTATCTATATATATATATATATAAAATTAAGGTTTTGTCTGTACATTGCTCTAAATCACGCCAAATTTTGGTTGCACACCTTTCTAGCAAAGTTATGAACGAAAACACCCTCAACAAAATGCCTGTCTGTCTGTATGTTTCCGTGGGTTCCACGAAAAGTTGCTCACGATTCACGTCAAAACGGCTGAAGGGATTATTATGAAATTTCATATTTGTATCAGATGTCTTCTAACTTAGGCTTTTAGCTATATAACGTTTTGATATTTTGACCCCACAAGGGGGTTTGGGGGCGCGCACGAATGAAAATTATCAAATAACTCCTAAACTATTAACTCTACGGCAAATTTTATAATGAACAAAGTTGTAGGGGATGTGATTTCTGACAACTTTTGTTTTAAAAGATTTCCCCAAAAAACACCCAAAAAGGGGCGGAGGGTCAAAAAATGAAAATTCTTTCTCTTGGACCAAACTCAACCAAATTTTGTATACATAATCTCTGGGCCTCTAGAGAGCTAGAAATGCAAAAACTAGCTACCCAAAATGGGGGGAGGGTCAAAAAATGAAAATTCTTTCTCTTGGACCAAACTCAACCAAATTTTGTATACATAATCTGTGGGTCACTAGAAGGCTAGAAATGCAAAAACTGGGTGCGGAGGGTGGGTGCGGGGGTGGAATGGAGTGGGGATGAGTTAGGGGTCAGGGTATGGGGTGCGCGTGGTGGAATTGGGGTGGGGTGAGGGAGTGAGCCGGGGTAGAGTGGGGGTGCAGGGGCTGGTGCGGGGTGAAGTCCAGGGGCTAGGCGGGGGTGTGGTGCGCAAGGTTGGAGGACACAGGGTGGATGGGGTGCAGGGTCCGAGTTGAGTGGGGTGCGGGTGTGGGAGCGGGGGTTGGGCACGTGTACATGGTGCGGGGGTGTTAGAGGGGTGGGGGGGGGGGGGGGTTAGGGTGCGGATGGAGTGTTGGGGTGGTGGTGTGGGTTGGGCATGGTACGGGGTGTGGGGGTGTTGTGTGGGTTTCGGAGAGGGGGGTGGGCTGGGGGTCCAGGGGGCAGGCCCACTGGCTAGCGAGAGGGCCGCCTAAGGCGGGCCTTGCAGCTAATAGTATATATATATATAATTTATTTGTTTGATTAAACAAAACCGAAGTTATTTCTCATGGGTTTAAATAAGGCAAAGTGAATTTCCAAACATCCAATTTGGTATTTGAACCCATGGGATAAACGAAGATATTTCTATTAAAAAGATTGATGATGAAGGTCAATCCTTCGAGTCTCTAACAAATAAATTATATAACAGCCACCATAATGTAAGTAATAGACCCTCAAACACAAAACACCCAAAACTTCCTTAATATCCAAATCTACTCAACCTTCCGACTGAAGAAATTCACTCGGAAGAAACCCTCCAAACGAACCTTGGACTACAAGGTTAAAGCCACGTAGACCACCCACCCCCTCTCTTTAAAATGGCTCCAAAAGGAGAGCCGAAACGTCGAGTAAAACTCTCAAACCCACGCGGAGAAACCCGAAAAACCTCTAATGACATATATATATATATATACCTGTATATACATTTACATATTTAAATTCTTTATATATGTATTTATATGTTTATTTGCATCAAGCAGAGGACAAATTCATTGATTTCTCTTTTTAAATCAACAACTTTTGCTATTCTCGACCATCTATTTTATGCAAATTTACAAAATCTGCAAATTATGTTAAAACTTTTTGCCTCTTTTACAGCGGTCGTAAAATTTAAGTGAAAATATTTTATTTTGCCGAGAGTAGCAGAGTAGTTGATTCATTAAGATAAATCTATTAAGTTGAATGGTAATCATTTGTTGGAGTAACTAGCTTACTGTATCAATATAAAAATTTTAAGAAAAATAAAAACCGACTTCAAAAAATTAAGTGCAACAAATATAAAAATACACTAAAAGGTATAAAATAATTATTATCTTATTTAGTTACAACTAAACGACGAAATATTAACACGAAATTACTTTTTAAAGTCGGTGCCAAACAAACTATACCTATAAGCGAGCGTACCGCCAAACGTACTAAGTAAGATCCGTCGAGTGCGATTCATAAAAGGTATATGTTTGGCACCAACTTCAAAAAGTAATTTCGTGTTAATATTTCGTCGTTTAGTTGTAACTAAATAAGATAATAATTATTTTATACTTTTAGTGTATTTTTATATTTGTTGCACTTAATTTTTTGAAGTCGGTTTTTATTTTTTCTTAAAAATTTTTATTTTTCTCTTTTTAGTGATGTTATTAATAGTGATTATATCATCAGAACTTGACCAAATTAATATGACACCATCCCTAAGACACCCCTTTCCGGATAAAAAAAGAACCATCGAAATCGGTTCATAAACAAAGAGGTTAGGTCTAAACAAACCTAAACAAACCTAATAAAAAGGTCTAATACCTATGAAAAAAAATCGAAAAAAAAATGGGACCAATCGGAAGCTAGACTGGACCCAATGCAAAAAAAATTTTCAAAATCGGTTGACAATTGGCGGAGATATGAGGTAACATAGGCACAAAAAAAAAAAAAAAAAAAAAAAAAAAATTCAATCGAATAGAGAACCTCCTCCTTTTTGAAGTCGGTTAAAAATGAATTTACATACGTCCAATCGGATATTTGAACCCATGAGAAATAAGAGAAAGAATATTTATAATTAAAAAAAAGTGATGATGAAAGTCAAACCTTCGAAATTATAGTCTCTAACAAATAAATTATATATATTATGCATATTAATATTCGTAGATGTAGGACTGTAGGTATCAGTAGCGTGCGGTCCATGGATGCTGTGGGTGCTGAGCATCCCATAATTTCAAAATGTCAAGAGTATTTTCATACGGTATTACAAAAAATCTAATGTTAAAATTTGAACAATAAGACAAAATTCAGTGTTTATCGACGGGTTTTACAATAAAAGTTGGCTAATGTGTGATTTCGCCTCCTTGGTGTAGTGGTTAGCATGGCTGGCTGCCAACAAAGGGGTCCGCGAGGTTCTGATTCCCGAGGAAAACTATACTCGGAAATTTTTCTGTAAGTATAGGGTCTGAAACGGGGTTCACTCAGCCTCGTGAGGATAAATGAGTAGCTGCTTGATTGAGAAGCAGCAAATCTCGGCTAAGAACACTGAAACGAAGGTTGTAGAGATTGCGTCTGAGCTAACCATTTCCATCGGTACTCTTTCCAATTAGGGCAGCAACCAATTTAGTAGGCCAATACCCATAAAGGGTTGTCGAGCCAGAGATTTATTTATTTATTAATTATTTATTTTATTTTATTATTTTTAATGTGTGATTTCTATATTTTTCGAAAGACAATAACAAAAGTCTTTCATTTGGAAACCGATAGTACAAGTCATAGAATCTTAGTCGGCTGAATCTTGGAAAGCTGCATGGTAGGGTTTCGCTTATGTATTATCGATAGAGTTTCTTTTTTTCAGCAGACATACCATAGACCTTGAAACTTACGTGATGTATTTCAAAAAGACTATAAATACTTCCGTTGTGTCATATTTCCTATTGTAATTTTTATTTGTGAGGCGACTGTGGGTCAGTGGCTAGAGTGTTGGGTCGCTGACTCGAAGATCGCTGGTTCGAGACCGAGTCTCGGCAGATAGATATTTTCAGTCGTCTCCTCTTGGAAAGTAATGGCAACCTACCAAAAGTATAATTGCCTAGTAACCTCTCCAAATTAGCCGTTCGGAACCGGCGTTAAAAAGTAGGTCCCATATATCTGTGTAAAACAACTAAACACACTCAGCACAGGTATATGTGGAGAGGAGCCGACACCCGTTTCGGGTATGGCACTTCCGAAGAAGAAGAATTTTTATTTAATTCAACCAATTCAAAATTCTCTTTCTCTTTGGATTCGTTTCGATATTCCCCAATCATAAGCGAAAAAATAAAATAAATTTTGAAAAATTGAAGCGTTATATTTTGAACAGCATCTTCTGGTTGAAATCTTACCGCCCGCTACTGGTAGGTATATTATGTTTATAGTGTTTGCATCAAGCAGAGCAGAGGACAACCCCAATGAATTCTGTTTATGAGACGTCAAATTCACTATTGAGAAAATGTATGTTTTTTAAGAAGAAATCAATAACTCTGTTACTTTTAGCGAGAAAATATTTTAATCTTGTTTTTTACGAAAACTGTAGTAGATTAACAAAATAATTAATGATTAGGACTGACTGACTGATGATGATCATGATATCAATAATATTTCTAAATCATTCCTCTCAAATGAATCCAAGTTTTCCCCTCATAATTTTTTTTCTCGTTTTTATTAAACATTTCATATTTCCAACTTTTTCCCCTTTCAAAAGAAAAATTTGTTAAACTTGAACAAGTAAAGTTAATGATCACTCAAATGTAAAAATTTATCTTTCACGTTAAATGAATAATCTATCTTTATATGTTGTTTTTTGATGTTTTTATAACCGAAACTTATTAGAAATTCCTGAAGTAATGTAAATTTAATGCCAATGGTTTTGTCATTATTCGTAAGCAGGACGGCCGGCGCCACAATTCTCCAGTAGTTAAAGACGACATGTCGGCATTTGCATAATGGACCATTAATTGTTTAAGATCAATAATGGAGAAGATAAATTTGATTTATTTTATACATATCAAAAATGGGTGGCACCCGTAATCCCGAATGTCAAAATCCTGACAGCCAAAGTCCCGACAAGTCAGCGTCGTTACAAACTATTGTGTAGTAATTATTTATGTATTTATTTATTTTTGCAAATGCTGTCTCGGGTCCCAAGAGCTTTTTTAGCATTATTAGTCCCACCCAGTTTCTGTTTTTTAATGTGTGATTTATTAGTAAAATTCGAGTGTGTGCTTAAGATCACACGACAGAAGTGATAACTTATATGGCATTTATAATTCGAATATTCCAAAATTATTAAAATTTATACTTTATAAAAAATAAATTTGTTAAGTAAACTTTTAATTATTTTTGGAATTATTAAATATATATTTTTGTTATGTTATTTTTAAATATTATATTATTATATTTAATGTTTAGTTTGTTTGTTTTTAGTCTATAGGCTAAATCGAAAAATGAAATACTTAGTCCAAAATCCGAATAAAAAAAACTAAACATAACATATAAAAATATAATATTTAAAAATAGCACATAACATAAAATATATATTTAATAATCCCAAAAAATAATTAAAAAGTTTACTTAATAGATTTATGTTTTAGAAACAATATAAATATTATAATTTTATTATTTTTTGAAATGATTAAACTGGTACTACACCACAGCTCAACCTGACGTGACGCAGCGCGTGATGTGACGCGTGACGGCTCAATCTCATTTACTGCCGAGAAATGAAAATGTACATGAGCACCAAAATTCAAATATAAGATATTAAATGGATATTGATGAGACAGTCCAAAAAAGAAGATAATTTATACTATCTTTGTATTTTTATTCAAACCGACGTTTCGTAGACTATTCTCCCTTCAGGGTTTGAAAAGTCAGTGAAGGAAATCCAATGCACATTCCCCTCTGTCTCCTCTTTCAGTCGCAGTAACAATAATATATAGTATTTCATTCTCAGTAGAATTGCAGTGTACTACATTATAGTCTTGCTGAGAATGAAATACAATATATTATTGTTAATGCCTTTTTGGTTAAGATTCAATTTTGTCTGCATGTTGACAGGAATCTACCTGAATTTTTCTATGATTTGAACTCATCGAAATTTTGTGATGAAATATCTTTGATGGGTGTCTGGGCGCCTAACCTTTCTTGAAATGACCACGTTGTAGCATGACTTCTAAAGAATGGGACTCTCTTCTCGCATCTTTTCAGATACAGGTAATTAGAGCAATTTTTAAAACCAAGTGATGATAATATTTTGGCTTTCAAAATGCAGTAATAAGAAGAATTCTAATCTTTATTTGAGGAACTCTAGAAGAATGGAACAAGTATGTAGATATTAATAAGCTGTATCTTTGTATCAATAATGAGCTTTCTAGATCAAAATTAAAATAATATCCTAATTTCTCCTTAAGTGGGTACTTTTTCAACAAAAATCTCTCACTTTAAGAGTAATTTTGCAAATACCTCAACAAATGTACCTAGGAAAATAGATTAATAAAATTTCACGACATATTTCCAACTAGTTAATCAGATCAAAACAAGTAGTTTATGTTTTGACATTTTATTTCTTTCTTTGATTAAAACAAGGGTAGACAATTTTTTGGCAGCTCCTTGATCCCTATATAACAAAACACAGCAAAGCCGATTAAGTAGTATGTAGATCCTTATGTTTTTCACTTATCACTTCTCTTTTTTTGAAATCCATCCTAACAATTTTAAGAATTTCTACTATTTGATAAGAACCGAAATTTTGCGAAAAATCGTTAGTGTTTTTGGAAACTTACCAGTTGCCTCAAGTTTTACCATAAATACTTATGATGGGTCAGCATATGTAGTATAAAATAAAAGAGAGCCGTTTTTGAGGAAATTCTAAAAAAATCAAGTAAAGAAGTACTTTCGGTTATTCAGTTTCAATCAAAAGCTTGCTGTATACCTTCCCAAACAATATCACAAGCTTAAGTTTCAAATTTCATTGCTCAGCAACTTACAGTTGCCAATCACAGGGGGTCCAGCGGAGTACAAAAACCATTATTTTGTTCTTACTCCGATTTCCATGTCGATTAAGAGCATCATTCCCTATCATCTAGAGATGACAATTGAAAGTAAATTTTAAAATCTAGCGGAAAGGATCCCTTTTGGGGGTCAAGATCTCGGAAGACGAATGCAACACTTCCCCATATATAGGTATCTGCAATAATATGATATAGATCATGCGCAGTGCGACCCGTGGCCTGCGGGCCCCCGCATGCGGCCCAGCACTGCAATGAGTGTCGTCCAACATAAAATCATAAACTTCCTTAAAACATTGAGATTTATATGTAGTGATATATTTATTCCCTTTTTCGAAATATGAATGTATATTTGTACAATACGTGATGCTTTTTTCAAGAATAACATTCACTAAAAGCAAAAATTATAAGCTCAGCCAAATAAGATAAAAAAAATAATGAAGTTTCAAATATTTAAAAATTCTTCTTCTTCTCAAATTTTCATTTTCTAAAATATTTATTATTTCAGTAATTTAAATGCTACTACACTAACTCCTGGACTAAAACTTGTCAGGACTTGTCTTTTAGATCTTTGCACGTTCTTACATGTCAATAGATAATGAATAGTCAGGGATTATTATATCCGTGACCCTTTTAAAAATAAATTATCATTCTTCATATCCTTCTTTAATCCCATTCGATTTAAACCAGAGCTGTCCAACCCGTGGCCCAATATAAATTCATAATATTCCTTAAAACATTGAGATTTAAATGTAGATACTATAAAAACACACAACAATTTGGCCTGATAATTTTTTTTTCTAAAATAAGAAATCTGAAAATTTATTGTAAAATTTTCGAAAAATAAAAAGTGCTAATTTTAAATTTGGAACTAGATTTCAAGATTTCTGAAAAAATAATCAACATTTTGATCTATTTTCGACTCCATTTTCTTTAGAAATAAATTTTCTACTTGCAAACTTTCTGATAGAATGTTCTAGTACAACAATTAGATATACCGATCTGAAAGAAAAATTGAATATTGTCTCTTTATTAGAATTTTCTATTAATTATCTAGCCAGAAAAAATATAAACAATACTAATACATAATATTACTCTTTGTAAGTATGTAGGTATATATTTACATATACGTTCAAGCTATTTTTCAAGTATGAGATTTACGAAAAGTAAAATTAGAAGCTCACTATGATCTAAAAAAATAATTAAGTTCTTATTTCTACATTATTAACTATCTTTTTTGAATAACAAATACAATAGAATTATAATATTTTATCCGCGGTCCGAGACAATTTTTTTCTTCAAAATGTGGTCCGGGCAAGCCAAAAGGTTGGACACCCTCTGATATAGATATAAATGAAAGTAAAAAATAATCTACCATAGCTTATAACATTATAAGCTTATTGAGGAAAAATCAACATTCTAATAAATTGTGTTTATTTTATTTTTAATTTAACTGCGTTAATTAGTCTTATAAGTCTTCTCACAGTTATAAAACTAAAAAGTAAAAATTAAAAATCAATTCAAGAGAAAATAAAAAAATATGGTTAAATACTCAGTAAGATGTTTTTCGGAAAAGTGTAGAATATGTGGTCTCTATGTTATTAATGAGTGATTTATACCATTAACCTATGCAAACATCTCTCTTGAATTAGTTCTAGATGGAGGAGCAAAGTCGCTTGTGCTATTTACACGTTTCAAGTGCAGTCAACGTTTCCAAAATGCGCAGCCGCAAATAGAACAAGATTATTATATTATTATATAAATAGAGAATTATCTATCCCACTATATATCTAATTCAATCTAATTACTATGCTAGTGGTGGAATTCTCTT
Source organism: Forficula auricularia (assembly GCA_024734495.1). NCBI lineage: Eukaryota > Metazoa > Arthropoda > Insecta > Dermaptera > Forficulidae > Forficula > Forficula auricularia. The sequence goes on from JALMQS010000621.1 coordinate 106,235, forward strand.
AGAGTAAGCTACAAATGCATTTGCGATTGTGTTTGTAATAATAACATTGAAGATAAGTTAACATCATCATTGTTGTTGTTGTGGTTGTCAATGAGACATTTCTAAACAGAGTAACATATTAACTATTCATAATAAACAGAGGGAGAGTGTACGGAAGGAATTAAGACTGGCTTGTTAGAAAAATAATTGAAGTGTTATTTTAATCGAAAAGTAGCGAGGAGGTAAAAGAAGGGAAAATACCTACATACCTCTTAAAGAAATGGAATTTAAACAAACCATAAGAAAGTGAAGGAATTAATAATTCAATTAATTAAATTGAGTGGAAAGAATTCGTGTTTTTACAAAAATGTTTAGAATTAAATTAATTAATAATTTGGATGAATATTGCCAAGAGGGTTGGAATGATAATTAATAAAAATAAATATACCTACCATCAGATTTACACAGTGCTTTATTTACACGGTTTTTAAAATAACTGATTAAAAATAAAAATGGTAAAAGTGAACATTTTAGGGCATTCGATTCCAGCGAGATATTAATAAATGATTAGTCGATATGAGAAGGGCTATAAAGATTTTAACCATATTCCTAATATAACTGTTAATTATGGATATAACAATAAAACTTGAGCAAGATGCAGGTAGGTTTCACAAAAAAAAGAAATAAAACAAAATTGAGTTTTGAATTGATATTTTCGGAGGTGAGCCCATTATCAGGAGTCAAAGTAAACTCAGTTTACTTTGAATCATGATGATGGGCTCACCCCCGAAATATATCGAATTCAAAACTCAATTTTCTTTTATTTTTATTTTTTTGTGAAACCTACCTCTCATCTTGGTCTAGTTTTATTATTATATTAAAATGTTTCACCTAGAACCAACACCTAACTCCTTAAAATTTGTTAATTGTGGATTTCATTACTAAGTCTTGTGGATCTGAAATTGTTTCTAATTCATCAATCATCGAACCAGAATGCAAATGACATCATATCAGTCAGAAGAAAAAGTTAGTAGTCTATCAAACTAATTAAATATTGGTCCATATTTTTTAAGGATCTTAATCTTATATTTCTTGTTTTTAATTATAATTAGAATTTATTTATAGTTAAGATATTATATTTGATATAAATAAATGTTGAAATGGATTATGGCGAATTAGATCTCTGTTCGTTCATTATGAATAAATTATAAGTATACTTATTTTAAGTATCATCATATCTTTTGCACAACTCTAGATATATTAATAATTAAGATGCTGCAAATTCCCTGGTAGAAAAATTGAATAGAAAATTGCCAGAAATGTGGAATTTTTTCTGTTGATCGACTGGAATATGGCTTTAAGATCTGGCCAGAATGTGAATGTAAATGTTATTCTCTTGTGGGCATATTATTACCGGATTTGGATGGTCTATTGTTTCTGAGAAGAATATGCCCATAAACTGGCTAAAAAACAAAACAAAATGAATAGCTCATAATTTAGCTACTTATATATTTCCCATTTTATGAATGAACTTATTATTTTTATGTTTTTTCAATATAAATAACTTTTATTTTACATTGAAATAAATTACTGAATATGCACAATTGAGTTTATTTTCGACTTACACACTTTTACGTATCAAAATCCACTATTTCGATTTACACGGTTTTTTGATAAACGTATCTTCGGTGTAAATCGGGGGTGCATTAAATTTGACTCTAAACTAATTGATAAAGTAAAGGGTGTGTAGTTTCACAATGAATGAAATAAAACTCAAAGAGAGTTTATACAAACTCAATATATTTCGGATTATTAGTCCATCATCTAGGTGTTTACAGGTTAAAACAGGTTTTATTAATTAATATCATATTTCACCTAAAACCTACACCACTTTCTCTAAAGCAAAATTGATTCTAAACATTGTAAAAAAACAAATTTTCAAATCCTGGGAAATTCTAAAAGGTCAGGAAGGATATTTGTGTTTAAAGGCTGATAAAGTGATAGGGGTTGGTTTCTAATTAATTGAAGGTGAGACATTAATCAGAGAAATAAAGAGTAGATGTTTTTATTGTGAAGACCGCGCATCAACTTGTCAGTTCCATTTCTCTTAATAAGAGAGAAGCATTTTGTTTTCAATTTAGGCTTTTTACTTAAAAATCTACTTAATCTTAAATAATGAGTGGTTATGGGGCAGTATACAGCAGTCTATTTGTGTCTGTGTGTGTGCTTTTATTACGATTACTATGATAACTTAAGAACTGGGAGTCGTATAATGTTGGTTCTGAAGCCAATATCTTTTTATTTCAAAAAGTAAGAACTTATTTTATTTGGACTCTATAGTATTAAACATTCTGTTTAAAAATGCAGAAAATTAGAAAAAATAATCGATTTTTCATATGGGCAGAAATCGAACTTTTCTAAATAATGAACTATTTTGGGCTCTCTTTAAACTTTCAGTTTAAAAATGCGTAAAATCAGAAAATAATAATAAATAGAAATCGAACGTATATGAAAAGTAAACCTTTCAAAAAAATACTCTTTTATTGTAAATAATCTTTTTATTTATTCCTGGAATTCAATTCGCAGTTATAAATCTACCAGTCCGTTTCCGAAGAAAAACTTCTAACGTTTTAATTCAATATTGGATTCAAGAAACATATATAACATGTAAATTTCAAGTTTCTATCTTATCAAAGCGCACGCTGTGCGCAGGCCAAGTTCGAGCAATGCTTGGCCATACACGCTGTACGCTATTTACACGATGCATTTCGAGCCAATTTTGATCCCCCTGCAGCTCAAAATCCATTTGAGATACAAAACTGAAATTATACACATGTAATTATGTAATCTATCTTAGAGAGAGTACCAAATTTCAATAATATAGATTAAATAGATTCTGAGATAATATCTAATTTTGGCACTCACTCACTGACAGGTCAACAAAACCTAAGGGTACTTCCAATCAATCAAGCATCATGAAATTTTACCTGCTAGTAGAGTTTGGGACACAATCAAAGGAAAAATTCCAAAAATCCAAACTTTCTATCTTTCAACTCCTTCAAAATGGGGGGAGGGTCCAAAATGAAAATTTTAGCCTGTTGGACCAAACTCAACCAAATTTTGTATGCATATTCTGGAAGCCCCCTGAAGGCTAGAAATGCAAAAACTAACCACTCGAAATAGGGGGGGGGGTCAAAAATGAAAATTCTAGCCCTTTGGACCAACAGGCTTCGTCATAGCTTACAAAAAGAAGAGAAATCTCAACCAAAACATTCTGTGAAAAAACAGGCCAAGTTCAAAAAAGTAGTGAAATCTAGTGTGTAGCCAAGTTAAATTCGCCAAGAATAATTAAATTGAGAAAATAGTAGATCTCTCAACTTAATTATTCTTGGCGAATTTAAATTGGCTACACACTAGATTTCACTACTTTTTCGAATTTGGCCTGTTTTTCACAGAATGTTTTGGTTGAGATTTAGTTTACGGAGATACAACGCTCTGACAGACACTAAAATCTAAACAAAATTTATTAATTAATTAATTTAATTTTGATTAATTAATCAAAATACATCTGTACTTGTATTGCTTGTATGTGCTCTATGAGATAGCTGCCTCAGAGCATCGTAATGGCAAAAAAAGAAGTTATGTGTGAATATACATATCAAAAATGGTTCAATACCAATGAATTTATACGGTATCAATCAGGAACTATACTGAACCCAATGCGAAATAAGCTGACGTGTTCTGATGTGGCCATCCACTTGACTTTACCATACAACCTGGCCCCTCACTTACACTAATTATTTAATAAAATTATTTATAATCATGTAGGGGAGCGGGGTTAGTTTTTGCATTTTTAGACTTCTGGGGACCCACTGATTATGTATACAAAATTTGGTTGAGTTTGGTACAAGAGCCAAGATTTTCATTTTTTAACCCTCCACCCCCCCCCCCCATTTTGGACGGTTAGTTTTTGCATTTTTAGACTTCTGCGGGTTCCACTGATTATGTATACAAAATTTGGTTGAGTTTGCTCAAACGACCTAGATTTTTAATTTTTAACCCCCCTCCACCCCCTTAATTTTTGGGTCGATATGCACTAAAATCTAATCAGCTCTTAATCTCAATGGACCAAAACTACGTGTGAAATTTGGTTTCGATATTCACACTAGTTTTTGAGCTAGCTCGTCCACAAAAATTTGGTAACACACAGACTAACTAACAGACTAACAGACATTTTGACAAAACAATTATTATCTCAAAAAATATAATTTTTTCGATGTTTACTTATTATAGCTTTTTTGTAGACCGAAATGCCATGGTTTTGCTCAATTTTTTTAATCAAAATATTTTTAGCCGTTTTTGAGATATTTCGAAAAAATAGTAAAAAAAAACACTTTTTCATGCACGATTACAATACTTGACCATACCCTGTATGGTAAAGTAAATTTATAAGTATTACTTTTTACTTTTGAAGAGAACCCTAACAAACTGATATAAAGTCATTTATAGATTAGAAATATTTTCTATCTATATCTAAAATTTCTCTGTTTGATATTTGAGATATTAATTCTAATTGATTTCGTGAGCTGTCTTATTTTCAATTCCACCTAAACCGCTAATAATTTTCTGGCCAGCATCCGTGTTGGAATATATTTCTTTCAAAGTAAACACACAACATTTGTGATTGACATTTCATCAGAATCTAATGATTGCCTGACTGAATTTGTCGTTGTCGACATCGTTGTTGTTGATGTTGGCTTGGCTGCTTGGGGTTTGCTTGTTTAATTTAATGGCATGCAATCTTCCATTCCATCGGCCATTCGGACAAGTCACAAACATTCAAATCTATCAAGGGTTCATTCTGCAGTCAACGAATTCTTCTAAAACAGAATAACGTTTCTCATCAACATGAGAGTGAATAGAGAATTTAAATAATTCCTAATGACAATTATGAGTGACGACTTACTATTCGAACAAAACGTATTTGCCTAAATATAATCGGATATTTCATCCAATCAGAATAAGAGATTGAATATTTCTATGAATAAGGACTGATGATTAAGGTCAAATCTTCGAATCTATATAGTCTCAAACAAAAAAAATATACATATTTATATTCATTATAATAAATTTATATGGTTATTTGCATCAACATCTCCTTAAGAAACACCATTGATGGTCCTCATTTTTTATGCTAATTTATTGTTAAGAATCAGTGATGAAGCTGTTGAAGCTTTTATTTTTGTGATTAATTTGATTAGAATTTCAATTTTTAGTGAAATCACACATATGTAATTAATTATACTTATTTATTGAACAAAACCAAATAATACAATACAACGTTTCGATCGACTTATTCTGCATCTTTCTCAAGTATGAGCAGAGCACTGATACGTGTCGGTCAAGCTTTATTGGTAGACTCCATATGTACAGTCCAGTCAAAAAGTATGTATAAATTGTCTGAAACGTATAGAAAAATCATTTTTTTTGTGTCTCTATGTCTTTTCAACATTTTCATAATAAAATTTATCAATTTAAAGAGAGATTTAATCCATTATTCGATGTCTAAGCCCGACTGGAGTTTCCATGTTTTCCCAACTCTAAAAGCTGTTTACACCTTCCCGACATTTTGATGACAGCAAAAATAGGGAGATAAAAGAAATAATGCAAAATTTGGCCAATATTAAAGAGTATAAGATTTCAATTTTTCGATATCTCCTTCATTTTAGATTGCACATTGTTTACCACTAGTTTTATGAGGTCCTAAAGAGTAGCAAGAAATCTAAAACTCAATACAAAGATGGGGCTATTGAATATTATCTAGCATCTCAAATTTCAGCTCATTAGTTATACAACTGTTAAAAATTTGATCTACATTCATCACACAAAGGGCCTAAGAATATATCGAGAACAAACATATAAACTTCCTCTTTTATATTTTATAAACACATATAAAACATTTTTCTTTTTATGAGCTGCAAAACCATAGTGATTCAATCGTGAATGAAACTATAGAAAGCTGAGAAACGGGGGTGTCAATAGAGTTCGCAGATCCAGGGTGTATTGGTTTGTCATTGGCATTGGCATTGACAAAGGGAGGCAGCCTGTACACTGGTCGTACTGAACTCACTATTGAATAAACAATCAGTGACGTGAACAGAATGCATCCTAGATAACAGCGATACCATTCAGAATCAAACTGGAGCCACACCCCTCTTCTCCGAGTCGACTTTCCCCTACGCAATTTTCTTTCTTCAGAATAAGTCAAGATAATCTTGAAAGAAAAAAGGAAAATAAGTGACGAAATCTTTTAATTCCAAATTCATTTATTTATTTATTTCTTACTAGCTGCACCTAGACTCTCCGCGCGGGTTGCCCTGGCGGGCAGCGTCTCTAGGCGTACAAAAGTTTTTTACTTTACCATACAGGGTATGGTCAAGTATTGTAATCGTGCATGAAAAAAGTGGGGTTTTTTCCTTCTTTTTGTCGAAATATCTAAAAAACGGTTGAAACTATTTTGATCAAAAAAATTGAGCGAAACCATGGCATTTCGGTCTACAAAAAAGCCCAAATAAGTGAACATCGAAAAAATTATATTTTTCGTGATAATAATTGTTTTGTCAAAATGTCTGTTAGTCTGTCTTGTTGTCTATGCGTTACCAAATTTTTGTGAACAAGCTATCTCAAAAACTAGTGTCAATATCGAAACCAAATTTCACAGGTAGTTTTGGTCCATTGAGATTAAGAGATGATTAGATTTTGGTGCATATTGACCCAAAATTAATGGGGTGGAGGGGGGGGGGTTAAAAATTAAAAATCTAGGTCATTTACCAAACTCAACCAAATTTTGTATACATAATTAGTGGGATCCCAGAAGTATAAAAATTCAAAAACTAACCCCCTCCCTACATGATTATAAATAATTTTAGGGGCCAGGTTGTATGGTAAAGTCAAGTGGATGGCCACATCAGAGCACGTCAGCTTATTTTTTTAAATATTTATTTAACGCAATGGCTATGCATGATCGCTATCTGACCAATCAGAATCGTTCTAATAATTTAATGCTTTTCCATTGGCTATGCACTGGCCAATCATTTTGTTTGGATCATACAATCATATATACATACTTTTCTATTTTATAAAGATAGATAGTTTTTGAGTTGATTATAATTTATTGTCCATTTTACTGGCCAATCAATCTATCATCTCTAAAGCATGGAGGGAAATTTGTTTTGAAATCATTATTTTTTTAGGAAATTTTTCCAATTAGCATACGAGATTTGAAATTTGCTATTAATGGGCTGGAATCAAAGTCAGCTATCTCTCATTTGTTAAATTTGAGATATTGACGAAAAAAGTTCATTGTAAGTGGTAATATGAATTGGAAAAAAATTGTAAATGTTGATTGTAACGTAAGTAAGAAATGAGAACATTTTTATTTGATTAACTAAAAATGAATTTCTCACTTTTGATACTGACACAGCTGTAGGGATTTCCAGATTGTTTCTCAGTATATATTTCAGGCATATTTTACTATAGGATATTCGTAGTTTTGAAACAAACCAATTAAATATACTTATAGAGCTCAAAAGAACAAATTTTTTAAATTATATTCTAATCGAGTGTTTTTGTAGTTCACAGCATAGGTACTAACAATAAAAATAATGATTTAAAAATCTAGGCCATTTGAGCAAATTCAACCAAATTTTGTATACATAATCAATGGGACGCCAGAAGTCTAAAAATGAAAAAATAGCCGCCCAAAATGGGGGGGGGGGGTCAAAAAAGGAAAATCTAGGCCCTTGTACCAAACTCAACCAAATTTTGTATACATAATCAGTGGGCCCCCCAGGAGTTTAAAAATGCAAAAACTAACCCCCTCCCCTACATGAATATAAATAATTTTATTAAATATTAAATATAAGTGAGGGGCCAGGTTGTATGGTAAAGTCAAGTTAATGGCCATATCAGAACACGTCAGCTTATTTTTTCATGGGACCCTAAACGAGATATTTTTTGTAATTCTAAATTTGTAATGAACCAAAAAATAAAAAATATCTCAAACATTGGAAAACAGAAAAATAAATATATCTAAATTGGATTGATAATAATTGCTCAGTTCCAAACGTGCTTCGAAACGTTCTTCTGTCTGGACGATATACAAAGCGAGAAACACTTTTCTTGCCAATGAGACCAATTGAGTTGAGTTGAGCTGAGTTTCCCTACGGACTACGGAGGGTTGCCGTGCGTGTCGATGTGATTAATATTTTTGTCTCTTCTTCTTGTAGTTTTTATTTCATCCCCCTTTTTGTTCATGGGATACGATTTATCATGCACGCTCGTGGCGTCTTTCTTTCTTTTTTTATCTATCCGGATTATACTTACCCCTGTCCTGTCTTATCGTGTTTGAGCCCATTCTTTAATACCAGCTTTCTCCTTTGTTTTGCTTGTTATTGTTTACAGATGGAAACGATAAAGATAAAACAAGTAGGCGTTGTTTATCTTCTTGTTATACTCATTCATAAAAATCTGTACGAAATTGATTTAATTGAGAAAAATAAAAATAAAAAAAAATTATTGAAAAGATTTTTTTGTCGAGAGTACTTGAGTTGTTGATTCATGAAGAGAAAGTTAATGAGGTTGTCTTTGCTTGATGCAAATAAACATACTTCATATACGAGGGGTGAACCGCGATTGGAATTAGGTGTATACCGTCTTTGGAATTATTTGGAATTACTTTGGTATTCATTAGATAATCTATTGTCTTCTACTTGGAAATGAAAATGGAAGTGGAAGTAGGTGTACATGATTTTAGGTCGCGGTTCACCCCTCGTTCATATATATACCTATATAATAAATATAATTTATTTCTTAGAGTCTATAGTTTCGAAGATTTGACTTTCATCATAAGACTTTTTAATTATAAATAGTCTATCTCTTATTTCTCATGGATTCAAATACCCAGTTGGTTGTAGGTTGTAGGAAAATTCGTTTTGTTGTAGGAGTAAGCTAGTCACTCACCAAAAGAGTTTGTAATAAAACTAATAAATAATTGATGAAATATTTCTAATTAATACGACTGATGATGAAGATGAAACCTTCGAAACCATAGTCCCTAACAAATAAATTTAATATAAACATGGGCGTGCACAAGTATGGTCAGGGGTCAGCCCCCTAGATGCAAAGTGGCTGTTAATAAATGCTATTTAGCGAAATCGTTGGAGCCGTTTTGGAGAAACCGATTCTATAAAAATATACAAGAATTGCTCGTTTAATAAAATAAGATAAGATAAGATATGGGCGGAAATGATAACAATAATTAAAACTAAAAGTTTAAAATAAAGATAAGTTTATCTATGGGTATAATAACTACTCTTTAGTGACCTAGTTTTAGCAAAAAAAAAGAAAAGAATAATCTTTTCCTTCTGATTTAGAGGGTTGAAAAGTAAGTACTTTTAATTCGCCCGTGGGAATGAACCCATTGACATTGCAGGTGAAAAGAACACAGGATTTGGGTCGAAGGTGGACAAAAAAACATTCCAAATAAAGAAACATGCTCTACTATATATCCATTCATATAAGGGCTGATTCATTCGTTTCTTGAACCGAACAAAAGACGAAAAGAAAGTGCTGAGATGGGAGGTTTTAAAGAGGGCTTGGGTGTGAGGGCTGAAGACTGGTGGGTGGACTTAAAACAACACCGAGGAAGAAGGAAATAGATTTGGCCACGAGGTAAACTGAAAGAGAATACGATAGAAATAACAAATGAATAAAGTGGCATAGTGTTGCCCCCCGCCTTCACTTTAAGATCTCCCCTTTAGGGTAAAATGTCCTTCTGTCAAACAGCACACCCTAAGAAAACGCTAGGGTATCTAAGACAAGGGTCCCATTCTTACAAGGCTAGTCACTTCAGAGGATTAAATGCATTAACTAGAAATTTATTCGGATGAGATTGTCAAAAGGGTTTTAGAAATTGTAAGTAAATATTTGGTGAGATCCATTCTATGTCGATTTAGGTTCCATGTTTAGTGGATTTGACTATAAATGGAAGACAAGCTGCAGGTTGAAAGCTCCGGTTGAAATTAAAAAATTGCTGTTAGAGTTCGTGGCTGTGATGGAACTGTATTAGATGAATGAAGTTGGATGCTCTGGGTTCAATAAAACGCCCTGAATAAAACGTTTCGGCTTGAATTTATCGAATGTAAATAAATAATAATGAGATTGATGATGACCTCCCATAAGGGTCCAATTTTTAATTACATAGAAAAGAAAAAATGTATATAAACTCATTACATTCATCTCTGAACCTTTGGAGCAGGCACATTATAAATTTATATGAAGCTACAATTCTTATTTTTGACATGGCTAGGTGCAATCACACATTATGTGTACCGCATTGTGTGTATAACTGTATAAGTTTAAATAACCAACTTGGTCAACTTGAAATATTATTATATAATAATAAGAATACACAATACATAATAATGTTCTCTCTTCCCCCGACCGTCTTTCCAGCTACTTATAACCTTCAATCTTTCAAGACCAGCGTCCACAGATACCTTCGACTGCTACCCAATCCCTAAATCTCCCCTTATCTTCACGTTACAAGGGTCCACCACGGACTTCAGAGGTTGTACCTTCTTGGTGCAACTTCTTCTTGTATCAATATCATTATAAAAAAAATTTTAACAACTATTTGTAAATTGTGTAGCTCAATTAAGTGAAATTGTGTAGCTCAATTAAGTGAAATAAATTCAGGCCGAAACGTTTTATTCAGGGTGTTTTATTGGACCCAGCGCATCCAACTTTGGCTGATACCTCCTCCTTCATCTAATACATTAAATTGCTACTTATGTTATGAACAAAGACCAGGTATACAGTAAAAGACCTAAAATTATGCAAGAATTTTTTCCTTTCCCTGGTCTCACTCATAACAAAGCATTTGGCCAACACCATAGTATTATAATGTTAATTTAATCCCATAATAAGGATTAATATGACATCGGAGCAGGGGTGTGGCCACGGGGAGGGGGAGTCAGAACACCCCCCCCCCCACCCAGAGCAGGGCTAATGGGATGAGTAACGGCAACGACAAACCGTTTCTTATGGCAAACTAACCGTAATTAAATATATTTCGAATGTTTAATCAAGAATTATGTTTTTTCACAGACCACCCCCAAAATGAAGCGATCTGCCACACACGCCCCGCAGATCACACTGATTCGTTGTTTTGATCTTAAGAAGATTCAACTGGTATGGTCACCACAAAATTTACACATTTTTTCATTTATTTGATTTCCAACTATTAAGGGCATCGATTCCTTCCACCTAGAAGTTACAAAATGAAATTAACTTTTTTTTTCATCTCTGAGATACAAGTTCTCAAAGAGTGAGGGCCAGGCAGGCGATCGCAATACTTCACATTATATTCTATAGAATATAAATGTGAAAGTAAAAATTGAGCCCAAAATGTAAAAGGTCTCCAAGGATCATTTGGACGACTATAAATTATGTGAAAATGATTTTAAAGATTCATATAATGTTGTATTATATTATATGAAATTAAGTAAAATGTCATGTATTATTCCAAAATCATCCAATAGACAAAATATGCTTTATTTATTATTTTCGAAATGTCCTATTTAACATTTGTATAATGGAGGAGAATTGTCATTGGTGTTGGAAGCATAATTTTTTCATTAGTAAATTTACACCAAAAAATGTTGAAATATGCAATTATATTTTTCGGCATACAGGAAAGGATCGTATTTATAATAATATTTTTAAGGCAATATCATTAATATAATCTTAAGTGTAAATAAAAATCATTGTGTACCATCCTATCTCTCTCCTCAGACTTTTCCACAAGGTTCTTCTTTCTACGGGGTTTTCAAGAACTACTTCTTTTGTAATATCCAGTTGATTCTTCTCTAGCACTACATTTCTCTTTCTCTCCACTTCTCCAATCGTCCAGGTTTCACATCCATTGATATACAAGAATAAGTTAAAAAAAATTCTTCCGTCCACCCAGGAAGTGATTTATTTTTAATTATTAAAGTGTTTCTTATATATACTCTCAGATAATACATCATACATTAGAAAAAAAAAGTTTATTTTTTTATTTATTTTTTTAAGATATGACCCAAGAGCCGACATATTTGAAAAAAGATTCGAAATAAAATATTGTTCTGAGCATTAATGAGATAAACAGATGATACAATCTTTAGTTTATTCCTTATATTTTAAAACTTTGTCGTTTCCCTCGGCAAAATGCAATTTTAATGTCATAAAATAATATATAAATTTAAAAACTTTAGAATAAACTGCTGTCCATGTTCTGAAGTGTAAATTTGTCTATTAATAAATGAACCATTTCTTTAAGATAAAATCCTTAAGGACTCTCAATATAATATCGTATTCTGGCAATTAGTTTGTCTCGTCTGTTTCTTGGATTTGGCAGCGCTGTTAAGATTTGTTTAAATAAAATATAAGCCCCTGGCGTGTGAATCGCAGCAGCCAGCAAGCCTTGACACTCGGGGGTTGGTTCAGTTCCGAGTGAACCGGCCAGATGGCGCTTTTAATGGAACGCCAGCCTGAAGGGTCACCCCTGCTTACTTTGCTTTTAACACGAAAAAGCCTGCTTATGTTATATTTAATTATTTCGCAGAGAATTTTTTGTACAAATATGAATATTAGCAGCTTCCCCTCCACTTGCACTCCATTTAGTAACGCATTATTTTATTTTATACGAGGCCTTTTTGTCCGCTACCCAAGAATTAAATTAACTTGAAAAATTTCATATTTTTACTTTCACATTTATATTGATAGAATATTTTTTTACATTTCGTTATGAGAAGTGTCTGAAAAGTGGAGGAAACATGATTCCTCTCTTTCTCTGTCTAGATTACACTGTTAAACATTTCTTATTTAATTTTACTATAAACAATGAGAAGTCCGGCCTCAAAACTTTTTAGTAATTCTTTATTTATCAATAATTGTTACTTTTTAAAATTATCTAATATTTAAGACAATTTTAATAATTAATTTATAAACAGAATGACACCTTATTTTTGCAAATTGGTTAATTATTAACCGAGTTATGGTGGTTTTATTTATGGTTAGTTACTATTAATTAAATGAAAAAAAGATGGTGGTGGATTCCAAACATCGATTGTTTGAATTTTCATAATTAATTTGGCAAGCGAGTTGAAAAAATCGATGTAAGATGGCAGCATTGGAAAATGAATAAAGTTTAAATTCAAATATTCAAAATTCGACTTTGGGCGATTTCATCTCATCCAATTAACTATGACTAACCTATAATAATGACAATAAAAAATACCATAACTCGATTAATTGTAAACCGATTTTAAAAATTAAGGTGTCATTTTATTCACAATAAAATGCTTAATATTTTATTAAATAAAAGATAATTTGATCAAACTAACTATTGAGATATAAAGAATTGAATAATTGAGATGTAGCCATCATACTCAATTTTGATATTCTATATTCTCACACTTTCGAGGTCGCACCAGTATTCTAATCTTACAACAGATTTTTTAGTTATATGTTTCTAATTAATACAAGAAAAAACTAAAGTTACAATTTATTTTTGTATTTTTGCAATATGTGATTTTATCAATTTAATATAGATTTTTTTACTAAGAAGTTAATCTCTACTAGTCTGAAATTGGTCTGTACTTGGCATCATCGCAATGTGCCATAGCTCTAAAGAAATAGAGATTATTCTATCCTTTTTAGTAATTTTCTTTGATTACATTCTAATCAAAGAATAGCTCCTCTGTACATTTATTAAATAATACCTACGATAGAAAATTCAAAATCTAATCAGTTCTCCGCTTTGAAAATAGTAACATTTTAGCATAAGAATGAACTTCCTAAGACTTTTCTCTCTTACGTTTTCATGGGAATATCTGAATCTAGACACATACACACACATACAGGCACAGACACAAATACAAAAAAATTAAGTCTAAATTAAAGATGTATTAACATGGTTGAAAATTGTTTTTCTTTACGTCCAAAACATTTTTCAACACAATAAGCAAAAAAAATTGTTTAGATAATCGTATCCATAATTTAAATAGTTTACAAGATCGTAGGAAATTGGATAAATAAATCAATCACAGAGTTTTATGTTAAGACGTACATTTCGTCACTTTATTTGGGACTTCTTCAGCGACTTATTTCCCAACTTCAAAAAAATAATTACAATTTTTTTCCTGAATTCACTACTAGACTTCGCGGCTTACTGAGTAAAATAAATTGAATATTTTTGAGCCAAATGATTAATCCAGACGTAATATACTAAGTACTGACTGTTAAGAGAAATAAATAAATAAATAACACTTCAACTAAAGAGGAGATAAGAAAAATATTTCATTTTCATTTTCATATAACATAGATATAATAATATAATGAAGTTTCTAGGAGTTAATTTGAAAATAAAAGAGACAGACTGCCATGAGCAAACATCATGGGAACAGAATCATGACAAAATCAGTCAGCGGAGGCCATTATATCAAGTTAAAATGACTGGGTTAATTAATAACAAAATAGTAATAAATGAGCAAATGATATTATTGTTCATGCCAAGTTCAATTATACAATTAGCGCTTGTTGTTAACGCCGATGAATTGCTCTACTTGATGTTCATTCACTTCAGTTCAGATGAATACACAAGGCTTATATATATATATATATATATATATATATATATATATATATATATATATATATATATATATATACAGGAGCAAGCATTAAGCGTTGATTCCTCCGAATACAATACGAAATACAAGAGGCTCTTATTCAAAACCTTCCTATAACACACATATACGAAATTATTCGAGAGAATGATTGAGTTTAAGTATATTTAATGGAGTAAATATCATTTCTGTGAAGTTGTGATTGTTTTTTAAAAATTCTAAAAAATTCAAAATATATTTTATATAAAGTAATGAAACTTTTTAATAAAATTGTAAGAAAAAGTGAAACGACTGGATACGTTGATTGTAGTTTGTTTTTTAATAATGCAAAACACACCTGTTCGATTGTTTATTATTTTTTAATATACAGACAGATAAAAATCTCATTAAAAGATATTTTTTGAATAATTCTGGATTTTCTAACCGGAAGAAGAAAGAAGCTAGAACTTTCAGTGCCTGTCATCTGATTAGCCAACCCAGTCCCTCCATTTACCATCTACCATTGCTTAGTGGTAAAAATCATTTACTTTGGGACATTCAACCGGCCCTGAGTGTGTTTAGCTGTTTTTACAGACACAGATATACGGGACCTACTTTTCCGATCGGCTAGTTTGGAGAGGTTACTGAGCAATTATATTCTTGGAAGGTTGCCATTGCTTTCCAAAGGAGGCGACTGCAAATATCTGCAGAGACTCGATCTCGAACCAGCGTATTTCAGGCCAGCGGCCTGACACTCCTAACCACTGACCTGATCGCCTTAAAAAGTTGTATCTATATTTATTTAATTTTAATG
>JALMQS010000621.1:121838-224563 GCA_024734495.1 Forficula auricularia
CTAAAAATTCTCGTTATATTTAACAGGTTAAAAAAATTTTAAACTCAAAGAAATAATAGGTGGACTTGAATAAAATCAGCGCAATTAATATAATAATTTTTCAAAAAATGTGAACGAAAAAAATACGGGGGTTTTATTGAACAGACATGATTGTATTGTTTGCTTTTATTTTTTATATTAACATGGTTTTCTTTCAAAAAATCTGTATTTGGCGCGAAATATGCAACATTTGATAAAAAATAATATGCAATTTTATGAAATATTACTCAAATATGCAAAAATTTGCAGTATAAAATTTAACCCACAGTATACTAGATGCATGATTCGGATAGATAATTGATCGCCTGAGTCGTATGTGGCGGCAAACAAAATATGCAATTGCATAGGAATCCGGTCTCTACTAATTACTAAATATACTCGTATATATATATATAAAGTTTTAACTTTCGCGTTCATCTAACGTTAACATTAAACATTCAAAAATAAAATTTATTATTGAATATTCGAACAAAATTCGTCTGTTTCGATTCCCCAAAGAATCAGACAGATGGGCTTTATAGTAAATTTATAAGAACCATACTATTAGGAAAATAGTTGAATACGCGCCTCGAACTGAAGAGTTGAAAATAATATATAAAATTTGATTATATGACCTGGTTGGGGGCCCATCGCTTAAATGGAAAAGGCATTTGCGGGCTTAACGCAGAGGATGCCGGATCGTACCCGGCTGGGTCCTATCTTTTTTCAACCCTTGGTTCAGTATCAAAACGAATCAAGTCCCAATTGCACCAAAATAGGGCAGTGACCTGATAAAAAGTTTTAACTTTCGCGTTCATCTAAAGTTAACATATATATATATGGTTTGACTTATTTGACCTTCCATTCACAATTTGAGATTTCTCATAGATTTTAAGATGATTTCTAACTACTAAGCACAAATATTGAGTGATTTCATTTTTTTTTTTTTTTATTTGTTTTGTACTCATGCTAAGTTTTTAGTCAATTGGACTCGCCGTTGCCATTTGTATATCTGAATCGTTTTTTTTCCTGAGAGGAGGTTTTTTGTTTAAAAAAAATATATATAAAGAATCGAGCCCCTGGGTCAATAGAACAGGAGTTGGATTTAGCGATTGATCTTCTCCGATTGTTTACTTTAATCCAACCCAACATAGAGAGGACATGAGTACTCTCGTTGACTTGCCCTTTTCAAGCCGTGAAGAACCCGGAGGAGCCTCAGCCAGCCTCCTCCGTGACTAATGGCATTTCCTTCCGCCTGTTGGCCAGCCCTCTTCTCTTTTATGCCTTTCATAGACTCATAGTTGCAAGGCTACAGGTCGAAATTTCTGCCCTTTGTTAGATTTTTTCTAGATTCAATTGAAAAACGGAGATGGATCTTAACAAAAGAATGATCAGTCTTTAGATTGAATCAATAATAATTTGAACGTAGAAATGATTATCTAATTATTGTAAGATTTTAGAAAATCACGCTGAGAAATAAGCTCTGTGCAGAAAAATGTATATTTTAACATTAAAATAATGTTTTTTCTTTGGAATTATTCGAAATACTATAAAACGTTTATTTTGAAAATTTTTAGGCTTTCATGGGTGCTGTGGATGCTGCGCATCCCTAAAATTTCGAACATTTAGAGAATTTTCATAAATATATATATATTATATATATATGCTGGTCTTCAAAATTTCGGGAGAATCTTTAAACTTTCAAATTATTATCCGTTATTTCAAATATTTCTATAAAAAACATTTTTTTATTTTGAAAAAGTATATTGGTTCTCTAAATTAAATAAAATTGTGGCATTGTTTCAAGGGTCAATTAAAATGCAATTGTTTTCCGAAAAGGTGTGGATAGAAGGTTTTGAAGTCTCATCCTAGTTCCTACATCTTCCAGTTCAAGAATGTCAAAGACTGGTCCAGACCAGTTTTGGTCGAATAAAAATTGTTCTCGCTGAGGAATTATTAAAATAGTAATAATACAAAAAAGGAATAAATAAAGATTATTTGAGAATCGTCGGACTAATCCATTTCTAAAAACTCTCAATCATCCGAAATAGCTAAGAGGGGTATAGGAATCATAGGTTGCTTATAGCAATAGAATTAGGGAAATTGAATATTTTCTTATAGGACAGGCTAATTCATTGTGGAAGATAATCGATTTCCATCTCAGGGACTGCGTAGTTTAAGTCACAAGAATTAATTTTTGACATTCCCTCCTTTAAAATTTCCTAAGTACTCATTCCATTTCTATATTTCAAAAGCAAAAATTAGGATAAATATTCAATATCTATTGATTTACAATTTTTATATTCGAATTTCTTTGCCCACACATCTTATATTACATATATTGAATGATGAATTCATACATAGAGTATTTTATTAAGATATTTAATTCACAGTCGCTCTCAAAAGACAGTGAAAGCTTCAAAAATTAAATTTTTTAATTGATTAAAATTTGGCAGAAAAGTTTGTAAGTTTGTATTAATAGATTGTATCTAAGGCCAAGTTTCAGCTCTCTTTACGTAGAAAAAATTGCCAAATCTCCTAAATTTTATGAAAAATGTGCTGAGTCTTAATAAAAAATTTTCATTTTTTTTTCTGCTATTTAAATGATGGTTTGTTTTAAAATACAAGTTAGTTAAAATGGCTTGCGAGTACACACCAGTATAGCTATTTCTTTTCTTCATCTTTCTTCATCCTTAGATTAAATCTTTAATTTGAACTAAAAAAAAAAAAGAATTCCTCTTGCTGAGTTAAATAAAACTTGGAATAAAGAATGCAAGCAAGAAGCCCAAGTACAGGTGACAAAAAGCGATGTCTTACTTTAGCAATTTTTAATTTATTCTTTCAATTTGTCGACGAATTCCCCACTCAAGCAACATTCCCGCATGACGTATTAGATTGCAGCATATAAGAAGAGAGTAGAGCCAAGGAAAGGACTTTGTAGAAAATTGAAATTCCTGTCTAGGACATTTCCAAGTGATAAAAATTTAATTTATCTCTTGCTCAGTAACCAAGCAGCCAAGTGATATCGTTAAGGTGTCGTCATTAGAGCGACTCCGCCCTTTTCCCTTTACTACCTCCAGAGACAATAATCTACAGCAAACGGCTCCAAAGACAGAGAGGGCAAATGAAAATTATGTTTTCTATTAAATTGGATATGTTTAATACTCGAATATTATTTTCAAAGGCATGGGGGAAGAAGCTAGGCACTTGGTTCAATTATTCAATAAAATAAATTCTTCTTCTCTTAATAAATCCAAGTTGCAACCAAAAGTATTTCACTTGGTATTAAAATGGAGGAGATACATTTATTATCACCACTAACTAATTACTATACCCTAAGAGCGAGATTTTTCGCGCAGTGTCTCGGAAGTAAATTAATCAAAAGTTTTCACTTACTTTTGATATTTATAAAGTTTAGGGAAAGCGGTGTTGGTTTATAGTGAAACATATTAAAACACCACTATAACCCGTTAAATAATTCCTGTGTTTTGATATTTACTTTACCATACAGGGTATGGACAAGTATTGTAAATCGTGCATGAAAAAAGTGTTTTTTTGCTGCTTTTTCCGAAATATCTCAAAAACGGCTGAAACTATTTTGGATTAAAAAAATTGGGCGAAACCATGGCATTTCGGTCTACAATTTCATGTACTGTGTTCAGAAGATCGAATGTTAACTTTCAACTGGAAAATAAATTCAATTAGGGAAGTCATAACTGGATGACCGTCTTTTTTAAATGTAATCAAATTTAATTAAAGCTGTATTCAAATTCAAGCTGATTTTAAATAAATAAAAACTTATTACAGAAAAATATTTAAAATTTGAATAACGTTAGGTAATAGTGAAATATCGTTAACCGTTCATCCCCTTTTACTTTACCATACAGGGTATGAGTCAAGTATTGTAATCGTGTATGAAAAAAGTGGTTATTTTCCTTCTTTTTTTTTTTGAAATATCTCAAAAACGGCTGAAACTCAAAAAATGAAAATCTACGCCCTTGGACCAAACTCAACTAAATTTTGTAAATAAATTAAAATCACTGAGCCCCAATTTGTCAAAAACAACCCCTCCTCATACATAATTATAAATAATTTTATTAAATATTAAAAATAAGGGAGGGCCAGGGTGTATGGTAAAGTCAAGTGGATGGCCACATCAGAACGTGCCAATTTATTTTCAAAATGGATAATTTCACCAAATCATTTTCTAAATAAATAATAAATAACAAATTTATTGTCCCAGTTGTATTTCATGAAATAAAGTATAGATTGAATTTGAGGCTTCGACTTCGGAGATTACTTCCACATAATCGACTGTTATTGATCTTCTTAAGCTTGCGTTAATCTTCTAAGTCTTTGTTTTTTAATAAGAGGAAAAATTTCTGTAAAATAGAATCAAGTTCAATTTAATAAACCGTTTTGTAAAAAAAAAAAAAATAGTAGGATCCAATATACTTCCAATTTAAATTATTTATTAAAAAATAGTGTTTTCAATTAAAACGCATGCTTTCCATTTTACATCTCGGTCTAAATATATAGATTCTTGGTTTTTATTAAAATTACATTCTTGAAACTAGGCTGTTCCGCATTATGAGTAAATTAATTAAATTCGTTTCAAACTTGAATGTTTTGATGAATTTTCATTAATTTTTGGTGGTTAAAGAAAAAAATTGTATTTTAAACTGAATAAATAGAATTGATTTAAAGATATAAACTATCATTAATGAAGCTGTTGAAGTTTTTATTTTTTTGATTAATTTGATTAAAATTTCATTTTTAGTGAAATCACACATAATTAATTATAAATATTTATTGATCGAGAATAATTAATACAATTCAATTACGACGCTTGATCGACTTATTCTGAGTTCGTTCTTAAGTATGAGCATGAGCACCCACTCCGATTTTAGGTTAACTCTGAGTTAACCTAAAATCGGAGTGGTGCTCATACTTGAGAACGATGCAGAATAAGTCGGTCGAAACGTAGTTGAATTGTATTATTTGTTGTCGTTCAATAAATAATTATAATTAATTATGTGTGATTTCACTAAAAATTCAAATTTTAATATAAACGATCAATTTTGATAAACAGTTATTGATATCTTATCCAAAAGTATACAAATTTCATTCCTTCATTTTAGCGAATGAAAAGGGGAAAATAGTCGGTTTTTATAAGTGTTAAGACAGAATTTTTACAATTCTAGATTTATTAGAAATGAATTTACCCTTCAAAATTCATCCCTTCATTTTAGGTGTTGAAAGCAGGAAAATCTGGGATTTTCCATTTTCTAATTTATTAATATCCCAAACTCTATTACCATGTCAAATGTTAGAGCATTTACTTCATGGAAATATTCTTTTATATATATATGAGTGAGTGAGTGACGAAATAGCCCATCTTCGGCTTGTTCTAACAGATTATGAGCAAAAGATAAGTCGTAATTTGTCTTTTACTTAAGCTAATAAGGTATAATTGTTTAGAGGAAATATTTTTCCTAATGTTAACTTTTTTAATGCGAAACTAGAGAGCAGTCAAAATGGATCAAGAAAAGGTAAAGACTCGTTAGGCATTTGCAGTTTCACAAAATTATTAATTTTAAATGATAAATTTCTAAATCTGATATTCATTTCGATTTAATATTTTCTTACTTAGAGTCAAAAGACCGTTCCTAGAATAATAGAAATTAATCACTACTACTCAGAAACAGGTCTGGACTTGTATTATCTTTGCTTAGCTCTAAAGAAAGAGAGATGATCATTCTATCCTTGGTCTTTTTAGTCATTTTGTTTGATTAGATTCTAATGAAAGAATGGTATCACATAAATAAACGCTAATTACCAGTTTGAAATAATTTTTTAAAAAATTGAAATTAATAAATATGTATTATAAAACCATCTATTATTAATAATTATATTCAATCTTGAACGAAATTGATTGATTAGTTTTTAAGAAAATAGCTAAAAGCCGTAACGCTGGGTTACTTGGGACCCAGCCTCTTGATAAAACAGAAAACAGAATCATACATGAGAGAGAAAACAGTCTTATTTTATTGGTTTCATTTATCTGAAGGTTCACAGTATGTTTATTATATAATAAAATAGCATTTTGATTAAGAATTTTGTAGTTTAAAAGAAATTGTATGAAAAGATTCAATTTCTTCGCTCCGGGAGCGAATCAACTAGAAATGGCCAAAAGTTTTATTTTTTTCTCCTTAGATATTTATTAAAATCTATTGAAACATCATATCTGTGTGTCATTTTTATTTATATTATATACTAAATAATTAGTATTACGAAAATGACATTTTAAAGGATAGTTTATATGAAGTCCAATTAAAAAAAACAATAATAACTCAGTTGAAAATTTTTTTAAAAATATGAAATTAATAGATATTATAAAACAATTAACTCTTAATAATTTACTTCAATTTTGAACAAAATCGCTTCAGTACTTTTTGAGAAAATGGTCAAAAATGGTTTTTCTGAACCGTCTCAAAAACGATGTTTTTTGAAAGCACGAGATGCCTTTGAAAAAAGTTTAAAAAGTCATTTGAAACTAAATATTGACTTGTGGCATGGAGGTGAATTTTAAAATGTTTCTAAAACGGCCTTTCAAAGACAGTTTTCGGGGTTTTTGACGATTTTCTCAACAAGTACAGAATCGATTTCGTTCAAAATTGAAATAAATTATTAATAATTAATTGTTTTATAATATATATTAATTTAATATTTTTTAAAAAATTTCAACGGAGTTATTAGCGTTTTTTCAAATTGGACTTCAAATAAACTACCCTTTAAAATTCAAATTTCCTAATAATATATATTTGATATAAAACTTAAATAAACATAACACACAGATATGAATTTTCAATAGATTTGAATAAATATATAATGGGGAAAAAATAAAACTTTTTGCCATTTCTAATTGATTCGCTCCTGGAGAGAAGAAATTGAATCATTTCATAAAATTTCTTTAAACTACGAAATTCTTAACCAAAATGCTTTTTTCTTATATTAGACAGATACCTCCAGATAGATTAAGTCGATAAAATAAGATGGATTCCTTTCTCGTTTATAATTCTTTTGTTCTATGGTATATCGAGAGGTTGTGTCGAGATCAGAGACACATTATTTGTTATTGATTCATAATGTCCATTCACTCTACAATATTGGAATCTCTTTTAACTTGTAAACTATTAATTTTAGACATTTCCCTTATATGAACATTTCTGTTGGAAATTAAATTTTGTTTAATAAAGGTCATTTTATAATTTTGGGTAACTCAAAGGGTTAGGAACTAATGGTGAAATTTAAGTGGAAAGTTGGATAAATATTGCTCTAACGCCCTAGGTATTCCACATATAAAAAAATCTAATGAAAAAACATGTTGAAAATTTAATTTACTAAAGGAAAGTTAATTATTGAGCATCTTCTTTTTGAAAATAGTTGGAATGTTTTTCAAAAATCAGCTCGGGTTCAGATTAAGAAATCAATTTTAAAAGAGAAGGAATTTAATTTTTAGGACAGATTCTAAGATTTTAATAGAAATATTATTAAATTGCGATATCAGAGGGGATTCATCCCCCCAGGATTCGAACCTGAGAACTAACATGCTTTCCGGGCAGTCAGCTCACACCCTCGAATCGCAATATAAGATATAAGCATAGAAATTCTTTACTCCATTAATATATAACGGAAATTAAAAAAATTTAGCTTAAAATGAAAATATGAAAATCTTATATTGCGATTCAGAGAGAGGTGTTTGTCTCGAGGGTGTGAGCTGACTGCCCGGAAAGCATGTTAGTTCTCAGGTTCGACTCCTCGGGAGATGAATCCACTCTGATATCGCAATTTAATAATATTTCTAAAATCTTAGAATCAGTCCTAAAAATTAAATTCTTTCTCTTTTAAGTAGAAACTTAGATAAATACTCCGTAAAACTCATTGTATCCGATAGAAAAATCGAAACTCCATTATTTCTCGAGTCATCACTTATGTATTTCTCATTAAATTATTTCGATACTTCCAAAATTTGTCGATTCTACTAAAAAGTTAGTTGATCTAATCGGATTAGCGAAATTGAAATCTTATGGTGCTAATCAGCTTACCGATTGCCCTCTCCCGCCTAGGAATACGCCCTAACTGGTCTTGACCACCCCATTTTAAGACACACGTAACTAAATTTTGGGGTCGAAAAACATAAACCGACAATGACAATGAAAAAATTATATTAGTCAGCGACAAAAATAAATAAATTCAAAATAAGCTGATGTAGCCATCTACAGGACTTTAGCATACACCTGGATTTTGGCTTGGGGGGGAGTTCACAATTCCAGTCTCATGGGAGCATAGGGATCGTGGTGGGAAGTGAACTTTGGATCCTAAAACAGAGAGTATTAGTTATTGTACAACCACCTAATATGTTAACGTTAGATGAACTCGAAAGTTAAAACTTTTTATCCGGCCACTGCCCTATTTTGGTGCAATTAGGACCAGACTCGTTTTGATACTGAACCAAGAGTTGAAAAAAGATACATATCTAACGTTAACATATAAACATTCTAAATAAAATTTATTATTGAATATCTGAACAAAATTCATCTGTTTCGATTCCCCAAAGAATCAGAAAGATGGGCTTTGTAGTAAATTTATAAGAACCATACTATTAGGAAAATAGGAGAAAGCGCGCCTGAGCTAAAGAGTTGAATATATATAAAATTTGATTATAGGATCTGGTCAGGGGATCCATCGCTTAAACGGAAAAGGAAGGCATTTGCGGGCTTAACGCAGAAGATGTCGGATCATACCCGGCTGGGTCCTGTATCTTTTTCAACTCTTGGTTCACTATCAAAACGAGTCTGGTCCCAATTGCACCAAAATAGGGCAGTGACCGGATAAAAAGTTTTAACTTTCACGTTCATCTAACGTTAACATATAAACATTCTAAATAAAATTTATTATTGAATATCTGAACAAAATTCATCATGTTTCGATTCCCCAAAGAATCAGACAGATGGGCTTTGTAGTAAATGTATATACATATGGGTATGTGGGGGGGGCGGATGTATCGCAATTGTGTGGGTGCGCTGCAGGCCGCAACGGTCAACCGATTACAATAAAATTTGGTACAAAATTTAGTCTTGATGTAAACAAGATCTGATTAGTTTTTAGCCAGTTTGATTGCAAATCGCTAATATTCTACTGATTAACCTCTACATCTTGTGTCAGAAAAGTTTTTGATAGGAGCAGTCTACATGGGGGTAGAGCCCCTTGAAATATACCTCTTCCTACTGCCTGCCGCAGGGATTTTTTCTGTTTGTGTTTTGTGTTTTTTCATCATAGGCTCCACGGAGGAGCGCTTGATGAAAGTCATGATTTAAAAAATAAAATAATAAATAAACAAATAAATAGAATAAAATATATAAATAAACAAAACAAATAAATAAATAAAACAAATATACAAAGTAATCCTGCCGAGAATATGTCAGAAATCAAGTCCAGGCATGATCGTCGTCTAAATACTCGACAATCCGATAGTATACCTTTTACTTTACCATACAGGGTATGGTCAAGTATTGTAATAGTGCATGAAAAAAGTGGTTTTTTCCTTCTTTTTTTCAAAATATCTAAAAAACGGCTGAAACTATTTCGATTAAAAAAATTGAGCGAAACCATGGCATTTAGGTCTACAAAAAAGCTCTAATAAGTGAACATCGAAAAAATTATATTTTTCGAGATAATAATTGTTTTGTCAAAATGTCTGTTAGTTAGTTAGTCTGTGCGTTACCAAATTTGTGTACGAGCTAGCTCAAAAACTAGTCTGAATATCGAAACCAAATTTCACAGGTAGTTTTGGTACATTGAGATTAAGAGCTGATTAGATTTTGGTGCATATCGACCCAAAATTAAGGGGGTCGAGGGGGGTTAAAAATTAAAAATCTAGGTCGTTTGAGCAAACTCAACCAAATTTTGTATACATAATCAGTGGACCACCAGAAGTCTAAAAATGCAAAAACTAACCGCCCGAAATGGGGGGGGGCGGAGGAGGGTCAAAAAATGAAAATCTTGGCCATTTACCAAACTAAACCAAATTTTGTATACATAATCAGTGGGACCCAAGAAGTCTAAAAATGCAAAAACTAACCGCCCGAAATGGGGGGGGGGGAGGGTCGAAAAATGAAAATCTTTGCCATTTACCAAACTCAACCAAATTTTGTATACATAATCAGTGGGTCCCAGGAGTCTAAAAATGCAAAAACTAACCCCCCCCCCTACATGATTATAAATAATTTTATTAAATATTAAATATAAGTGAGGGGCCAGGTTGTATGGTAAAGTCAAGTGGATGTCCACATCAGAACACGTCAGCTTATTTTAGTAGTGTGCGCTTAATGGAGGATTTAAATTTATTTAGAGCTAGACTCATAATTTCCTCCGGAATTTTGTTGTAAAAGCGCACACCTTTACCCATGAATGAAGAGTTTACCTTTTGTAAACGAAACCTAGGGATGGCGAGTTTATTCTTGAATCTACTAGTAGTATTGAATTCATACCTGTCACTATTTTTTGCGAACTCAGTAATATGGACTTACACCACTTTCAAAATAAATGGTCATGTATTAATTAGTCTAATTACCTATCTTCCAGTAGCTATTTTACCCCTAGTTAGGAACCAGTGTTATGGCACTTTTCAGGTGCCTAAATTTTTTTTTTTTTTTAATATTACTTTTTCGGAGAGAAAAAAAAAACAATTTCTGCAATATTTTCGATATAATCTAGCCAGATGGCAATCGTTTGTCATTCTATTTGCTCACTCAGTTCAATCTCAGATGGATAGATGCGTGTCTCCTTTGCGAGGTGGGCGTGTTCGCACCCTCGCCTTTATATAGGGTGTGTCATCAGCACCTGTCACTAACGAAAATAGGGAAGGCTCCCTTTCTTGCGGCTATCTACATATGAGACGTCGCTCAAAGATTCTTAAAAAATTACTAGCATTAGGAATGCCATTTTTTCGATTAAGGAAAAAAGAAAAAGAAATAATAATGGAGCGGGAAATCTTCGACTACTAGAAAATCCATTTTAGCCATGGGATCTAAAACTGTTTTTACTTAAAGGGATTTTTATTCATTGTTAGAATATCAGAATAACTTTTTGGATAAAATCATAATAGAAAAAGCAGGAATATGGTATTTATGATTAAAGACAGGATTTATATGTATTTGTATATTTTTCTTGCTAATCTCGCATTCACGTTTAAATCAAATATCTTTACGAATCATACGCTGATGGTTAATTTAACATTTTAAGGTAGTTGTATCACCATATGGGATTTCTTAGGATTTTTTTGAAATTTAGAAAAATTCTTATTTAAATACTTCTGCATCGATTGGTGGCAAAACAAAATTTATGAACAATATAGTCCCGGAGATATTAAATTCAAAAGATAGAGCTTTTCAGACTCTTATAACATATTGAACTATACGGGATATCGGAAAGTTAACATACATATTTAATTTTAATTAAGAAACTCTTCTTACCATTGTTATAAACAACTAAACCAACATTAATCAATAACTAATACATTTTTTAAGAAAATTTTAATTCATAGTTACAACACAGTTTCTGAGATAATAATGAATAAATAATTAAA
Source organism: Forficula auricularia (assembly GCA_024734495.1). NCBI lineage: Eukaryota > Metazoa > Arthropoda > Insecta > Dermaptera > Forficulidae > Forficula > Forficula auricularia. The sequence continues at coordinate 133,507 of JALMQS010000621.1, forward strand.
AATTTACTCTAAAAACAAGCTGGCAACAACGTATTTATTTAACCTAAAAAGTGGATTAACTTTAGTTCTTTTTTGACGTTTTTTCATTTCAGCCATTTTCGCAACAGTTTTCAATCGCTTATTAAGAACTTTTTGTTTTATAAATATCCCTTTATAAAGTACTTTATCTGGCATTTCAATGATAAAATATATACAAGCATGGACAGTGTTGCCAGATTTGTCAAACGAGCACGGGATCGGCTAGTAGTGGTACATAAACAGCAAAAAGTTTTGGGCTTATGAATTATGAATCCTTATTGTCTGTTCTATATACTCTAGCTTTTTACCTACTAATGTCGCGATACAACTACCTTAAGTTATATATTTTCCCATATTTGGATGTTATTGCATATTTCTGCATATATAGCCATTTATTTTAAAAATTACAATAAAAAGAATTTTCTATAAATTTTAGAACCTGTCAGTAAAACTATGTATCTTTAAAAGTCAAAAAAGAGGAAAAAAAATTCAAATTGGAGGCAAGCGATTTTTTTTTTTTAATGTAATCGAATGCAAGAAGAGGCGCACCAGTAAAGATGCAGCCCTAAGGATCTCGAAAGACCCTTGCATTACTGAAGAGAAGGGAAAGTTGATTAAGTGAGAGGGTCAAGACGTAGGTGTTTATGCACTCGGGTTTTGAAGGTTTGAAAATTATAAGTCTTGGGAAAGATGGAGGCTGGGAGAGAGTTCTAGTTCCTTGAAGTCATGGGGATATACGTATTGGCAAATGAAGTCCGGCACTTTTCCAATTTGACCGCGAAAGAGTGTTTGGAATCGGCAAAACGCGTGCTACGCGTAAAGCATGCTTTGGGGGTAATTATTGATTTTATCTCATCAGAGCACCGGCCGTGATAGTATCTATAGAAAAGGGAAAGGGCAGAGACATTTCTTCGATGAGCTAGCGAGTCGAGGGAGTCGGTGAGAGTAGAATCGTCAATTAGTCTGACGGCTCGTTTCTGAATTGCATCCAGGCTAGGAAGAGAATATTTAGAGGCTCCTCTCCATAGATGAGAGCCATATTCGAGACAGGGGCGGATTTGGGCCTTGTAGATGGTGAGAAGGTGAAGGGGCGTGAAAAATTGCTTGGAACTGAATAAGTGGCCAATCTTCCTTCCTCCAGATTTCGCCACAGAGGAGATGTGTTCATTCCAAGACAGGTCAGATGCGACAGAGACGCCCAACATGGATAGGCTGTCACACATTTTCAGGGTATTCGAATCTAAGTGAATATCAGGGAAATTTTTATTTTCGCGCCTAGAAATTAGACAACATTGAGTCTTGTTTGGATTAAAGTTTTTTAAAATTTCTACAACCAACGCTCTTCTCTGTCCTTTCTTCTATTCCAGAAAAAGTAAAACAAATATTAACAGGGGAAACGGTAACTCAAATTAGAAAAATCAATGATCCCGTAATATTGTCATAATCTACCATAAGTATGCACTTGTAACAAGAACGATTGTGGAAGAAGAACTAATTAAAAACACTTGGCACTGGACGACTGGCTTTTTATTTCACTGAAGTCCCGTATAAATTTCATTAGTATTGGACATTTTTGTTATATATGTTCATGTTCATTGTTCACACATAACTTCTTTTTTTATCGACCGATTTCGATGATTCTTATTTTTTTATTGGAAAAGGGGTACCTTATTTCAATAATTTTTAAATTTTTTTTACATTCTTAATTGTAAAAATTTTAAATAATATAATGTAGGCATATACCATACCAGAGGTGGGGAGCCTGCGGCCTCCAAGTGTTTCTTGTGCGGCATCTAACAGCTAGCTAGCTCTTGTATTAATTAATGTTCAATTGTTTAGATTACGACAATCTGAAAATTAATATAATAAATAAAGGACGCATAAGAACTAGTACTTGGGTTAATCAAATCAAATAAAAAGATTAATATAAACAATTATTGGAGCCTCTTTTATTACTGCCTAATTTAATGTGGCCTCCAATGGTAAAAATGTTCCCCACCCTTGGCATATTAGATATTGTATACATTTTTGATATTAATAAATAATAATAAATTTTATGTTAATGTATTTTTAAAATGGAAGGCTTTTATTAATATTTTGAACTTAATTATAACGCCCTAGTACCACCTCTGATCTTTAGACTGAAACCTTTTTCTTTTTTTGTAAAAATTTAGTTAAATTCTACAATCAAATTATTAATTTTTTATTTCATCTTATAACTCATATTTCGGCAATTTTTCTGCAGATTTTATGATATTTTTGTGTTATTTTTGATGAATAAATATCCGGTCTTTAATTATAATGGAAGAAAAAAATGAAAAAAATTTCAGGATTCCTAATACTTTCTGCAAATTTCCATGATTTTTGTCAGCAAACAGTGTGACCTAAAAAGTTGAAACTACATAGAGAGGTTTATTAATATAATCTTCTGTGCTGAATTTCACTTTTATTAGCTACAAACTTACGAGAGAGAGAGAAGCTTTTATCAAAATGATTTTAATTTTTCTGATTTTCTGCATTGTGTACCGGAAATTCCGAAGCTGGAAACGATACCATAACAAACTGTCTTTGTTCTACTTGGGTATTGAAATCTACTAAGTCAGTCATCAAAATATCATATTTGAAACTGATATTTTTTTCCAGGCGATTAATCAAAATTTACTTATTATAAATCTATAAATGTATGGTTGTTCTTTCTTTATTATTTGAACCCAATTTTACCCTCTCTATATTTTAAGAAGCTTAATTAATAAGATGCTTCTGAATTAACTAAATATTTTATTTTCGATGAAATTATATTAAGTAAAACTTTTTTCTTTTAAAATCTAGAGGAAATTGAAATTATTATTACAAAGGGGGTGAATGAGTTTCTATTTAAGATGGATAACAATAGAGAGGAAATTTGAATTTAATTTAGAACTTTATCAAGTTGAAACTGAAGATAATTAATTTGTAATTGTGTAATAAATTTCAATTCAATTATGATGGTAATCATATTGCTTTCGTAAAATCAATTTATATTTCATTAAAGACAATGAATTACTTGGTAAAAACACGAAAGATAATGTATTATACATGAACGAAAAAAGATTAATTGTATTTTTAAGAAGTCAATGAAGATATCATCTGCTTGGTGTAAATAAACATAGACTTATATATATAAATGAATAGTACATACACTATACTTGTATAAATATATATTTTAATGAAGGATGTAATTAAAAATTTGCTTGTTTCCAGTAGTAATTGTTATTTTATTTGTTATCTATCTATATATATATATTATATTATATACCTATTCATCTAATGTATATAGTGTAAGCTTAATTGCATCAAGCAAACGACACCCTCATTGACTTTTTCTTAGAAATCAACTCTGCATCTCACGGCAGGCAGACCAAACTAATTAACTCATTCAATTTTTATTTTATTTATTTATTTTTGAAGTGATAACTTCTTTTGGTGGGCCTTGCACACTTTTTTACTTGGCAATAAATTGGATTGAGCCGTCACGCGTCGCGCATTTGATGCGATAAAAAATCGGACATGTACAAACTTTATGAGATTGCGATAAAAATTCCAGTGATATTGTTAAAAATACAATTTTTTAAATTGTTATTAATTTATGATTAATTAATTTTTGAATTTAACACCTTATTGTGCAATGAGATATTCATAGAGTGATTCTTAAATAATTTTATTTATTCAGGCATTTATTTTCAAGTATGAAGCACACAAAGAATAAAGTTAGATCTAAAATATTTGATGAGCATTTTGAGAATCCACTGAGAATTCCTTTGAGCCAAATATCGACGGATTAATGTACCAAAAACAATGACAAACTTTTTACTATAATTTTATGTTGCTGATTTGTCACTAACTTTTATAATAAAAATAATTTGTAAAAACAGGGATTGAAGTTGGATAGGATTAGGGATATTACATGATTCACTTGATAAAAGAATCATGAGCTCAGGTGGGCAGGGAAGCCAAGCCCTGAAGTAGATCTGTACATCTTTATCTATAAGAACAAAGAATTACACACGTACCGATTATCCAAAGATAAAGAATTTGATTTTCCAGAAAATAAAAAAATAAAAAACTTAATCTAAATGTTAGTATTAGTAGGACGAGTACCTACCTGAAAAAAGAAAAAAATAATAATATTAGTAAAATAATATAGTGAATTTAAAGTATTTTTTTTATAATTTTTTATGATAAAATTATATTTAATGTGTTATTTATTTTATTTATACTCAATTTAAAGTATTTTTTATTGAAATATTTGTAATCAAATTATATTTAATATATTATATATTTATTTTATTTGATCTTTTTTTTTTGGAAATACTCGAAAAAATACTTGAAAAATTCAACTATATCTTATTTATTTAGTTATAAGAATAGAGTATGTAAATGACTAGTACAGTCACCACCCACCATAGGACTATACTGTAGATTAGTGTTAAGTTAGGAACATATCTGAACGGGTAGCGTCACTTGTTATGTTTATGCCATACAGACCAGACCAAACAACTTGTAATTTAATTATCCCTTTCAGGTTAGTTTCTTTATTATATTAATTATCTTAATGTATTATATTATCTTTATTGTATTGTTTGTAAAATATATATGTATATATTGTATTTTCCCTTTCAGGTATAATAAAATCTGTTTTCAAAAATAATTTAGATGTATTATAGAGAAATCTTACCTTAACAGCACCGTCTCGCGCCTGGACCAGGAATACTCTGACCCAAAATGAATACACTTATGGTACACTCCCGCACAAGTAAAAATACACTCATGTCTCTCTTCTTATATACCCTTCACTACTATCTCGCTATACCCCACCACTGTCCCTATCTACCCCCCCCTCATACACCCCTCCTTACTCTCCCTTCCTCTCCTTCTTATATACCCCTCCAGATCAATTAGTCCATGCTATTCTTTGCTTATCTTCCGAGATAATCTTAATCGGCTTAGAATAGTACGTCATACTATTTTCACTTATTACTTTTAATTATTTAACCCTGTTTAAAGCACACGGGAGAGTCAGGTTGTCCGAACTGGCTAAGTCGCTGGGCCCGCTTCAGCTTCGTTGATGACGATGTTCAAGGGGGAGACACGGGTTCGTGCTTGACTAGCATATAAAATTTCGACCGGCTTAATCTCGGCTCCCTCAATAACCCTATTAAAACATTACGGATGTTCTGTCTAAATGGGCTTTGTTCCTCGTGACAATAAATAAATAAAAATGAAAAAAAAGAAAAAAAAGCATATGATGACAATATTGAAAATATTATTAACTTTAAAAAATACTATAGAAATTCAAGAGAGATGGTCTACTACTTGATCTGAGAAGTTATTGATTATTTTTATTATGTCAGATGTGTTGTTTCACCCCTTCGCGAAAAGTCAAACCCAAATGCCAAAAGAGTGCGATCCGGGCATTTAATTGGATTGATTCTTTGAGTAAAATTTTGAATGTCTGCGTAAGACCACAAGACAGAACTGAAAAGTTATATGGCATTTATAATTCTACGTATTAGGTATAATTTATAGTAATAAATATGAAAAAACATGAGCCTCATCCGGATAAGCTCACGTCAGAATTGAAACTTGTTTAGCCGTAGATGTTATATATGTACATAACAGCCAAAAAGTTTATTCCTCTTAAAAAATCACACACCAGAGACATATCTATATTACTTAAAAAATGACCAATCAAAGATTTTAGAGAAAATATTTTTACATTGCATATCAGAGAGGTTCGTCCCCTTACGAATCGAACCAAAGCGCTAACTAGCTTGCCGGACCGTTAGCCAAACCTTTAAGACAAACATCTCTCTGACATGCAACATATATATAAAAAATATAGCTAAAGATTTTTCACTCCCTTCAACTCAAAGGGAAAAGCAAAAAATCAGGCTAAACTGAAAAATGTTTTCATTGAGGGACCCTTTAATTAAATAGTGAAAGCAAAGATTTGAGCATCTTGTGTCTTTTTATGAAAAAAGATGGAAATTATTTCAAAAATCAACCCAGACCTATAATATTAATAAATGAATTAATTTACTTTAAGGACCATTCAAAGATTTTAGAGAAAATATTTTTACATTGCATATCAGAGAGGTTCGTCCCCCTAGGAATCGAACCCAAGCGTTTTTGCATTTTTAGACTTCTGTGGGTCCACTGATTATGTATACAAAATTTGGTTGAGTTTGCTCAAATGGCCTAGATTTTTAATTTTTAACCCCCCTTCACCCCCACCCCCTTTTGGGTCGATATGCACCAAAATCTAATCAGCTCTTAATTTCCATGCACCAAAACTACGTGTGAAATTTGGTTTTGATATTCACACTAGTATGGTAAATTAAAAAAAAATTTCATCCAAGAAGTTGAGCTAGAAAGTTTTGACATTTTTAACCGACTTCAAAAAAGGAGGAGGTTCTCTATTCGACTGAATTTTTTTTTTTTTTTTTTTTTTTTTTTTTTTTTTTTTTTTTTGTGCCTATGTTACCTCATATCTCCGCCAATTGTCAACCGATTTTGAAAATTTTTTTGCATTGGGTCCAGTCTAGCTTCCGATTGGTCCCATTTTTTTCGTTTTTTTTCATAGGTATTAGACCTTTTTTATTAGGTTTGTTTAGACCTAACCTCTTTATTTATGAACCGATTTGGATGGTTCTTTTTTTATCCGAAAGGGGGTGTCTTAGGGATGGTGTCATATTAATTTGGTCATGTTCTGATGATATGATCACTATTAATAACATCACTAAAAAGAGAAAAATAAAAATAATTTTTACCGACTTCAAAAATTAAATTGTTTGGCGGGTATGCTCGCTTATAAGTATAGTTTGTTTGGTACCGCCTTCAAAAAGTAATTTCATGTTAATATTTCGTCGTTTAGTTGTAACTAAATAAGATAATAATTATTTTATACCTTTTAGTGTATTTTATTTGTTGCATTTAATTTTTTGAAGTCGGTTTTTATTTTTTCTTAAAAATTATTTTTATTTCATCAGAAATTAAAAAGTTGAAAATCCCAAAATCAAATCAGTTATTTGTAATTAAAATACAAAAACTCTATTTCCTGGAGAAAATTTTTTGGGGCTTTTCGTAATCACACAAACTCAGGGACAGACAAAAATTATATATGTCCTGTGAGCTTTCTTAGAAAAAATTGTTCAATAATATGATTCGTCAATACCTTGTTCTTTTTGTATATAATTACGATCGTTTCTATAATTTTTTCGTGATTTAATGTGTTTTTTAGATAATACAGTTCATCGAATTACCTCACGGTGGAACCACTGTGCAGAGTTCAAAATGTAATTCAAGCAGAGAAGCAGCGTATTTTTATAATTGAAAAACTTTAAACCGCTATCTTTCGATTCATTTTAACTCAAAAAAGATTTTTTATAGATAATTAAAATTTCTTCTAAATACTGATACATTTGTAATCCTCAATTCGCTATTTGTCCTGCCCCCTTATTAGCAAAAGTTGGGTACCCTCTTGTATATAGCTCTACATGAGAGTACAAGTGAATCAAGAAAAAAGCCCCCTGCTTTCAAGCTCTGTTTTTTTTTTTATTCTTAAAAATAATGTTTTTATCCTAACTTTTCAGATATACACTTTATTTAATTTGCTTCTTTTGAATTAAAATATTTATATGTATATAATTAGAACTTTATCCACTAAATTATTACGTATATATAATGAGGTTTTACTCCCCTCCCCGGGGGAAATTCCTGCTGACGCCCATGTTTCACAATATCATAATCAATTTTGTCTTTATTTAACTTGAATATTACCATAAATTCTTTACAGAAATGTCTATCAATATAATAAAAGAAATTCAGTCTAATTGAAGAAATTACTTAATAGGATAAAATTTCGCTTGTATCAAGGAGATTATATTATAATTAATTACGTGTGATTTAACATAAAAATCTTTAAAAAATAATCTGCCTGTCTGACTCACATGCCAAGAAGCTTCTCTCGATCAGTTTTACAAATAAATAACTTATTTAATCAATGTCATTTATCTGGAAGGACACAATATCTCACTTTCTCTTATTCTAATAAATTTATTCAATTAAAGCTTTTAATTATTTAATAATAAAATAATTTGTTCAATGCTAATACATAAATGATATAATAGCTTTGATTTGCACTTTGCGGCTTGTTCCCATGGCGGCTAAATAATTTAATCGTACTGGTTTAATTTGTTTATTTATTTTTTACATTACATAATCGCACATTTTAAAATATTTCAATAGTGTAGATTGAATGAGCGAATTGAGATATATCAATAACTTATCATACAGAGATACTTGCGGCCCAAGGTCTCGATAATACAACACAAAAAAATAAAAAATAAATCGATCTTATTTAATTAATATATTTAATTATTAATATAGCAAAATAGCATTTCAATTAAGAATTTTACGTTTTAAATGAAATTTCATGAAAACATCCGATTTTCCGTCTGCCGCAGCGAACCAACTTTAAATTTCACAATGATTTATTTTTTTCTCATTACATTTTGAATCAAATCTATTGAAATTTGATATCTTTATGTTATTTTATTTTATCTTTTATAAAAAATTATTTTCATTAAAATTTTTGAATTTTAAAGGGTAGTTTTTTTGAAGGATAATTTGAAAAAATTCTAATAACTCCTTTAAAATAATTTTTAAAAATATTAAATTATTAGGTATTATAAAACTTATTAATATTTTTATTTAATTTTGAACGAAATTGATGCAGTACTTTTTGAGAAAATGGTCAAAAACCATCTGAACCGTCAAAAACGACGTTTTTTTTAAAACAAAAAAAAAAGTTAAAAGTTCATATGAAACGAAACATTGACTTGTGACATGGAGGTGCTTTTGAAATTGCCTATTATTTTGACGGTTCAGACGGTTTTTAATCATTTTCTTTAAAAGCACTTCATCAATTTCGTTCAAAATTGAATATAATTATTAATAGTTATTTCTTTTGTAATATCTATTAATTTCATATTTTTAAAAATTATTTTAAATATGTTATTAGCCTTTTTTCAAATTGCACTTCAAATAAACTACCCTTTAAAATTCAAATATTTTAATCAAAATTATTTTCTATAAAAGATAAAATAAACTAACACACAGATATAAAATTTAAATAGATTTGATTCAATATGTGATGAGAAAAAAAAACTTGGTGTAATTTCTAGTTGAATTGCTGCTGCAGACAGGAAATTGGAAGTTTTCATACAATTTCATTTAAAAAGTAAAATTCTTAAGTGAAATGGTATTTTTTATATTAGAAGATGTTGTAGATCCTCATAATAGTTGATTTGATGAAATAAGATCGATTTATTTTTTATTTTTTTGTGCTGTTTTTTCAAGAGGCAGGGTAGCAAGCCTGCCGCCATAAGCGAGTCATTTGTTATGGATCCCGTAAGTCAATCTACAATATTGAAATATCTTTTAACATTATAATTTGATATATTTAAAATAACGATTATATACATTATTATAATAAATAAATAAATTTAAGAAAAAAAATATTATATATACAAAAATCCTTGGGCTGACATCCACGGATCCAAGACTCAGAGGGCAATGCAAAGCTATATTATCGTTTTATTAGTTTTAAATAAATAATTTTAGTATTAAATAATTTAGAAATTATTTATTATTTTACTATAGAAGCAAAGTATATTGAATTTGAGATAAATAAAATTGATAAAATAGATCTTTTTCTTTCATAGGAGGTAGAGGACCTGCCCACTACAGGGACATACAAAAATTATATTTGTCCTGTGAACTGAGCTCTCTAAAATAATTTTCTTAGAAAAAATTGTTCAATAATATGATTTCTCAATACTTTTTTCTTTTTGTATATAATCAGTTTCGGTTCTATAATTTTCTCGTGATTCAATGTGGTTTTTATTTTTAGTCATCGAATTACCTCGCGGTGGAAGCATGTTTCAGAGTTCAAAATTAATTCAAGTAGAGAAGCAGAGTATTTTTATAATTTAAAAAACTTTAAATCGCTATCTTTGGATTCATTTTGTTTCGAAGAACCGTTTTTATAGATAATTAAAATTTCTTCTAAATACTAATTTATTTGTAATCCACAGTTCGCTCTTTGTTCTGCCCCCTTATTAGCCAAAAGTTGGCTACACCTTTGTACATAGCTCTACATCAGAATTCAAGTGAATCAAGAACAAGACTTTTTAACTTTATTTATTTTTGTAAATGGTGGGAGAGGCTCAGAATTTTAGAGATGATTGGGGGGAGGGGGTGTTAAAAAAAAGTTAAAAACTACTTACGGGTTTGGACCAAGTTTAAGGAGGTTCTTTCGCGACAATCCACACAAAAAGTTTTGGCCTCGTAGCCACTCTATAAATATGAACTGAATTGAAATTTTAAGTTATGTTTTTTTAACGTGACTGTACCACTCCTACTATGGATACACACATACTTGCCGGATCGTTTTCAAGCCATTGATCTTAAATCCTCTCCACTAAAAATAATCGTCCAAATATGTTTGTTTGTTTTTTGTTTTTTATTAAAACTAAGAGGGAAATAATTTCAATTTTTTTTTAAGTTACTCCGAATATATTATTCTAACAAATATTAGTTTTTCATCAAGATGGTGAATGTCCTTCAAAGAAAAAAAGAAAAAAATGATCATTTCCCCACTCTTTCTCCATCTAACATATGTAAAAAATGTCAATTATTTCATGTTTGGTCTTGTAAATCGTCTTCAAATTTTAACAGTTTGTGTATTAAGCTTTTAATGACTTATATTCCAAGTTTCAAAGACTTCTTGAATTTTTGCATTTGTGAAAAAACTACCTTAAGCCTTCTAACTAAACTGTTTGCCGAAAAAAATTGCCAAATCGCTTAAATTTACAAGTTTTTTTTTAGCATTATAGGGATTTGATTTTGATACCTATAGCTCTCGTTTAAATAATCAAAGCCGAAACTAAGTAATGCATCATTCATATTCATACAAGACGTCAAAGGAGCTCATGACGAAGCGTTTTGTGTTGTTGCCAATGATGTTGTTGATGTTGTTGTTTATGAGGTGGTGTATCAATAACATCGGAATCTACTTTAGTTAATTATCATGGATCCCTGTTGTGGTGCATTATGAAAATAAAAACACGAGCTCCCTCCCCCTCTCTATTTCCTCTAAAATATCATAATGAACCCAATATGCTTTCAAATGTAAATTACCCTCAGAAATGACTCAGGGAAAACTATTAGACTAGCAAATGGTGCCTGGACAAAAACTCATGAAATTGGATTATAATGAAAATACATTATTATAACGACCATCGGAATATAATTCATTGAGGGTTATCTACAAATTTCTGCCAAAAAAATAATCGGTTTGGTTCAAATTTTATTCAATTCCAAATGTATGGTAGTTTTGGAAAAATTAAAATCACTTTTCGCCGTCTATTCACTTTATATAAGAAATAATTTTTTTCTAAATACAGTGAAACCCCTCAAATCCTAACTGATTAGGGCTGTAGCTTGTTCGGATTAGCCGAAAGCAGCTTCGATAACTGTTATCAAGGGAAAGAATAAGTTATTTTCTGTGTTTCTATTATTATTTCCTTATTTTTGCAAAGTGATTAATCTAAAGAATTTCAATAACCAACTTTTACCGTATTTCAATCCTGGATGACATAAGTAACTATACTTCTTTGTTAATCTTTCAACTAGCATAATTATGTAAAATAAGGTTATAATGTAGAATATATACCTACGTAATTGTTTTATGACTAAATATTTCAGTTCGGATTTCCCGGGATTTCGGATTTCCGGGGTTTTCAGGAGTTTCACTGTATTATGTTGAAATAAATTATATATTATTTTATTGTATTAATGAAATATAAAATCTTAAAACGTTTATTAAATATTCAGGAGTTTTTACTTTTATTAATGAAAATTTGGAAAAATAGTTGCTTTAAAATTGAATAATAAACCAACTATAAAATATTTTGAAAATAGACAATACTAACAGATTGTCTTGGAGCCGAAATTACCTGGAATAAAATTTAAAAATAAAAATATTTACGAAGAAAATATCTAAAAAGTAAATAAATAAATGATAAAACAATTTAAAATGATGAATTATAATTAAAATAAATCAATGAGATTGTCCTCTTCCTGACGCATACAATTAATATAAAAATGAATATATAATTTACTTGTTAGAGACTATAGCTTCTAAAGTTTGACCTTCATCATTAGTATCTTTAATTAGATATATTCTATCTGTTATTTCTAATGAGTTCAAATACCCGATTGGACTTAGGTAAATTCGTTTGTTGTAAAAGCGACTTTGTCACAATCTTCTGATTGGCTGTTTGAACCCATAAGAAATAGCAGATAAAATATTTATAATTAAAAAGAGTGATGATGAAGGACAAACCTTAGAAACTATATATATACATTAGGTGGTCCTTATTTTGGGTATTTTCGAATTTTTACGCGGACAAGGGCTCATATGGTTCGAAATAAATAAAAAATATACTTTTCTCATGCTTCGCAAAATATCCCTAAGTTTCAAGTCTCTATCTCAATTATAACATGTGCCCCTAGCGATGTAAGTTTCTCATCTAAATAATATGGGGTTTTTGCCATTGAAATATCAATTTTTTATTCCGGTCAAAGTAATAGTTCAAAAAATTTGAAACTCTGTAGACTTTATTCTTAAAATACTAGTTATCCATCAGAATTATTACAGGATTTTAGCTATTATAATTTTGTAGTTACAAGTAGATAAAATACTCCTATATTTTTGTGTTACTAAGTTATAGACTCCAAAATTATAATAGATAAAAATCAGAAAAAATTCTGAGAGATAGCTTCTATTATAAGGATAAAGTCTTCAGTGTTTCAAATTTTTTGAACGATAACTTTCACCGGAATAAAAAATTGATCTTTCAATGGCAAAAACCTCATGTTATTTAGAAGAGAAACTTAGATCGCTGAGGCACAGGTTATAATTGAGATAGAAACTTGAAATTTGGGGAAATTTTTTTTATTTATTTCGAACCATATGACCCCTTGTCGATGTAAAAATTAGAAAAATACCTAAAATAAGGACCACCCTAATATACATATTAATTTATATTAGTTATAAATATATGTTTATTTGCATCAAGGAGTGGATGAATCAACAACTTCGCTAATCTTAGTAAACAAAATCTTTTCAATTAAATGGATTATAGAATTTGTAGTCCAAGAGCTGGTGTCACATTTTTGAGTACGGATTTGACCCAACTAGAAATAATGCGTAATAGTACCGTCTATGATAGTTGTACAAGGAATGGCCAGTCTGGCTGGTCTAAGCAGGTGGACCAGGTACTGATGTGAGTGCGGTAAAAAATACATATGTGTTAAAAAATATTTTTGACCCACAATGAAATTATAAAAATTATAATTTATAGTCAATTATAAACATAATATATTCACCCCCAGACCATTTGAGTGGTGGGACGTGGAACCAGACCACCCAAAGTGTATTTTTACAACATGCAAAAAATAGCATGATACTTAGACCAGGCAGACTGGCCATTCCTTGTACAACTATCATAGACGGTACTATTACGCATTATTTCTAGTTGGGTCAAATCCGTACTCAAAAATGTGTCACCGGATCTTGGACTATTGTTACCTAGATTTACATTTAAATACAATGAGTATATTTCTAAGCTGGATAATTATGGGGGAATAATGAAATAGTTCTAATTTTTACAATTGGTTGTCGATTTATAGATAAAATATTAGACAAAATTTTCAATTCATATTTGATGAAGTTTTATATAAATTAGTCCTAAGGGTGAAAATAAAATATTTCGATTTCAAAGATCTAATATATTTCATACATTAATGAAAAGATTAATCGGCATTATGGCTAGATAGGCGATATCTTTTTTGAAAAATCTAATGTGAAAGCAATAAAAGTGGTCGTTATTCACTTTTTTTAAGATCATTTTCTCGGCTGAATGGTTAGAAATGAGCTAAAGATTGACCTAGCAAGTCAGCAGTTTAGGAGAGAAGTTCAAAAGAGCCCTGACTTTGCACACCCCGCCCATATGACCGGAACACAGAGCACAAGGCACAAGGCACATATTACAAAAACGTATTAATGTTGCGCAATGCGCTTGGGGCGCATAATAGGAATTTACCCCAAAAAAGGATGGATGGAGATTGAAGGTGAAAAGTAAGTAGAAAAAGGGGGAAAAGCGACAGGCATACCTGACAGGTGGATAAAAGATTGTCCTCATCCTCGTTTCTTAGGGAAGAAGTGAGGAGATTCAATACTTCCTTCATAAAGCACTAAAGACGTGATAACATCGAAGGGGGGAGGAATATTCATAATGATTTTATCAATACAAAGATTGCATGTTTATTAGTAAAGTGAGAATAAAATAATACAGTGAAACCTTTATTAACGAACCTCAATATAACGATTTCCTCGAATTAACGAATACTTCGAAATACCTTAAAACTGCCCGTAAGAGTTAATGCAAAATATACCTTTACATTAAGAATACCTACCTTTTGTTAAAAACCTCTTTATTACAAATTTTCTATCATTGCAGAACATAAATAGAAACTATAATTTACCTCTGTATAACGATTTTTGTCAACCTATAACCTTTACATAAAGTATCCTATACCAATCCATCTAACAAGAATTCATGTCTCTACAGGTTAAGAGACACGTTAAATGTATTGTTACAATGTAAGACAATCTAGGAGTTCAAACCTGTTATAATAAATTATACGGTACCTATCCGAGAAGTGGGAGAGTGCATTACATAATAATTTGTCACTGTTGTTTAATGTAAAGTTACATAGTGTTTTACTTTACTAGTGAAAATCGTTCGTTATAACAGGATAAGTACAAGAGTTCGTAATGTTGAGGTTAATAAACAATTTTGCTTACCTTGTTAAAACAAATCATAGACCAACCTAACCTCTCTATAGAACAAATTACATCTAACAACGAATATTTTCTAATCCCCTTCAGTTTCAGAGGTTTCAGTGTTTTAGAAAATATCCATTATTAAACAAATATGCATAAAGTAGTTCTAATTGTTGTATGTGCTTAACGTTTACAATTATTCTCTAAAAAGCGATTAATTATGTAGAAAAAATTAGATGATGTGGTTATCCACTTAAATTTACCAAAAACTTTCTTACCATCCTATATTACTCGGTAGGCCTGGGAGGCCAGCGAAACTTGCCTTCCGAGTGAGTCTAGTATTGAATTTTCAAATTTATTTTTGCTCACTGTTTTGAAAAATGATTTGAACATGGATAAAAATTAACAATGATTTTTTTCTGTTTGTAGGTCTGGATTCAGATACCCACGACAACTTAAAAATAAAGTCGTAGAAGGCTTATTCTTGTGCTAAAATGTATATATTTCCAATGTGGAAAAATGATTAGATTATAGGCTTTTTAACTCATATCTGCTGGTTAAAAAATGGAAAATCATTCAAATAAATCAATTTTTAAACAATTTTTATGAAATTTTAATTCGAATCTATAGTAAAAAATAATAATCGAATAGGTGTGTTTTGAATTACCATTTAATAAATTAAATTCACTGAAGCTGAAAACAGCGTACGCTCCGAGCTTGAAAAAGTTCCATTTTTCCTCTAATTTAAATTAAAAAAAAAAAAAAAAAAAAACAGAAAATTCTTATAATATTATATTATTATAATAATTTATATAGATTTACAAAAAGTATTTATTTAGATATTTCAAAAACTAATCAGACAATTAAAAGTTTGTGCTAAAAGAAACTAAAAAATTATTACAATTATAAATAGTAAGAGAAATTTAAAAAGATAGACGGCTGTGAATTTTTCTACATTTTGGGAAACATTTGCATATTATAGGCCGATTAACAATCACGTATATAAAAATTAACTGGTTTACATTTTGCTTCACCTAGGAGATCTAATAGAATCAGTTACTCAACTTTGATGAATTAATCTAGAAATTTTTTAATGAGATAAATCGACGCCTGCAACTCTTAGGGTAGGCATTCAGTGAACAGAGGTGCTAATTTGGTTGTATAGTTGTCAGGGATTAATGAGAAGTCTTATAACTTACAAAATACTTAAGATATCCAATTCGTTAATAATTTTTATTTATAAAGAGAGAAATTAGGAATTCATGCAATTTTTTCATCAATTTAATTTATCTATTTCTAAACGTCGGCAGGTAAAAAAATCACCTAAAATTAAAGCCATGCCTATTTATGGACGTCTCGTAATCTCTGACAATTCATGCAATATAGTGAGCATCTCTACTCACCGAGTGGCTACCCTAACAAATACAGGCGTCCATTTATCTCATTAAAAATCTATTACTAAATTAATTCACCAAGTTAAGATAAATATTCAAACGCATTCTCCTAAAGTTTAATAATAAAGTCAGGCCACGAAAGGGTTTTCGAAAATGAATAAAGAGTAGATTAAATATTAAATAAATAAAATTCCAAATATATATATATATATAGACATTAGTTATTAGATTATTAGATAACCTTTGGTCTTGTAAAAAGCATCACACGGGACATGCGAAGATTTCAGGTTCGAACCCCAGCTGGTCCTTTTGTCTAAAATAAATGAACTTATAACGAATTGTTGCTAGACTTTATCCATATTTGTTTGAAATATTAATTCGTTTATTCCTTTATTAATTAAATTAATTAGGCTATTATTAATCAAATGTGATGTTGATGCCATATGGGCACGTGCAATTTGATCCGGAAAAGTGCAGCATAGGAATCTCGACGTAATTCCAAGGGAAATGCATTCCTCACACTACAGGTCGTGACGGCGAATGACCACAACATCAAAGCAGCTCGGTGTCTAGGACATACCAAAGTTCTGGACCGAATGAAAGATGAAATACAAATAAGATGGTGAACCCGAGCCCAGGACCTTGTGGGAAAACCCCAATTATCTTAGAGTCCAGTAGGCTCTGACCCAATATATTACACAGGGCCGGATTTAGACTTGATAAGGCCCTAAGTAAGCTATTTGAGATATGGAGCCCTTTATAAGTCCAGATATTATATGTCAGTGCCAAATATGATTTTTTGATAACTAGAGGGTTAAAATGAAATACAATTAGGAAGTAAATAGATAGTGAAATAATAAATCTTTAACTTGCTTTAACTGAAGTACCCTGCAGTTCTTAAATCTTCCAAGATTGAGTCTCTTGCTTTATGTGCCATAATTTGGATAAATTTATCATATATTTTTTAGAAAGATATGATGTGACACCTGATCCTTTATTCCCAAATTCTTTTATATGGCTTGAAAGAGGAGAAAATTTTGCTATAAGTTGTTCACTCGGACAATTTTTTTTTTGGGTCTCCGAGAAAGTGGGGGCCCTAAGCTATCTTGTGTAGCTTATACGAAAATCCTGCACTGTCATTACAACTCATGGGGATACTAGTCACAGGATCTCAGGCCAGGGATACTTTCCTACCGTATAGTGGGAACCGTTTGGTGTAAATCTTATGGTTCGTGCAAACTGGCTATTAATAAAATAATTTACTTTCATAACGTTTTTTGGTAATTTAGGAAAATCATCTCTAATAACATCTAATGGTGATTACTATGAAGTAGATAAAATAAATATTGATGAATTACTTAGGTATTGTTGTTCTATTTATAAATTTCGGGTGCATTTTGATGAGAAGGTAATACTGCGAACCGGTTGCTAACATTTTAGGAAAGCATCCCTGACTCTTGACTCAAGCAATAAATACATCTGACACAATCATTTAATGCTACAGCTAGACTACACATGGAACGACATGAAGTAAACGACCTCTCATAACAGGACCTGCAATAGAACTAGAGAAAAGTTGAAAAAGAAATTAATCAGATTTTTAACCATTGACAATTATATCAGTAGAAAAAGATTTTATTGCTTGATTTTCATTAAGTACATATATGTAGTATATTATTACTATTATATATCCGATTTTTTTTTCTTTTTTACGATTGCCTGTAGATAAAAATTCGCTTTCCCTTCGGTGGATGGCTAGTGTGCTGTTGAATGTCAAGAGGGAGGAGAGCTGTGATGTTGTTGTGATGCAGAACGTCAAACAAGTTCAAGAAGGGTTCAGCATCCCTGAGGGCACTCACACACGAACATGAAGCTTCGTTCCCCCTCGAGAGCACAAGAGATGAATATTCTTACTCTAACTAAACCAACCGAGCAGCCCTCGGCTTTATTATCAGCCACAACCCCTGGATTGACGATATCATTAACAAAATATGAATTTTTATAACTGGCATTGGGCTTCTGGCATCACGATTAAGTGAGTGAGCGAAACGCCTGCCTACCAAAAATTCTGGTTCACTTTAACCAATGACATGTTAATTTTTAGAAAATGAGTTAAAAAGATGAGTCAGTGTTTAAATTTGAGACTTTTTAAACAGAGGGAGGATTAATTAAATTATAAATTATATTTTTATGAGAATGGGATTATATTCTTTCAAAAAGACATGAAAATAAAAAGTTGACATTTTAAGTAGAAGCCTGGTTGCCATAGAGGAGCAGAATATTGTATTCACTCTAAAAATCTCTTTTTAGGGTTGCGTTAAAAACAGTGGCAGATTTCGGTGTTTCAGTGTCCCGGATGGTAGATCTAAAAAGAGCCTTATATTATTTATTTGATAAATTACCAATACCATTTATAAATCCATAACAAAATACATAATTCATGACTACATTTTAAGTTTTAATTTTTTAATTAAAGAAGACATTAAATGGAAATGCAGTAGACTGGGATTCTGTGGACCCTTCCCGAGTCATGCCACCCAGTCCTCCCACCCAGGGCTATAGTGGAGGGTATAAGGCGTTATACGGCGTATACCCTGTGGTTTGATCTAAGCAAACAGCGTATTGATTCTAGTCCATTCACTCTACGTACAATATTGGAACATCTTTTAACTCGTAAACTATTAATTGTAGACTTTTCACTCATATGAACTTTTCAGTTGGAAATTAAATATTGTTTAATAAAGGTCATTATACAAATGTTTGTAACTCAAAGGGTTAGGCAGTAATGGAGAAATTTATGTGGAAAGTTAGATAAACACTGCTTTATCCCCCTATAGATATTCAACCTATAAAAACTATCAAGAAGTATAATTTTGATAATTTAATATACCGCGATAATGTGTATTATATATAATTAGCTCAAATCAATTTTAGTAGCTAGAAAGGATTTTAATTTCAATATTTAAGAATTTTTTCTGGTAAAACTAAACAACATTTTATGAAATTATAATCGGTTTAATATAAAGCGGACTGTCCACTATGTAATAATTTTTATCGAAATCCGGGTCATCAATCAAATACATTATTTTGTTATTCAACAAATTATTTAGACTTTAGACAATTCAATGGGCTTCAATTCTTATACACGTATTGAAAAATATTTAAATTCTTATAACTCGAAAACCATTGATTTTAGAGATTTTGTCAATATAAGAATTTTTGTTAGAAATTTAAAGTAGTTTAATAAAGGTCATTATAATCAGAGGCGGACCGTGAATTTGTGGGGCCCTGGGCTAACACTACTTAAGGGGCTACTTAATTATCAAACAAATTTTATTGCCATTTTATCAAAAAACTGTTTTCTATAATGATGTGTACGGTGTAGGGAAAAAATTAAAACAATAAAATATTTTATTTATTTAATATGACTTAGATAGACAAACATTTATTCGAAAAAGATGCCCTCAGCTGAATTGACCAAATTACAGCGAAATCAGCTCGTATTTTTTGATCAAGCAAATAAAATGACGGCCGTTAACCTAAAGAAGGTCTGAAATAGACATCTCTGCTGAAAAGAAATTGTCTTCAATTGAGGCTGTGGGCCCTTTAAATCCATGGGGCCCTGGGCTGAAGCCTAAAAATCTCATATATAGATCCGCCCTTGTATTTGCATATCTGCAGTTAATTTTTTCAGCTAATTGGTTATTAACGAAAACCAAATTTGAAAAGAATTTGAAGAGGGCCGTGGGGTCAAATATAAATAAACTGCAACGGATCGTTGATAAACTTTATCCAAATTCATTTGAAATATTAATATGTTTATTCCTTTATTATTAATCAGATTTCACTTGCTATTTGCAGTTCATGTTGACTTTAATTAAAAAATAATGATCGATTCTCATTTAATAGTCGAGGAATAACCATTCTACATTGAACTTTGACGTTTCGGTTATTATTGGTAACCATTGCTGAAGACTATGGAGGAATCGAGTTAAAATCAAAAATAGTGATCGATTCTCATCTAATACTTGAGGAATAACAATTCTAGATTAGGTTTTTGACACTTCGATTATTATTGGTAACCATTGCTGAAGACATGGAGGAAACGGCTTAAAATCAAAAATAATGATCGATTCTTATCTAATACTAGCGGAATAACCTTATTGCATTCCATTTTTGATGTTTTGACTATTAATGGCAACCTCTACTGAAAACGTGGAAGAATCGACTTAAAATCAAAAAGACTAAATTCATTTATGGCAAACAACTCAAGCTTGAGTTGTTTACCAAAAAAGAATTTAGTCTTTTTGATTTTAAGTCGATTCTTCCATGTTATCATTAGAGGTTGCCATTAATAGTCAAAACATCAAAAATGGAATGCAATAAGGTTATTCTGCTAGTAGGTATTAGATAAGAATCGATCGTTATTTTTGATTTTAAGCCGTTTCCTCCATGTCTTCAGCAATGGTTACCAATAATAATCAAAACGTCAAAAACCTAATGTAGAATTGTTATTCCTCAAGTATTAGATCAGAATCAATCACTATTTTTGATTTTAACTCGATTCCTCCATGTCTTGAGAAATGGTTACCAATAAAAACCGAAACGTCAAAAATCCAATATAGAATGGTTATTCCTCAAGTATTAGATCAGAATCAATCACTATTTTTGATTTTAACTCGATTCCTTCATGTCTTCAGCAATGGTTACCAATAAAAACCGAAACGTCAAAAATCCAATATAGAATGGTTATTCCTCAAGTATTAGATCAGAATCAATCACTATTTTTGATTTTAACTCGATACCTCCATGTCTTCAGCAAAGGTAACGGATAAAAAAACAACGCAGTTGCTATGGTTACTTATAAAATTTCCTCCCAAATTTTTATCATTTCACAGCGAGAAGCCTAACCATTCTTACTTAAACAAGTTTAAATGAGCTATATTACCGATCAAATGAATACATTTTAAAGTTTTTTTTTTAAATTTTGGTAAAATAAGTAATTTAAAAAAAGTACAATCTTACTCTAGAGTAAAGTACTTTAAAATATACTTTTACTAAAAACTTTATTTAACCTTTTTTGTTGTCCCCAAGGTACTTAATTAGGATTTTAAATTTCATCAAAATTGGTTAAGTCATTTTCAAGATATTTAGAAAAAACTAAAAAAGTACTGAAATAAAGTATTAATGTTTGTGGGCCGATATGTACCAAAAACTAATCAGCGCTTCATTTTGTTAAACTAATGGTAGGTTTTCAATTTCATTTCAATCGGTGCAAAGGTGTGTAAAAAATCGTGGACGAAAAAAACGATAACATCCATCCATCCATCCCCACGCACTTCCAAAAAAAATGGCACTTTTTGGCCTCTCGGCGAGATCCCTGGTAATTTTTGGCAAAATCGTCACGTGCTAAAATTCAACCTAATTGAATACTACAATTCGTGACCTTAATTGAGTCCATGGGTTCCGTAGTCTTTACCTGAGGACCCTTTGAAGTCCCGCTTGGCGCGAGAGCTATTACAATACTTTACCCATGCTTCGCATTGGATAAAGTAAAAAGGCTGTGAGATACACCTGTAAATTTCGATTCTCATTTTGTTGGCTTACACTATTTTAAGTTCATACAAAAATTTAGGTCTTCATCTTTAAAAAGCCCTGGTAGGCTAATAGCGTCGAGCTAAGATACTAAAATTACTTCGTTCTCATCTTATTGCCGGCTTTGTTGCGTGTCTTAGAATTGGTAGAAACGGAAAACCTTTTTCAGACTTCATAAATTGTTCCAAACAATTATTTAATAGCTTAACAAATTAAAAAGAAATAATTGAGAGAATTAAAAAAATGCCATTGACATTCAAAACAGTTCAGCGTCGCATTGAAGATATGTTCAATAATATCGAGGCACAGGTCAAAAATGATATTAGGTACATTATTTGATGACGAAATTAGTATTGTACTCGATGAAAGATCAAATGTAAATAGTATGGTTATAGGCTGGTAATTATTACTATATTTTCTTTTTAGTATACCCATGGTCGTAGCCAGCGTGGAGGTTATGGTATTACCCCTCCACATAAATGTTAAGGTTAACATCGAAATTTTACGGGATATAAAAATAAAACGTTCAGTTTAATAAAATAAAACTTTGATAAAATCAAAACAATCTCGCCATCGGAGAGATCATGTCTTCCTACTCCTAGGAGTATATCCATACTCCCCTAAACCCTAGGTGGGTAGCTAACCTCCCTCCGAAAATTAACTACCCCCTCCCGAAATTTTTTTTCTTCTAACGGTATTGAGTATACCCATTATATTTGTTTTGTTTAAGCTAAAAATTCTTCAATTTAATACATATTTTGAATTAAAGTTATAATTTGCATGTTATTATTTTCCCAATAGAATGTATCTTTAGACGACAGGTAGTCCTCGACTTATGACAGTTCGCAATTACGATCTTGTGTTTGTCTCTTTCATACATGTGCATTTTACCAGACATAAATGAAACAAACATTTGCGGGGATTTTCTCAAAAATTTAATATATGTATGTACCAGTGGCGGAGGGTGACTTTTCAAACAGGGGAAGCTCTCCACAAAAATACCCTTCATTTTTTTAAATTTTCTTTTATTATTCGATTTTTTTTTTTTGCAAACTTCATCCAATACATCATAGAATTTTTCATTATTTTTCAAATTTAACATTATATTTTTTTATGACACACGGTATGAAAATACTCTAAATGTTTAGAAATTTTAGGGATGCGCCGCATCCACAGCATCCATGGACCGCATTCTCTAGTAAGTACATATTGAATTTGAAATTTGTGTCTCTATTAATCTTTTTGTTCTTATTCTTTCTTTTTTGTTTTACGAACTATCTCAGCCGTAAGCCGAGGAATATGGTAAATACTTGTATTTTAAAATGGAAAATACACACTGACCTAAAACGTCTTTTTAATTGTCACATTTTGGTTGAATTTGACCAAAAATGGTTGCCGACACCTGCCTTAGTCCCTTTTTGTGTTTACAAAATCACCTGTCCTTTCTTTTTCTTTAAAATCTTTAAAAAATTCATAAAGATATCTTGTCCTGAATACTTTTATAGAAAATTATCTTGGTTGCAAAAAAATGATTAGTTTGGATGATATATGAAAAATACTACTCAATCATCTGTAAGGCATGCGAGCCCACTTTCATTTGGTAGCTTTATTTTTAATATGAAGACCCTGAAATCGAGAATTAGGATGGATACAGATGAAGGTATTTGACAAATAAAAAAAATTATTTTGTAACAATAAATAAATGTATTAGATCTATTATAACATTTAGGAATGCCTAGTACATTATAATTTAACACTTTTTTTTCATACATCTAATTATTAGACTTAATTGAATTAACAAGCAGAGCTTTTTTGTTAAGGTGAATTAATCAGTTTTTCAATTGATTGGCCCCAGGAATAAAAATAAATGAATAGATGATTGTAAAAATTAAAGGCACAGACAGAGAGAGAATTTATTTGGTCATTTTTAAAATGATTGGCCTTAAGTATACTTGAAATAGATTATATATTTATTACAAACGCTGATTATCAATAAAAGTACGTTTTTTATAATACTAAAAATATGTTCATGATAATGTATATATCGTATATTATTTGATCAATATATCATCCTTTGCAAAAATTACTCCACGCTCTCAACTATATATTCAGGTAGAAAATAGATTTACTGTTATAATTACAAGACCATAAACTCTTCTTTTCCTATTGGAAAGGATTTATGTATTAGAATAAGTGTTGCTAATATATACGTGCATATGTTTAGTTGACTAGCTCTCAAAGGCTTTTCTAGAGGTGTACATAAACTTTTGCAAAGGATATATATAATTAATTTCAACATATACAAAAATTATTCTTATCAAATTGTGAATTATTTTGTAAAAAATTTTGATGATCAAGTTGATTATTCGGAAAATATTTCCAGGTAAGTACCTCTTTAAAGGAAAATGTTGAGGGGCCGCTAGAGTATTGGCTAGGGGCTAGGGTGATCGATTTCTAATCACATTTCAATAATAAAAATTTCTAACTCTAACAAAATTCAAGGCGCGTCACCAACAGAGGAAGTTAACGGGAAACCACCGTTGTGAACACTTTCACCAAGAATATTACCGTTGAGAGAATACGCTTCATAGTAATCGCCCAGACAGAAGGGAATATTGCAGAAATATTACATTGCAATATTAAACCTTGGGGGAGATTGCATGAACATTGCAGCAATATTCCTAAGTCCGCCCCTTTTACATTGCAGCAACATTGCCACTGTAATGTTGCTGCAATATTGCCAATATTGTGCAAAGTTAGCAATATTGCTGCAATATTCCAGTCTGTCTGGGCGAGTGTGGCACACGAAAAAGAATTAAAAATCAATTCCGATTTTCTAACAAAATCCAGACATTTTAAGACATTCAAACTTGATTTTGGATTTATTTTAGCTTCATTGATGGAATAGAAAAATAAAATTGAAATTATATGTATATAAAATAATCAAAGATTCGACATATCATTGTAAAAGTTTTCCTTCATATACATGTTCAGAAAGATAGCCTTAAACTAACATTTTTCTACCCGAAACGGTTAAATTAGAATTATTAAGGTTAATGCAAATGTACAAGTTTTTATAGTTAATTTCAAGAAAATAGAAGCAGTTACCTCCTCAATACCAGAGGCTATAGTTGACATATTCAGAGCGGGTGAGAACTCTAGAGGCAAACCCAGTTAGAATACTGTTGCCATATCAATTAGGTTTCGTGTCCCGTTCTGAAAACGGCAACACTTGCCCCTGGAAGTGAGCAGGAAAATGCTTCTATTTACGAAAATTTAATACGTGACTATCCCTGAGGCTGAGTGACAACTTTAGCCAAAGATATATAATCATAGGCATAATCCAAGGTTTTATTAACTTCACTTAAGTCCAATCAATCCAGAATATTTCCATAATTAAAGAATCGGTTGGCCCTTTGAATGTCACTTTACATTTTATAAACAACAGACCCGTTCCTGAAAGAACCGTCGTATACCGAATCAGCTAAAAATAAACCTAATATGATGGGAAGTACAGAGTTACAAAAAGGCATATGAAAGATAACTTGTCTTATACCATGATGCGACATTATTGCGAATCGACATCAATGAAACCGTAGTAAACCGAGGACAACCTGTATGCAATTTAATATGAAATACTTTGAAAACTATTCAAATCAGAAGTTTCGGCTGAAACCATCTAGATTGGACATTTTTAATGAAATAATCTCATTTAAATGCACAATATTTCGACGTCTAATTTAGGACAGCTTGTTGAAGATAGGCTGACTCAGCCAAAACTTATTTTTTGATATAAAAGATATTAGTTTGCCGATGGTAATAGATTCAAATTTACAAGAAATCATAAGTTGGTGTCATCCATTCAATCCGATGGAATGGAATATTTTTAATTATATGTCAGAGGGGTAGTTTTTCACCCCCTCGGGAATCGAACCCGAGTGCCAGTAACAGCAATCCGGGCCACCTGGCTCACCTGCAGGATGCGAACCTCTCTGACATATGAACACGCGTAAAATATTTTACTCAAAGATTGTTATCTTAATTTGTAAAATTTCGCGATATAGTGATTCTAAATTTAAACATATAGCCATGCCATATAATTTAAATAAAGGTCGTTGAGTGTTTCGAATTTTGAAGAGATTCAAAATTCGAAGGGCAATGGAATGACTTTTCTTAATTTAATATAAAAGATATTAGTTTGACGATGGTAATAGATTCAAATTTACAAGAAATCATAAGATTCCCGAGGGGGTGAAAAACAACCCCTCTGACATATAATTAAAAATATTCCATTCCATCGGATTGAATAGATGACACCAACTTATGATTTCTTGTATTTTTTGATAAACAACTCAACTAGAAAGCCCATCATCAGAAGTCAGAGAAAAACTAGAAGCGCCAAATCTCTAATTTGAAAACAACTTCAAAGCTATTCAAATATATATATTTTACTTATTTTATACCCTCAGAATGATGGTCTAATCTAAAATTTTTTTTCAAAATATAAATGATTATTTATAAGATGAAACAAAAATAAGTTAACAATTACCACTAACTATACTAAATATCTAAGTATATTTATAGTTTTTTTAAAAGGTTAAAATTTTTCAAGAAAGGCCACAGAAATTCATGATTTAGTTTATAATAAGATTTAACATATAGAATTCTCTTGTTTTTTAAATTTATTTTAGAAATAAGTAATATAATTTCTTTTAGTAGATGTTTTTCAATGAATACATAGGTATAAGTATTATTTTTACAAAAATATATTACTAATAATTAATTATAAAAAAAAGTAAGAATATGATTGAATAGATTCGGGGCGAAGTATTATTAGATAATAATCTTGTTGAGAGGGGGGGGTCTTAATATTTCGACACTAGAGAAAAGAGAGCCAAAAACACATTGAATGGACAGAGTGTAATTGATATTAATCAAAATCTAAGGCCTATCAGTCACTCTTTTTATTTATTATATTTCTATACCATTGTATTGTCAAGATAATTAAGTGATTTTATATAATCAGTTTAACATTAAATATTTGGCTTTTCTTTAAAACTCTAGCATTAATAGTCGAAGAAAAATTATCATTAGCTCTGCTTGTTAATATGTATATATTGCTCTGAAAAGGCCGAAAGTTTCATTTAATAAAATATATTTTTCTTATTATTTTTATTAATTAATAAAAACAAAAATATAAAATAAAATGATTAATAGAAAAAAAACTCATTCTAATAGAAGGAAGACACAAAACTAATCCAAATGTCAAATAGAAATGTTAAGATCAGAGCCGTATTTAGTTAGATGGGCAAGTGCAAAGGCAAAGGGGCTTCCTCAAATGGAACTGACAAAAAATTGTCCCATATATTTAAATAATTATTTATTTCAAGTATGTTATTGTATTAATGAAATAAGAACAAGGCAGCCTAAATTTTTAGTCATATCTATTTAAGGAGGTTCTTTCGCGACAATCCACACAAAAAGTTTTAGCCTCCTAACCACTCTATAAATATGAACGGAAGTAAAATTTTAGGTTATGTTTTTTGAACGTGACTGTCCACTCACACTACGAAATCTCTAAATGTATACACACATACTTGCCGGATCGTTTCCAAGCCATTGTGCTTATATCCCCTCCACTAAAAATAATCGCCCAAATATGTTTTTTTTTGTTTTTTATCAAAACTATGTGGTAAATAATTTCAATTTTTTTTTTTAAGTTACTCCGAATATATTATTCTAACAAATATTAGTTTTTCATCAAGATGGTGAAAGTCCTTCAATGAAAAAAAAAAATAATGATCATATCCCCACCCTTTCCCTATCTACCCTATGTAAAAAATGTCATTTTTAGTTGCAATTATTTCATGTTTGGTGTGGTAAATCGTCTTCAAATTTTCAAAAGTTTGGGAACCACTGGAATATACAAACGTATTAATAATATTACAGATCGCATAAATGGATTATTCAAGTTTCAATATATATTTTAAATGAGATTATATTTAATATTAATTAAGTATTAATTATTACAAATATGAAATTATAATGATTTATAAGAGCGGTTAATAATATTTCATCAATAACTAAGTACAAGTACGTATCTCTAGATAATTGCATCCTTATCAAGATAAATCTATTTTTTTGTAATTGTATCTGTATCTAGACTAATTTTTATAATTATCTTTACCTAAATATATTTTAAACGTATTTATTATAATTCTTATGTTGACCTATACACGTTTTATCAGCGTTCTTTTATCATATGTGTGATTCATATATATCCAAAAATGATCATTTGTCTTCTTCTTTCAAGTGCCATATCAGGTCTCACTGAAGTTTCGGCTCCTCTCCACATATACCTGTGCACCTGTGCTGAGTGTGTTTAGCTGTTTTTAAACAGATATACGGGACCTACTTTTTAACGGCGGTTCCGAACGACTAGTTTGGAGAGGTTACTAGGCAATTATACTCTTGGTAGGTTGCCATTGCTTTTTAAGAGGAGGCGACTGCAAATATCTGATCTGCCGAGACTCAGTCTCGAACCAGCATATTTCAGCCCACGGACCCACAGTCGTCTCTCATTTGTCTATATAAAATAATATATGAATGTCTATTTATTCATATAAACTTGTATTTAAAGTTGACATAGATATAGACAAAATATATGGTTGATATAGATATATAGACAAAAAATTGAAGCAGTGAGAACAAAACGTTGAGATTTCGTTTTAAAATACCACCAAGTAAATAAATATATCTCATGTTGCTTATGTTTTGGATAAAAGAAGTGTATTTGTCAATTTAGTATGGAAAATTTGTGGATTACACTATTTTAGTTATCACAAAAAACTCAAATGAAATTAAGTCTCTTGAAAATTTAAATAGAAATAACTAAAAATTTAGCTTGCCTTCTTTATTATTCGTTAATATAATATATCTTCTTGAAATTACAGCTCCGTTATGCTGTATACATTTTATTTATAAGGGGGGTGCGAAATTAAGCCTTGCACAAGGCCCATGAAAACCTATATACCACTTTGTTAAAGATGATAAGTACATTCATCATAAATGCTTTGAAATAGAATAATAAATATTTAAATTCTATACATAACAAGTTAATGGAGGTTGTCGTTTTTTTTCGTTTTTTTTTTAACATTTTCATTATCTTGATTCAAATAAATTTGCTTGTAATATTATTGATATGTCAATCATAGAGAAAAAAAACTATTAAAAATTAATTCTCATCAAGATTATAAAAATATACATATTTAAATACGATTAATTTCGTTAAAAATCAACAAAAAATTCATTTTTTAGAATAAATTATTTCTAGTGAAAATTTTATTCACTTTTTTTATAAAAATGTTTATGTATAGAATAATTAGCGTTGCCAACTCTAAAAAACAGTCAATATCAAAAACTGTATATACAACATTGATTTTAATACATTTTTTTATTCGATTTTATGACCATTTAAGTTTCAACTATAATTAAATAAATCAATGTCATTTTTTTGCTTTTTATATATTTTAATTTACAAAATGCCCCTCCCTCAAAAAAATGAAGTACAACAGCCTTATATATATAGATTATATTACAGAAATTATAATACAAGGGGGCCCAAATTCAATAAAAAAAACTCCAATTAAAATTTTGATATTGACATGTTTTGTACTATCCGATCAGTATATAAACTTATGATATTTAAATTAATATAAAAATTGGTTCAATAAAACAATATTAGAATCCAAGTACAATAGTAAGTAAATAAAAAGATAGCCACTTATAACTTTCATCTATATATTTATATGCCCATTGCTGTGTAGTGCTTACAATGCATGGGTCACATACTGTAGAACTCAATTTATTTGTCCAATTTCTTTCAACTTATGTCTACACTTAATATTTCACCCGAATATTCAATAGTAGTTTAGTTAAAAATAAAGTGAACTTCATGGAGTAGATAGAGTATCTAGTCCTAGAGTTGTACAAAATTTTATTTAGTTCTCACAAGCAGAGATTAGCTGTGGTAGATAGAGAGAGGTCATACCATCCTTGTTAAGGTTTTGACCATGTTTCCTTAACAACTTATGGCAAATGCCGGGATGGCTAATGCGTCGCTTGCTCCTGGTATCGGGTTTTTGCGCGGAATTTGTAAATTACTTTTTGTCTTTTGATGGAAATCTATGGTCATGTTATTTGTTAATGAGCATACATTTCTATTTTTTTTTTGTACTTGTTTATTATTTGTTAAAGTTGTAGTTAATTTGTATTGATGTTTGTTAATGTATTGTAGCTATATTGTATTGATGTTTGGAGGACCTAGCCACCGAAGACTTGTGCCTCTAAGCAGGTCGAGGAATAAAGATTTCTTATTTATTTATTATTATTTATAGAAAGTTGATATAGAGTTAGTATCAAAAGTTCATTCAATTTTTAATGAAATTATTATCATATATTCAAGTGAAATAATAATATTCTAAGGCAATGACTTTGAAACTTAGTCTCATATTAATAAAACATTTAAATCTAAATATTTTCTTTATAAATATGAATACATCAATTAGATTTCTTATATATAGGTATAAGGTATAATACATAGTATTACATTTTCTTTCTTAGCAAAAAGCATGTTTAATATTAGATGAAATTTATCTTAGGCTGGTTTTTTTATTAATTTGCTGTAATTTAGCCACCTAACAAATTTATTAAAATAAATTATAATATAAATATTTCTTAACTTTTTCTATTTTGAGCGCAAAGAAATTGTTCACAATTCTTAATGATACAAAGAGGTGCAGTTGGCAACGCTAATAATATAATTACACAAGTAAATTATACAATAAAACATAATATTAAAAAATAACATTGTTTATATAGTTAAAATAAAGTTCTCTTTATAAGATAAGAAAGCGATTTTATTTTTTCGACTAGATTAAAATCTAGAATTCATAAGATATATCAAAAATAATTTATTTTTTTATTTAATCGTATGAAGAACAATTATATAATTATGAATTAAAATTAATGAATAAGAAATGTAATTCTTTATTTTAAAGCTTTAATGCTAAGACTATACTGCTTGCCTAGAGTGGAAATAAAAAATTATATTAAAAAAAAAACAAGCTAATCCATAAAATTAGAAGAAATTCTTTGATTTATCAAAATTATAAGTTAAAACTTTGTGTTAATTTTTGAGTTATGTTTTCTTCTTGGAAATTGGTTATCGGTACGGCTGGATGCAGGCGGCCCTAGTAGTGAATTAACTCGCAAAGTTTATTATGCTTATTGTGTTTAAAAATGTATGAAACATGAAGAAAAATCATTTTCAATTATGATTTTGTTTTCTATATGGATGTCTGGATTCCAATGCCTAAGATAACTCAAGTAGGTACAGAAAGTTTGAATTTCTAATAAAAATTTTGAGATTGTTTTTATAAAAGAATTGTATTTATTTAATCCCAAAAACAATCAATTTATTATTTCAAAATATTTAAAAATGTATATAAGTATGTGTATTAGTTATCATAATAGTTTTCATTCTAAAAGCGATGAATCATTGATTCTTCTTCTTTAAGTGCCATATCAGGTCTCCCTGACGTTTCGGCTTCACTCCACATATATCTGTGCTGAGTGTGTTTAGTTGTTTTTACACAGATATACGGGACCTACTTTTTAACGCCGGTTCAGAACGGTTAGTTTGGAGAGGTTACTAGGCAATTGTACTCTTGGTAGGTTGCCATTGTTTTCCAAGAGGAGGCGACTGCAAATATCTGACGAGACTCGGTCTTGAACCAGCGTATTTCAGGCCAGCGGCCCGACACTAACCACTAACCCACAGTCGCCTCTCATTGATTAGGCTAATTATAAAAAGAGCTTGATTTATAATTGAACTTCATATTTTTACCGATAAAAAATAATTTTGAATATATTGATAATAATTGCTTTTTAAAATATACTTAAATAATAATAGTTAGATTTTTGTATATTTTGAATCTAAATTTGAAAATAAATAGTTTAATTTAAGAAAAAATCTTAATTAAGTATACGAATGAATCATATTGAATTCTAGCTTTTAAAAATAATAAATACTGTTTTTTTTCTTAACGACAAGAACCTCCAAAAATAAAAAAAAATAAAACATAGAAGGAAGATATCGTCTACAAGACAACAAATCATCTCAAAGCTGCATTAAAACAATGAACAAAAAACTTAAAAGCCCACCTTTTTGTGGGTTTTTTCAATTAATTGAAAAACTTTCATTTTTATTAATTAATGGGTAACATAACAAAATAATAAAATTAAATAAGAAATATTGTGTTATGATTTTGTAAACAACTTTGAGAGAGATAACGTTGACGTGTATATTTACATATACTTTTTAACAATCATTTTTATTAAACTGTATATTAGTAGAGTATTTATTTACATTCTTTAACTTTTTCATTTGTAGAATGTAAGTATTTAATAGAATGAAGTGATGTCTAAAATATATATATATATATATATATATTTAATATTTATATATAAATGGAATGTGATTCATCTTCTTTTAGGGGGTTTTATTCGAATGTTAACGGCAAGACAGTGTAAGGCAAGATTGGATTTGTCGTTTCAACCTCCAAGGCGCTTGCCATACAATCAACTGCTGAATCGTATTCGCCCAAAGCTTCAAGTACTCGACCGAGATTATACCTGTAAGAAAAAAGGATAATTGTAAATTAGGATATCCTTAATAAAATAATAAAGTTCTTTATAAAAAATACTATTATAAATCGTTTATTGAATATTCAAACTTTTTGATAGAAATTCTCTTTTTATCAAAATATATTTATATATAAATAAGTTACTTTATTGAAAGAACTAGCTGCATATATATATATATATTTGTATTTTGATTTCTTTTGTCAATTAATTTCAATAATTTTTTCCTTTTATTTTTTTAAATGTTAAATGAAATTGTTTTTGTACTCTCTGGGTTGAATTGAATTATGTAAGCAGATTTTTAATGTAATATAATTTATTTCTGTTATTCTCCAGGAGAATATCATTCTCAGAGCAAAATAAAATCTATCTATCTATCTATCTCCTCCATCTCCAACCACCAACCCTCTCCCCCGCCTCTGATCACCCTACAACCCAGTAAACCTACCCCCTGGACTTCCCACTCATGGACCCCCACACCTTTCCCCTGGATCCCAACCCTCTCCCCTGGACCCCACCTTCCAACCCAACATAGATATATATAAAAGTAGGGGGGTGCAGGGGGTGGAGAGGGGGCCCAGCAGGTTAGGCGGGGTGGAGGGCACGGGGGTGCGGGGTGGTGGAGTGGGGGTTCAGGTGAGGTGGCGTAGTGGGGTGGTACGGGGGTGGGGGTCCGAAGTGGGTGGGGTGCAGGATGGAGTGATGGGGTGGCGGTGTGGGGGCGGGGGTAGGGCACGTGTGCATGGGGCGGGGAGTAGGGGTGCTGTGTGGGTTTCGGGGGATATGGTGAGTGGGAGTGGAGTGTGAGGGTGGATTTCGTGGGCTGGGGGTCCGGGGGCGTGCCCCCTGGCTAGCAAGAAGGTCCGAAGGCGGGCCTTGCAGCTAGTATAATATAATTTTGTGTTCTGACTGCATTCAATGTATGGAGTTTGCAAATTATAAGAACTAATTTTTTTTATAATTTATTATGATTTTGTATTTATATTCATATATTTTAAGCTCATTACAACTCATTAGAACTGAAGATGGCATTATCTAATTAAAGCCGAAACTGTTTTCTATAATTGGGAGTTTTTTATTCACCAGAGGCTTCCTTTACTACTTTACTATTACTATTTATAAATTTTGGACAGCCATCTCTCCTTCATCAATGAAAGAATTTTAATTTAGTAATATACATTTTATCAGAATTTATATTTATTGATTAAGAGAAATATAAATAAATATTCACCAAGTATGATGAGAACAGGGATCTATTCTAGCAGCTTCTCGAAGGGTCTTTTCAGCAAGACGTTGATTTCCCAAATAATGATATATTAAACCCTGTAAAATAAAATTTTTCCAATTAAGATCTAGCAAAATCATAATTTTTTTTTTAATTTTTTTTTGACATCGGAATCTCATTATTTAACCAGTTTTTATTACAAAATATATAATTATAGGATTGAAATAGATTTTGGAGATGGAGTGGCAAGTTGATATTGAAGGATTTTAATAAGGCATCTCAGATTCAAAAAAAGAGAAAATTATACCTAATAAAATGTCATTTTAATTAGATAAATTTTTTTTAAGCCAACATTTCGGAGGTTACTTCCATCCGTCTTCAGGGTTTTGAAAGGTCATTGAAGGAAGTATAACGTGACATTCCCCTGTCTCCTCTTTCAGTGGCAGTAAAAATACAATTTTTCATTATCAGCAGAACACTATGCTAAATTTCTCCGAAACGTCGGGTTTGAAAAAAAAAATAAAATAAATAAAGAGAGGAAAAAAGATTTATCTAATTAAAAAATGACATCTTATTAGATATAATTTTCTCTTTTTTTAATCTGGCCTTCCTCATCAAAATCCTTCACTATAAATATACAAACAAATGAATAAATTAGATTCATTTCAGAGGTATTCACTTAGCAAATTCGAAGCTAAGTGTTTTCCTTGGGGTTTTGTATAAAAATAATAATGAAACAAATAAATTGTTTCTAATTTATTCATTATTTTCAATAAAATACTATATTCTGATGAGAACTTCCTGTCGGTATTTTCAGCATTTTATTAAGAAAATATAAACAGATCGTACAGTTACAAAAAATAATAGATATAATCGAATAGAAATAATAATAGAGAATTGATTTATTTTATTATTTTTTATACAAAAAAAACCAAGCGAAACAAACGCCTAGCTTCGAGTTTGAAAAATGAATAACTCTGAAATATACATAGAAATAAAAATTGAATTGAAAACCATCTAGAAATCTATACTAATAAATTAGATTAATAAATTCAAAGAAATAATCAATTTAAGTATTAATTTTTGGTTTGTAAAATAAATGTGTTTCCTTTATCATTGAAAATTGAATTTACTGTCTTATTTAAGTATATAGTTTGTCAATTTTCTTCTTTTGATTGTTTCAGACAAAAATTAGATGGTTTAAATCGCCGTTAGTTTTTTCTTTACATCCAGAGAAGAGTTAATTTAAATTTATATAAATGACCTGTAGTTGCTGCATGAATCAAAGAATTAAATTATTAATTTTACTAGGCAGATCAAAAAGTCTGGAATAAGTGAAATAAGAAAACATTTTTTTGGGCCAAATTCGGTTTTATTTTTCAACATACATTCCTTTTAAGTCAATACAGAGAGTCCAACGTTTTTCTAACTTTTTTATCCCGTCCGAAAAGTAATCCTTCGGAAGCTCTTCAAAATAGCCTCAATTTCAGCTATTTGAGTGAAATCGCAAGTCGCTGGGGGCCCCAGGTCTGGATGAGGAACCAGATCAAATCCGATTTCGTGCAATTTTGCTTATGCAACTAACAGCCGCATTGTCGTGATGATAGAGGATTTTTTTCTTCTTCAAATGCGGTCGTTTTTCTATGAATTCAATTTTCAAACGATCCAATAATGATGAATAATATTCGCAAGTTATGGTTTTAGCTTTTTCAAGATTGTCGATGAATATAATTCCACGCGCATCATAAAATACGGAGGCCATAACCTTTCCGGCCCATTCCTGAGTTTTTCGGAGCACTTTCACCTGGAGAAACCCATTGTTTTGACCCATGATTCATCCATGGTTATGAATCGATGCAAAAACTCCTTTGAATTTCGCGTAAACATTGTCAAATTCTGCTGGGAAGTCGTAACAGGAATTCGTTTTTGGCTCACTGTAGCAAATTCGGCACCCATCGCGCGCAGATCTTTTTCATACCCAAAATATCATGTATGATATTGAACACACTGCCATACGACATCTTTGTGGTCTCAGCTAGCTCCCTCAATTTCACTTTGGGGTCGTTCAAAATAATATCATGGATTTTTTGGGAGTTTTCTGGTGTCAGACCTCTTTTTGGCGTCCAGATCGTTCAGCATCACTTGTGCTTGTTCGGTCGCAACGAAAGTCAGAAAACCACTTTTGAATCATCTTCATCGACGGTGCAGAGTCCGGATAATACTTATCTAGTTTGGCTTTGGTCTCGGTTATCGTTTTCTTGCGTAAATAATAGTGTTTAATCAGAACACCAAACTCAGATTTTTTTCATGCTTCTCACTGCTGTAAATGCGAAAACATGAATGGCTGAAATTTTGACAGACGTCTAATGAAGAATGAAGTTAGTTATGAATGATTCACATTGGTACATACTAGCCCCATATCATAGGATTATTCCAGACTTTTTGATCTGCCTAGTAAATAAATGAAAATAAAAACAATCATATTCCCTGATAGTGGTCATTAAAATATATTAAAAATAAATGTGTAATCAGTTGTAATCTGTTGAAATCTAAAAATAGATTTGTAGGCATTTAGATCGCAGCTAAATTCAAAACAAAGATAATAGCCACATTTCATCTCTTTATTTCTGACTTTTTCAACCTCATAATTTAGATTGTTTCACGTTAGTATTTTTAAAATTTAAATATTTAGTATATTCTTAAAAATTGGAACAAGAATACTTACATCATAAAGTAAAGAAAATTGTTTAGAAACTTTTTAAAATATAAAATACTATATAGTTTTCACATAAATAAAAGATCAGGTGCTTGTTTAGCACGACTCTATACCTATATATTTCGGGGAATAAGCCCATCTTCAGCAGTTCACAAAGAACACTTTTATTTTAAATTTTAAAAAGTTTCTAAAAAAATTTTCTTTCTTTCTTTATTTAATATGTTTCACCAAGAACCTACACCATTCTCCCTTAAAATAAGCTGGCGTGTTCTTATGTGATCATCCACTTGACTTTACCATACAACCTGGCCCCTCACTTATATTTAATATTTAATAAAATTATTTATAATCATGTAGGGGAGGGGGGGTTAGTTTTTTAGCATTTTTAGACTCCTGGGGGCCGATTGATTATGTATACAAAATTTGGTTGAATTTGGTACAAAAGCCGATATTTTCATTTTTTGACCCGTTTTGGGGGGTTAGTTTTTGCATTTTTAGACTTCTGGGGTCCCACTGATTATGTATACAAAATTTGCTTGAGCTTGCTCAAATGGCCTAGATTTTTAATTTTTAATCTCCCCTCCACCCCCCTTAATTTTGGGTCGATATGCACCAAAATCTAATCAGCTCTTAATCTCAATGGACCAAAACTACGTGTGAAATTTGGTTTCGATATTCACACTAGTTTTTGAGCTAGCTCGTCCACACTTCATACACGATTACAATACTTGACCATACTCTGTATGGTAAAGTAAAAAGAATACATCAGTTGGTTTTTCAGTTCCTTGATAATTTTAGACTAAAAACAATTTTATAATTAAATAATCCGTATTTTATGAGGGCCCAGTTAGCACCTTTTCATCGGTGCTATTTTTTAAGAAAAATAATTTTAACCTTTGTTATTTTAAATTTTATTAGTCAAAAACTCAGCATATAAGTGTTTTTATTTTCATTTATTTTAAATACTAATACTAATATATAAATCAAATTAAAATCTTAGACAAGAGTTAAACTAACGAATTACTTACTAAATGTTGAAGACTTTTTATATGTGTTGGATTAATAGCCACTGCATTTTGAAAACAAATTTTCGCTTCACTGAATTCTTGTTTTTGTTCATGAACAAGACCCCGCTGTAAAATTGAAATCATATTTAAAATTGTTTTAAATTAATTAAATTCCTGAAATAAATTAAGATTGAAATATAAAGAATTTCCTAGGCAGGTTCAGAGTGAGAAATCATTACAAGAGACTGGGTTATAAAAATCCTTAGGTCGACTGAAGCAATCGATTACCTGTAAAAAAATTATTTATAAGTTTCTAAATTTTGGAGAAATTGACTTATAACATTAAAAGGAGAATAAAGTAAAAAAATAATAAAATATTTAAGATAGTTGTTTCGCCAAAAGTTAATGCTAGAGTATATAGAACAGTCAATAATGATTCATAATTCATAAGACAAAAACTTTTTGCTGTTTATGTACCAATTCAAGCCAATCCCGTGCTCGTTTGACAAATCTGGCAACACTTGATAATATTTTATGATAGAAATTTCAGATAAAGTACATTATAAAGGGATAAGCGATTGAAAGCTGTTGCGACAATTGCTGAAGCGAAAAAACGTCAAAAAAATTACTAAAGTTAACCAACTTTTTAGGTTAAATAAATGCGTTGTTGCCAGCTTGTTGTTAGTGTAAATTTTTCTTGATACATTTTGCATTATTTATTCATTATTATCTCAGAAACTGTGTTGTAACTATGAATCAAAATTGTTTAATGTTGGTTTAGTTTTTTATAAAAATGGTAAGAAGGGTATCTTAATTATAATTAAATATGTGTGTAAATTTTCCGATATCCCGTATAGTCCAATGTATAAGAGTTTAAAAACTCTATCTTTGGAATTTAATATTTCCTGAACTATATTGTTCATTATTTTCATTTTGCCACCAATCGATGCAGAAGTATTTAAATAATAATCTGTCTAAATTTCAAAAAAATCCTAATAAAACCCATATGGTGAAACAACTACCTTAAAACATCAATCATATAAAAATGTGATTAAATTGTTTATTTATTAATAAAGAGGCTTGGGCAAACTAAATTACATAATTAATGTAATCAAAAAGCTTAGAATTTGAATTTAGAAGACAAAGTAACTATGTAATACAGGTTATTTTCCATAAAAACCTTACAAATTTCAAAAATCATTAATTCAAGATTAATTCAATATATTTTTAAATTTATTTCTTTATGAAAAAGTGCATACAATTGAGTTGTTTTTGTTTACTTTTGAAAATCGTAACCAATGGGGGATCACAATGGGTAGCCCCCCTTTGAAATTTTCTGCTCGAAGATTAAATTTACTTATATAATAGACGAGGGGTGAACCGCGATTGGAATTAGGTGTACATGTCTTTGGAATTATTTTGGAATTCATTAG
Source organism: Forficula auricularia (assembly GCA_024734495.1). Classification (NCBI taxonomy): domain Eukaryota; kingdom Metazoa; phylum Arthropoda; class Insecta; order Dermaptera; family Forficulidae; genus Forficula; species Forficula auricularia. The sequence continues at coordinate 172,552 of JALMQS010000621.1, forward strand.
ATAATGCCCATTCATCTATTGTCTTCTACTTGGAAATGAAATTGGAAGTAGGTGTACACTATATTAGGTCGCGGTTCAATTCTCGATTAATACCTATACACTAACTACCATTCAATTTTATACTAAAATATGATAAATATTTTAACTGCATTTATTCTAAATAAAATCATTTAAAAACAGATCTCATAAAAAGATAATAAGTATACAATTTGTAACTTACAAATTAAAATACTCCCTCGAAATTTTTCCCTTGCTAGTTGCTATTAAAACAATAATTAGACATTTTCATTCCACTCAGGTGTGATGAAAATGCCTTGGAAAGTTGTTAATAAATTCAAATTGGATGACAAAATATCGTTCGACATTTTAAAATTTGTTTACTAGCCCTAAAGAAGGATTCCGTTCAGGATCCAAAATGTCGGCGGAAGGCTAAATAAAAATATATAGTTAGAGAGTTATTGGAGCAGTTTAATTTAACTACTAAAAGTAAACTATAATTGTAAAAAATAGATAAAAAAATAAATTGAGGAAGTTTATTGATAATTTACAATATTTATCGATTAACTTGGTCCTATATTCCATAACATTCAAATCAATTATACAGGGTGGGGCATAAAGATCTAGCACGAGGTAATAAAAAAAATGAAAAAATTTAAATATAAAAAACTTAATATATTTTTGAAAAGAACATAAAATATTTTTTTTAAATGTGTTTTAAACATTATCATACAAAAAAAAGGGGGGTGGGGGGCAAAAATGAAAAATTCCAGACCTTTCGACCAAACTCAACCGAATTTTGTATACATATTCTGTGGGCCCCAAAAATACTAGAAATGCAAAAAGCAACGACCCAAAATGGGGGGAGAGTCAAAAATGAAAATTCTAGCCCTTTTGACCAAACTCAGCCAAATTTTGTATACATATCTGTGGACCCCCAGAGAGCTAGAAATGCAAAAACTAACCAAATTTTGTATACATAGTTCTGGTCGAAAGGGCTAGAATTTTTCATTTTTGACCCCATCCCATTTTCGGTGGTTAGTTTTTGCATTAATAGCCTTCTGGGGATCCACAGAATATGTATACAAAATTTGGTTGAGTTTGGTCCAAAGGTGTTAGAATTTTCATTTTTGACCCCCAAAATGAAAATTCTAACACTTTCGACCAAACCATGACAGAAAATTTGGTTGAGTTTGGTCAAAAGGGCTAGAATTTCCAATTTTGACCCCCGCCCCATTTTTGGTTGTTAGATTTTGCATTTCTAGCCTTTACATAGCCCAGAGTAAATGTATACAAAATTTGGTTGTTTGGTCGAAAGGACTAGAATTTTCATTTTTGACCCCCCACCCCCTTTTTTGACTGATAATGTTTAAAACACATTTAAAAAAAATATTTTATGTTCTTTTCAAAAATATATTCACTTTTTTCTAGTTATTTCTTTTCATTTTTTTATACCTCTTCAAAATATGGTATGATCTTTATGCCCCACCCTGTATTTAGTATAGACCTGAATACAATTAACATAAATAAATAATAAATGTTAGTGAATGATTGTCTCAAGAATAAAAATATTAGCTATCTTGAAAAAAAAATAGTTTTGTTTTTACCATAAACATAATATTATGAGAGAGTGGAAAAATAGATGCTGCCTCTTGAATGCTTTGGATGGCTGCAGGAATCTGTTCCATAGAAAGATAGATTTCAGCTAAAAGAAGCCAAATCTGAAGCTGTAATTGCCAGGCTCTTTGCGGTCCAGGACGAGGGGTGAACGAAGACATTGAAGAAGCAACTTCGGAAAGAGCTTGCTCGACCCGAGACGCTGCCAGGGAGTGCGCATGAAGGGAACCTGAAATATCAATTAAAATAAGTAAATATAATTTCAAAGTTATTGATTAGAGAAAAAAGTGCAAACTTTTTCAAGATTCGAATTGGTTTTTCGGAAATATTAATAATTTTTTGTCAAGGAACGGATTGATCTAGAAGGTAGTACAACAACCGAGGGGTGAACCGCGATTGGAATTAGGTGTTTTTGGAATTATTTGGAATTACTTTGGAATTCATTATATAATCTATTTGTCTTCCACTTGGAAATGAAAGTGGAAGTAGGTGTACAACGATTTTAGGTCACGGTTCACCCCTCGACAACAACTAAGGTGCAGTCTATTAAAATAAACATATCAGCCAAATTTTAGCTCATTAGCTACAACCGATCGATAGCTAACCATGCAACAATTCAATTTTTCGATTTTCTGCATTTTTCAACAGAGAAAGTTCAAAATCTAATCAAACCGCTTGTATTATCAGATTAAGTTTAAAAACTTAGGCAAACACAATTTTAGCCCGGTTCCAAAAGATAAACATGTAATCAAGATCTTTCTTCTTGTATCGTATCAGGCTATCAGGCGATAGCCTTTCTTCAAACTCTCCTTTTGATCTCCTTCTGTCTGAAATCTTAATTCCTGGTCTGTTTTATATTAAGGGATGTTTTTGGGTTTTCTTCGAGAATGTTCTAAAACTAATGCTTAAACCTCATTGAATCGTTCATTCCAGCCATCAATTAAAAGACTATTGCTACCTTCGCACGGTCAGAGCCCCCGATATGGCTTTCCCCCGAATGAATAATATGAGTTTTTGATTGCTCCCCCCCTTCTCTGATACTTTTGCTTTCTGGGAGTATAGTAGACAGAGGGGCCGGCAAAGGTTAATTCTTCTTTTTCAACCAGTTTAAAAAACTCCCAGGTGTTACACTCTCCAGAACAATGGGCATAAACTATGATTTGCCCCACAAATTTCTGAACACTGCCTTTATAAATTATCATTTTCAACCCCGCTAAATTACATTTATTTCTAGAGTAACCAGATATCGTAAAATTTGGTTAACTTTTCGTTTTTGTATATTGTTTCCGATTTCGTCAATGTAAAGAAAGTCACAGTGAGTTACTGTCCCTATTAGTCTTTTGAGTCTTACTGAGAACCTTTGTAGGTCCGAGTGGGATTGTTCAACTGTTCTTACTGTAAGCCAAATCCTACACAACTACAATTCTTACTTCCCCCAACAAATTTTCAATGCACAAATTGAATTTCAACCCAAAATGTTTATTGTGCTCTAAACCTCTAAACCTGATATTGTGCGCTAAAGTGGGGCTGGCTGTAATTTATTATCTTTATTAGTCTTTTGAGTCTTAGTGACAACATTTTTAAGTCCGAGTGTGATTGTTCAACTGTTCTATAGTTTTATTGCCTTTGACATGGGATTAACAGATGTATCTTGATACATACTTTTAATGAACTTTTCATTGTTTTTGATTTTCGACTGACTTCCGATAATACAAGCGGGTAACCTAGTATGCTTATCAAAATAAACAAAAAAGACATACTCGAATCCTTGTCGGACATTTCGCTTGGATAAAGTTGATATACACTGCGAGTATCGCTTCGTTTTTCCGATGCTGCGTGATCTAAGGCATCAGCGGCTGTCGTTTGATCTTCGAAAAGAGTTCGCCACAAAGCCAACATATGTTTGGCAGTGAATAAAGCAACCTAGACAAAATTATTATTATTATTAATAAAATAAATACTAAAAAATATTCCATCTTAAAAATAGTAAACAATAAATAAATTAATTAGATAATAAATTTTCTTTATATTGATAAATTAATATAAAAAGTCGCGATCAAAGGCAAGTTGGGCTCCCATATCGTGAGATCCGTACCAAATATACATAATATAATATCGTCACCTTATGTTAAAACCACGAATGTTTTTTGACAAACTTTCTATGCTAGACACGAATATGAAAGAATGATTAAATGAACCTCAAAGTTGAGGTCTATATTTCATAAATGTATTAAATATTGCAATAAAAATCAACTAGTGTGTTCACCACACAACTTTCACATTTTCATTTATTTGAAGTCAGCGCGTCACTACCAATTTGCACCCCCTTCATTTATTTCGTTTTTTTGATTTTCTCAAAAACGGCTCCAATGATTTTTTTTAAAAATTTGACACAACTAATAGCTCATGACATTTGATAAATACACTAATGAAAAATCTTTCATGTAAATGTCCACTTCCGGTCTTCCGATTCCAACCAAAAGCTTGATGTAGTCCTTCTAGCCTATATCAAGCTTAAGTTTCGAATTTCGTGACTTATGGTTGCGAAACACAGGGGGGGGGGGTAAATTCTTACGTACGTAAACATCAACTTCCGGTTTTTCTATTTTAGCCAAAATCTTGTTATACTTCTTGTAGCCTCTAGATAGCTTAAGTTTCAAATTTCAAGGCTCTGCGACTTTCCGAAGACGAGATATGAACGATTATAATATTTATTTTACGACACTCCTAAATTACAACCCCTTCCTTTAATTCAATCGGATTAAAAATTTGACACAACTAATAGCTCATGACATTTGATAAATGTACTAATTTTTAAAAAATCGTTAGAGCCGTTTTTGAGAAAATCAAAAAAAAAGAAAAATCTTTCATGTAAATGTCCACTTCCGGTTTTCTGATTTCAACCAAAAGATTGCTGTAATACTTCTACCCTATATCAAGCTTAAGTTTCGAATTTCGTAGCTCTGAGACTTATGGTTGCGAAACGCAGGGGGGGGGGTACATACGCACTGACCAATGGATATTTGGCCCTTTTTTGGCCTATGGGGACCATAATTTCCGATTTTATGTCCTAAATTCGGTTTCCAACTATTAAGGGCAACGATTCCTTCTACCTAGAAGTTACAAAATGAAATTAACTTTTTTCATCTCTGAGATACAAGATCTCAAAGAGTCAGGACCCAGACTGGCCATCGCAAACTTCCACATTCTATGAATAGAAATGTGAAAGTAAAAATTGTCAAATAGCAATAGCTGAATACAAGGTTTTTGCACATTTGAGATTTCGGCCTAAAGGTGACGATAAATATAGGTAATGTTCTCATTTGTATAATTTAAAGAAAGAAATTCTATGTTGATTTTTTATGGAGATTTCTATACACAAATATTTAATTATTTTGAAGGTGGGAAAATTAAATTGATCTATTTTTTTGAGTCCATTTTTACCTATTAATTGATTAATTGAACGATTTGGACACCATCAAGTGTCCATCCATAGCACAATATAAATAAAGTTGCTTTTGCTAAAACTTATTCACTTTTTATCAATATATTTTAAGCCATATTTTGAAGAAATTGTGGTTTATAATAGTTTAATAAATAAACATTTAATTTTGTATCATATCTTGTATCATAAATAAATAAATAAATAAATAAATCTTTATTTCTCGACCTGCTTAGAGGCACAAGTCCTCGGTGGCTAGGTCCTCCAAACATCAATACAATCTAGCTACAATACATTAATAAACATCAATACAAATTAATTACAACAATTTAACAAATAATAAACAAGTAAAAAAAAAAAAAAGAAGAAAAAAAAAAAATAGAAATGTATGCTCATTAACAAATAACATGACCATAGATTTCCATCAAAAGACAAAAAGTAATTTAAAAATTCCGCGCAAAAACCCGATACCAGGAGCAAGCGACGCATTAGCCATCCCGGCATTTGCCATAAGCTGTTAAGGAAACCTGGTCAAAACCTTAACAAGGATGGTATGACCTCTCTCTACCTCACCTAATCTCTGCTTGTGAGAACTAAATAAAAATTTTCACAACTCTAGGACATTAGGACTTGACAAAATTTATAATTGATTTAATCATAGAGGGGCAGAGGACTATAATCCCAAGTAGTAACAGACAGACTGTTCCACAAATCAATGCCAGATCCTACAAATGAATGTAAACCGATATTTTTCAAGAATCTTGGCTTACGAATCTTTTTCTATGATCAGCTCTACCTAAATAATTTGGTTCCTGAAATCTATTCGTTATTTCCTCCCAACTCCTAAAACCCTTATAGGCTTTGAAAATCACTTTCAATTTAGCCCATTCCCTTTCTCTCCAATAAACTAGACCATCCTAATTCATTAATCATTGAAGTGACACTACTAAACCTATCAAATTTACCAAAAACAAACCTAGCCGCCCTCCCTTGTACCACCTATCAATTTTTCTCTCTAATCGTTGTGGATGTTTGTCCCAAACCACAGAACAATACTCTAAATTAGGTCTTACATAAGTTAAATAAACTTTTGACTTGACTTCTCTATGATGTGCCTTCAAAATTCTACCAAACATCCCCAATTTCCTATAAGCTATAATCTAACAATTGATATTGTGCTGAAGATGGACCCTTAAATGTGTAATGTAAAAAAGGGCACAAAATATATATATATCAAATTAATTTTACCATTTTCCTGAATTAAAATAAAAAAGAAATGTATTGTTTTATAAAAACTATTGATTAATGGTTTAAAAATTAAAGGAGACAATAAAAGAATGTGTCTTCTGCTGGAATAATACATTTTTTAAGACTATAGTTTCCAGGGCTTTGTCCCCTTCATCAGTCTATTACAATTATAGTCTATATTGACTATAGTCTCGTTATAAATAAATTAAAAAATTTATTATTCCAGCAGAAGACACACTCTTTTATTGTCTCCTTTAAATGATAAAATTATGCTACTCTCGGCAAAAAGAAACTTTCAATTTAATGGTTTAATAAATATATCAAACTATTCAGGAGCAAATTGAAAGTTTATTTTTACCGAGAGTAGCACAATTTTTATAAATGAAAGGAGACAATAAAAGAGTGTCTTCTGCTCGATAAATAAATAAATAAATTTAAAAATTTATTTTTCCAGCAGAAGACACTCTTTTATTGACTCCATTAAATTATTCAGGAGAAGCTGATGCCCCCGTGAATTAAATTTTTAAAAATAGACTCTTAGTCTACTTAAGGCAGTTGTTTCACGACAATACTGGCAAAAAGTTAATGCTAGAGTATATAGAACAGACAATAAGGATTCATAATTCATAAGCCCAAAACGTTTGACAAATCTGGCAACACTGGCCGAGCTTGTAAATATTTTATCATAGAAATGTCAGATAAAGTACATTATAAAGGAAGATTTATAAAACAAAAAGTTCTTAATAAGCGAATAAAAGCTGTTTCGATAATGGCTGAAGCGAAAAAACTTGAGAAAATTACTAAAGTTAACCCACTTTTTAGGTTAAATAAATACTTTGTTGCCAGCTTGTTGTTAGTGTGAACTTTTCTTGATACATTTTGCATTATTTATTCATTATTATCTCAAAAACTGTGTTGAATTAAAATTTTCTTAAAAAATGTATTAGTTATTGTTTAATGTTGGTTTAGTTTTTTATAACAATAGTAAGAAGAGTTTCTTAATTATAATTAAATATGTATGTAAACTCCCCGATATTCCGTATAGTGCAATGTATAAGAGTTTGAAAAACCCTATCTTTGGAATTTAATATCTCCGTAACTACAGTATATTGTTCATAAATTTCGTTTTGCTACCAATCGATGTAGAAGTATTTAAATAATAATCAAATTTAGCGAACGCGGTGTTGGTTTATAGTGAAACATTGTTAAAATTAAATTAGGTTGGAGTTGGTGGTGTTTCACTTCAGGGAAACACCACCAACTCCAACCTAATTTAATTTTAAACAATAATCTGTCTAAATTTCAAAAAAATCCTAAGAAAACCCATATGGTGAAACAACTACCTTAATGAGCTCTTTAGAATGCATGAAATATCAGATCCCTAGTAAAAAAATTAAGTCTCTCCTAAATATTCAATACTGCCCAAAATAATCATCCTTTTAAAATTTGAGGTCTGCTACTCTGGTCAGAATAAAATGATGCAATTTACCTCTCCCCCGTGTGCTTGCAATTCTAAATGAGCTTTTGTATAAAGCAAATTGAGATTATCGGGATATTCATCGAGGGCGGCTGTAAGCAGGGCAAGAGCTTCAAGGTGTTGGTGCTGTGCGCTCAAGAGCAAAACGAGAGCATGTAGTGATGGAGCGTGTTCGGCGCGAAGATTGAGAGCCTGTTTGACATGCGCTATTGCCTCCTGTACTTGGTTAGCATGGGCATGCTCCACGGAAAGCCAGAATTCGGCGAGGTGATCATTAGGATCGGTTTGTTGTGATCTGAATTAAAAAAAAATATATTTATATATTTATGAATGAAAATATACCAAGAGTTTTAATAAAGATTTCAGGCAATTTATAGAAAAATGTGAATGTGAAAGAATTGGAAAGATTTATAAGGTGTACAAATAAGTTTCCGCCGTTTGACAAAGTTGGTCCAACCAGTAAGTTATGATTAAAATTGTCAGAATTAAAAGTTAATTATCGTAAGGTTGTATATTTGTCAACAACATAACCTTGAAATCTTAGTGAATTTATATTTTTTTGTGTGCGAAAATGTCGAGTTTTGAGCCGAATAAGCGCCATTTGCGGGAACTTTTGATTTACTTCTTCAATTTGAAAAAATCTGCAGCTGAGGCGCATCGATTGCTTATAGAAGCATATGGTGAGGCTTGGTGAAGCTGACTTAAGTGAGAGAAGTTGCCATGAGTGGTTTCAAAAGTTTAAGAAGGATTAATTTGACATCGTAGACAATGAAGGCGGAAGACCGAAAGTGTACGAAGACGCGGAATTGAAAGCATTATCGGACTAAGATTCGTGCTAAATGCTAGAAGAATTTACACATGCATTAGGAGTGACTCAACAAGCAATTTCACATAGGTTGAAATCGTTGGGAATGATTCAAAAACAAGGAAATTGGTTTCCATATGAACAGACGCTTAGAATCGTCGAAAGCCGATTTTCCACAAAACCGGTCAAAATCTTTTTGGAAACACTCAATTGAGAAGTTTTACCCCACCCGCTATATTCACCAGACATTACTCTTTCTGATGTCCACTTGTTTCGATCGATGGCGGATGGCCTGTCTGAGCAGCACTTCACATCATATGAAGATACCAAAAATTTGGTCGATTCGTGGATAGCCTCAAAAGATAAAGCATTCTTCAGAAACAGAATCCGTATGCTGCCAGCTGGGAAAATCTAGTGGCAAGCGATGGACAATATTTCGATAAAACTTAAGGTTGCATTCTTTCACAATAAATGCCCAATTTTTTATTAAAAACGGCGGAAACATATTTGTACACCTTATACTATATTTAATTTTTAAATTAAACTAAACTGTTTGATTTATTTATGTTAAATATTTATTAACTATTTAATTTCTTTTATCCTTGACTGTAAATAATTATTTATTATTGCTTCAAACAATTTCTGTCTAATAATTAAAAGGAAAAATTAACTGGTGCGGGCAACACACGACTTTCACTCTCAACTTTACTTGGCCGCACGACTAATCCTAAATCAGACTGTTTTAATCGTGATAAAAAATAAATTAATTAAAAATACCCATCTCAGAGCTTGTGATACTTGTTAAACAGACCGATTTTGTATAAAAATCGTAGAAATAATTTTTAAGAAAAAATATAAAACGCTTAATAGTCATGTCCTTATGCATTCGAGAGAGTTCGAACACTAGCGAGAATTCCCGAAGAGAACTTTACAGACTCTCCGCAGGAGACTTACTAGGCAGCTGGTTAAATAATAAATAAAAATAAAAATTTAGGTATAGTAATCATTCTTCTATTCACTCTTCGAAATTAAATAGTGTTTTGTTCCTAAATTTTCATGTTTCGAGCACAAGTTCTGTTCATTCCCAGATTAAATAATTTTTTTTTAATATTTATAAGAGGTATTTATATTAAAGGAATACATTTCTTTAAAAACAATTATAAAATGTTTTTTAATAAATCCAAAAGTCTTCCTTTATTAATAAAAATTGGCAAAATGCAGTTTCTAAAAGAATATACAATCAGGAGCAGTGTTTAATTTTCAAAATATTTATATTTTTTATGAAAAAACTGTAATTTGCCTTTATTCTCATTGATAAAGAAGGAATTTCTCCCGAATCGTTTGAATTATTAATGAAAGTTTTATTATTGTTTTTAAAGAATTGTATTCATTTAATACAATTAAAAAAACAATCAAGAATTTATTTAAAAATAAAAAATTATAAATATAAAAATTTTAATCTTCAAAAATCATAAAAACAAATCCCGAAAGTTTGTTTATTCAATTATTAACAAAAAAAAATTGAGGACTAAATCACGATTTAGTTTTAAAAGCGACAAATTAAATCTCTGTGTTTTAGATATGGAAACAAACAATTCGTTATCTAAATTCGATTTTCTTTAAAAACCATCGATTTAGTTTTAGGAGATGAGAAATACTCTTTTAAGAGGCATAAAATTAGGTATATAATTATATATGATGAAAAATACATGATTATGAAATAGTTTTATTATTAATCTCACTATAGCTGGTGTCATTAAAATAGAATCATTGAGCCGCTGATCATCAGGGACACTGTGGTAGTTTGCATTGATCTCTTCCCCTGAAAATGGCAACAGTGGCCCCAGATTTCAGCCATTCAATGCTTCTATTTTCAGGACACCAACTATAGAATCAAATGTATAAGAATTTTCCTACTTTTGAAAAGCTTCAAAGGCCTGAGTGATGTGAGCTTGTTTTTCTTGTTTGAGATTTGTGTTTAAAGCAAGAAGATGGTGTCCAATGCCCACATAGAGATGACATCTGCTCAGTAAACCCTGACCTGATGGTGTTGATGATTCTCGCGAAAGAGCTTTCGTAGCCCAATCAAGTCCATGTGAATACTGAAATTAATATCAAACAATTTTAACGAATTTTGATTACAATTATTAAAATTTATATTTATTTATTAATAATAATCATTGTTGTGAGTGTGTTTTTTGTTGGATAGTGTGCTTGAACAGGTATGGATGATTAAGAAAAATGTGTTAAAGGTGTACCTATATATTAGTATGAAAGCAAATTAGTCCTTCTTAAAGTGGTTTTGGAAATGATAAGTATGTAATGAGAGAATTAGTTAATTGAGAATTGATTGTAAAATATAATAAAAAATCTTTAATTGATTATAAGTACAAAATAGATTCTAATCAATGAAAAATGTTTATAAATTATTGGAATATCTATGTTGCTAAGTAAAGGATGAGTCTAGTTTACACAGACTTAGTACTTTGACACCATTTACTAAGCACTTAGCAGACTAACTGGTTAGTAGTGTTTCACACGTCTCTACTACTAACAAATGTAATTAGTGTATTTTATTATGGGAGAATGGTGTGGGTTTCTTGGCGAAACATAATAAGTAAAGAAACATGTAAAGTAAAGAAAATTTTTGAAAAATTTTCTCTACTTTATTTAATTAGTGTATAGTGAAAGTTGCAAGATGGCAATTCAAGTTGTCAAACACCTCATTTTTAATCATTTTTTGAACATTATTTTAACATCGTTAATAGAAGAGCTTGAAGAGGAATTGAAAAATGAAAAACGGGTGAGGACAAGGAATTTTTATTGTTTTTTCTGATGTCCACATTTCGGCCATTTCAATAAATCTACAAACGATTTTTTTAATCTCACGTAGGATGATACGCTACCGCCTAGCCTATCTGACCTATCTGAATAATTTAAGTTGGAAAATATTCAACACTCTTATTTGAATTGTTGAAGATATATTGTGGAATTGATGTTCGGTGGTTGAGATGTTTAACAAAAGAGAAGTTTCGACTCTACCAACCTAGATTAGATATTCATAATGAGATATTCTCATTAGAAAGAAGGAAAATTTATCTAATATACCTTGTATTTATACGATATGACCTGTCTCATGAAGTGTTAACGACATATATAAACGAATAAAAACATAAATTGAGAAAAATTCGAACAAATACATACTCGATTTAGATTTTCATAGCATACTCTTGCGGCAAGTAAACAGGGCGATACTTTATTGGGTGCTAATCTAGCAACTTCGGTGAGGACAGCAATGGCGTGATTATATCGACCCATGGAGACGAGGCAGAGAGCATGTTGAGACCAGACGTGAACTTCTTCGAAAGAAAACTTAAGAGCTCGTTCAAATGACTAAAAAAATCAAAAACAAAATCTTTAATATATGATGAATATATAAGATCAAAGAATATATGAATATTTATATTCTCTTAAAATAAAAAATTATTTAAATATAATAAATTTTACTATATATGAGTATAAATCTTTTCTTATCTTATCTTATATTATTAAATGAGCAAATCTTGTATAGATATATATATATATATAACAGGTCATTCAATAAGTCCGTAGGATAAGTAAGAAAAAAACAAAATTTTGACAAAACTCGATTTTATTATTCAACATAGTTGCCTTCGAGGGCGATACAACGAGTATAGCGATTTTCCAACTTTTCGATACCACTTTTATAGTACGATTTCTCTTTCTCGTCAAAATAGGCCTCAGCTTCAGCGATTACTTCATCATTGGACTTCTTTTGGATTCTGGTGTGTTATAGTGAAGCCATGTCTCATCCATTGTCACATATCGACGATAGAATTCCATTTTATTGCGGTTTAACAGCGCCAAACACTCCTCTGAAGCATCGATTCGTTGTTGTTTTTGGTCGACTGTGAGCTCACGCGGCAACCACTTTGCACAGAGCTTTCGCATACCCAAATGTTCGTATAAAATGGTAAAAACACTAACATCTGATATCTTTACAATGTCAGCTATTTCGTGCACCTTCAATTTGCGATCGTTCATAACCAATTTGTGGATTTTTTTTATATTTTCTGAAATAACAGCCTCTTTTGGGCGTTCACTGCGCTCTGCATCATTCGTGCTGGTACGACCACGTTTAAATTCAGCAATCCCCTTCTCTACCATTTGTCTCGATGGAGCAGAGTTCGGATAATGTTTATCAAGCCATTGTTTGGTTTCCACTGTATTTTTTTCATCAAAAAGCAATGCTTTATTAAAACTCGAAATTCACTTTTTTTCAATAACAAAAGTTGCTTCACACAAAATGCTATAACTCACGAATCAATAGTCAGATTGTTGTCAAATTTATACACGTATCGTTTGAAGGTTAGTACTAAATAAAAATCACATGGAAAATTCTAGTAACGCCATCCATGTGTCATCCTACGGACTTATTGAATGACCTAATATATCCAATCGGGTTCTCGAAAACGGCTCTAACGATTTGGATGAAATTCACGGGTTAGGAGGGTTTTGTGTTAGCGATTCGATCTGTCACGGTCTCATCTTCGGCTAAGTTGTTTTTTATGTGTTTTTTGTTAATTGAAATAATTATTCACAGGTGGTTGTCTCGATAAAAATGTATATTTACATTTTTATTCAATTTCCTTTTAATTCAAATATTATTATATATATTAAAAGTTAGCCAATTTAATTGATTAAAAATCGAGTTTTAAATCCCACAAACGTATTTTTTCTATATTAGAATTTGACAATTTAATTGATGAACTCAAAAATTGTTATTTAATTAAAAAAAATTATTATACGGTATTTATTTATATACCTATACACATAATCTGTGGGCCACTACAAGGATTGAAATGCAAATACTGGGTGAGGGGGCGGGGGCGAGGGTGAAGGTGACGGTGGGGGAGATGTAGGGGGTGCAGTGGTAGAGGGGTACGGTGGGCGGAATTGGGGTGGGGGTGCAGTGGTGGGGGTCCGGGGTTCAGGAATTAATATATAGCTTTTAACTGAAGCAAAAAGTTACCGAGCATCGCTCGGTGGCCATACTCGGTGGCTAGGTACTAAAATATAAAAGAGTATCACATTCACCTCAATCAAGAAACAGGGCGTCATTTTGGTCCGGATTCCGATACCGATAGTTACTCAATAACGGAAAGTCTTAGGAAGTTCATTCTTGATCAAATTATCTGTATTTTCAATGCGGAAAATTGATCAGATTTTGTACTCTCTAGCTTCAAAACATAAAAAGAAAGTATATTGATGCATTAAGCGTTTCTCCGATGGTTTAAACCCGTGTCTAAAGCGATGCTTCCAAGAGCAAGGCCCTTTAAGGCTAATAAGCCCTGGCCTGTTAATAAAATTATCTTATCTTATACAATGAGATGCTGATCGGTAAACCCAAATTAATCCCTAATGTCTCTATATGAAGATGGAATTTCATTTGATTAATCTTTTTCCTTATTCATTTTTATTATTAAATTATTTTTTAAAACACCTCTCAATCGATCAATAAGGAGAAATCAATCATTCACCTCTCAATCGATTTGCACTGGTCAATGAGCCATGGTCATGACATATATTAGAGTAGAAGGACATGGTATGAACGTTGTTGACCCAAATAGATAAAAAATTGGAGGAAAAGGTGAAACTTTTTCAAGACAAAGTACACTATTATTATCATTTCCGTCGATAATGTGTATTAATTTGAAAGTTTAAAATAGGAAATAAGGATAAGTTTTATGTGTGACTTTTTTATTTATCAACCTATAATGATAAATAAAAAAGTCACACTTAAAAAATTGTCGTTATTTCCTATTATATACTTTCAAATTAATATACAGTACACTGTTTGTAATTTCAGTGAATGTTGGAAAAAATACATTGGATTGTTTATTATTTGAAACGGATTAAGGAGGTCCTTTCGCGACAATCCACACAAAAAGTTTTAGCCTCGTAAACACTCTATAAATATGAACTATGCTAAAATTTTAGGTTATGTTTTTTAACGTGACTGTACTTTACTTACACTACTATATTCTCTTTATGAATGGATCGTTTCCAAGCCATTGATTTTATATCCCCTCCACTAAAAATAATCGCCCAAATATGTTTTTTTTTATCAAAACTACGAGGTAAATAATTTCAATTTTTTTTTAAGTTACTCTGAATATATTATTCTAACAAATATTAGTTTCTCATCAAGATGGTGAAAGTCCTTCAATGAAAAAAATAAAATAATGATCATATCCCCACCCTTCTTCCCAATCTACCCTATGTAAAAAATGTCATTTTTAATTGAAATTATTTCATGTTTGGTGTGGTAAATCGTCTTCAAATTTTAACAGTGTGTGTGTTAAGCTTTTAATGACTTATATTCCAAGTTTCAAAGACTTCTTGAATTTTTGCATTTGTGAAAGAACTACCTTAATTGGTTGATAAATAAAAAAGTCATACTTAAAAACTTGTCCTTATTTCCTATTATATACTTTCAAATTAATACGCAGTATACTGTTTGTAATTTCGGTGAATGTTGCAAAAAATACATTGGATTGTTTATTATTTAAAACGGATTAAAATAGCAACAAATATTATTTTTAAATAATTTTGCGTTTTTTAACCGGAAAATCAGGAGCTATAAAGCCCAAAAACAAAATCTTATCAGTTTTCCGAATTGGAAATACAAATATTTTAGCACAAGAACGAACTTTTTACAACTATTTGTTCTTAAGTTATTGTTGATATTTTACTTCATTGATAGCATATTATCGTCACTTCATTCCATAGACTTTCCAGATGAAGGTAAGAATAATGTCGTCGAGTTTTTTTTCTTAGCCCTCTATTTTTTATTCCCTACTAGCTGCAAGGCCCCCCCCCCCCACCACCAACCTCACCCCCACCCTTGCGCACCACACCCCCGCTAAGCTCCCCGGACTCCACCCCGCACCCTGCTTCGCCTCACTCCCTCACCCCACTCCCATTCCACCCCCGCACTCAGTTTTTGCATTTCTAGCCTTCTAGTGACCCACAGATTATGTATACAAAATTTGGTTGAGTTTGGTCCAAGAGAAAGAATTTTCATTTTTTGACCCCCCCCCCCCACCATTTTGGGTGGTTAGTTTTTGCATTTCTAGCTCTCTAGAGGCCCAGAGATTATGTATACAAAATTTGGTTGAGTTTACTCCAAGGGCAGGAATTTAAATTTTTTCACCCTCCCGCCCTTTTTGGGTTGTTTTATGAGGAAATTTTTTTAAACAAAAGTTGTCAGAAATCACATCCCCTACAACTTTATTTTTCATAAAATTTGCCGTAGGGTTAATAGTTTAGGAGTTATTTGATAATTTTCATTCGTGCGCCCCTCCAAACCCCCTTCTGGGGTCAAAATATCAAAACGTTATATAGCTAAAAACTTAAGTTAGAAGACATATAATGTAAATATGAAATTTCATAATAATCCCTTCAGCCGTTTTTATGTGAATCGTGAGCAACTTTTCGCGGAAACCATGCAAATCATACAGACAGGAATTTTGTTGAGGGTGTTTTCGTTCATAACTTTGCTTGAGTTGTGTACAATCAAAATTTGGCGTGATTTGGAGCAATGTACAGACAAAACCTTAATTTTATATATATAGATAAATAGCCAGTTCCTATAGTTTTAATTTAAAGCAAATTTAATTTTAAATGGAGTGTTTACCTCGTGTAATAGATCAACATGATTCCAACGAACGAGTGCAATAGTTAAAAGGTCATAAATGGCAGTCGCATTATCGTAGGCTCTCAACCGGACCTCCTTGAATTCTGGAGATTGACTGAGAACGGCGTCTCTCACAGCCATAGCTTCACTGTTGTAAAATAACACAAGAAATGTTACATTAAAAAATATTCACAAACATATATATACACTTGAACCTCTAGAAATCGATGTCTTGAAAAAACCTCTACATTTCAAATAAAGACAAGATGATTTGAAGTTTTCAAGGACGATTATTTCACCTCTAAAAATCTAAAAAAGTAACTTTTTGTATTTATATAAGACCCTGTAATTGGAAATATTTGGTTTTATAGAAAATAAAAAATATCAAGAATCTAAAAATCAAATTTTATTTTTTATTGTTTTCAGATCCTTAATATTAATGAACTTTTAATAGTGTGAAGAATAATTTAAATAAGTGGCGACTCAGCAGATTATCAATCGCAAAGTTTGGACTTTAATTGAATATGCAATTTCGAAAAAGGCACATGTCTGAAAATTGATAATGTTCAGGAATGAAAAAAAAACTAATTATTTTCTGGACCCCCGTAACTTGAACACTCCCTCTCCTCCATCTCCAACCACTCCCCATCCCACCGACTCTCTCCCAAACCCAGGAACGTCTGCCCCACTTCTGATCACCCTCCACCCTAGTAAACCTACCCCCTGAACTCCCTAGCCCTAGACCCCGCACGCCCTGAACCCCCACCCTTGCCCCCAACTCTCAACGTCTGGGGGAGGGGGACTTAGAAACATAGGTACATACAGAGACAGGCACAAATGCCTTTTAGTAGTATGTGATATACGTACAGACACAGAGAGAAATGCCCTTTAGTACCCCTGGACCCCCACATCCCTGACACCCCACGCCCTGGACCCCACTTTCAAACCCCCACCGCCTGGGGACGGACAAACATAGGTATATATACAGGCACAAATGCCCTTTAGTAGCCCCCTGAATATAGATAGATAGATAGATAGATAGATTATATTTTGATCTGAGAATAAAATTCTCCTGGAGCATAATAAAATAATGGAATATAGGTACAGACACAGAGAGAAATGCCCTTTAGTACCCCTGGACCCCACATCCCTGACACCCCACGCCCTGGACCTCACTTTCAAACCCCCACCGCCTGGGGACGGACAAACATAGGCATATATACAGGCACAAATGCCCTTTAGTAGCCCCCTGGATATAGGTATAGACTCAGAAAGAAATGCCCTTTAGTACCTCCCAACCCCACCCCTGGACCCCATCTCAAAGCCCCTGAGGGGGAGGGGCATAGGTAGGTACAGAGGCAGGCACAAATGCCCTTTACTAGTATGTGATAAATAACCTTGACATTAAATGTTTTCCCTCATGTCCATATTCCCTGACAATGGATTGGAAAGCTTTCCCAAAATTTTCTAACAGGTTCGAAGTGAAAAAAAAACCTTCTGCTCAAAGAGTAGCCGGGATTTATAAAAAGAACAAAAATAGCTCAATTATTCAACAATATTTCCAAAAATTTCAAATGTTTGAAACTTTTCTATGATAAGTAAATCCAATCATATATAACTGTTTGCGAATGATATAAATTATTCATAGAATTCTAAAAGAAAAAATACTCTCGTAAAGAAAACTAGATAGAATTTTCAAAATGTGCATACAAATTTGGACAAAAAAAATATTACAAAAGTACATTTATTTTATGTCTGCTCATTATTAATCGCGCATACCGGTAGGTAGAAAAGCATCTTTGGCTGGAATGTAAGTATGTAGGGCATGATAAAATTTTTGTTAAATTATAAAGAATTGTTTCAGAGTAGACATATGAGGAAAGTATTTAATGACAAGACTATTTATCTAGAACGAAGTGTCTAGTACAAAATCACAAGACTGAAAATTTTTGAATATATAAAAAATAGATTGATTATGTGCTGAGTCGATACTTATTTATTTGATTCTTTATTCACTTAAAAATTTGATTTTTTTTTATCTTCTACAAATATAAAGACCTCTATAAAAATATATATTTTTTTTTTATAATTGCCCTTTTGAAAAAGTCCAAAATTCTCCCTTGAATTTCGAATTATTGAGGTTCGAGTGTATATTTAGTATTCATTCTACTAGTTGATACACATTTTTAGATAAATAATTATACATTTAGGTAGAAAATATAGGAAAAATAAAAAATATTATTAAATCTTGTAAGATTTGTGTAACAAATTCATGAAGTTTGAATAATATAATTTAATATTAAAAAAGCAAAATCATATTAAAAATAATATCAGTTTTTTTTCTTCAAAATTTGTATTTATTAAAAAGCCGTTCTTAGGGCCAGTTATATGTCGGTTGGTAAAGTCTTTGCAAAAGTTGACAAAGGGTAAACCCTTAGAATCCACATTGTGCCAGGCGTGATGGCCAATCAGATGACACGCACTTTCATCTGATTGGCCATGCCGCCTGGCACAATGTGGATTCTAAGGAGCCGGTTGTATGTCGCAAAGTAAATGCTTTTTACCACTAACACAGGGTAGATGGTAAATGGAGGGACTGGGATGGCCAACCAGATGCCAGGCACTGTCAGTCATCAGCCATCTACCCTGTGTTAGTGGTAAAAAGCATTTACTTTGCTACATACAACCGGCCCTAAGGGTTTACCCTTTGTCAACTTTTGCAAAGACTTTACCAACCGACATACAACTGGCCTCTAAGTAGTCCAAAAGGTTGCAAGCGGCCCTAAGGCCGCAGGTTATCCTCTCCTAGACTGAATTCTAATAAGTTAAGAATTTAATTTATAATTTTTAATGGAGAATTTTTTTATTATTATTTCTTGTTAGCTATTTTCTACTTTCTCCAGGCAAATGTAAGAGTTTTCAAATAAATATAATAAATATATATTTATATAATTAGATTTATCATACTAAGAGACGTTTCAACATGCTTGAGTCATTATCAGTCCTTTGGATAATTTTAAACAGTAGTGTATGTAAATAATTTTATCAATAATTTTTTACATTTGTAAAGTTTTTACTATTAATTGACAAACATTTAATATGTTTTAAATTATATATATTTGTAAAAAATGTTTGATAAAAGAATTTAAAATTCAATTTTTTAAATTGTTTAAAGAACTGATAATGACAGAAGGCTGTCGAAATGTTTCTTTTTAATGGAAAATAAATCTAATTATATAAATACTAGCTGCAAGGCTCGCCCCTTGCACCCCCACCCACCCCACCTCCAATGTACAGACAAAACCTTAATTTTATATATATATAATTTCATTTAAATTGGTAACCATGACGACCCCTGGACCCCCGCATCTCGAACCTGACCCCCCCCCGAAACCCACCCACATCACCACCCCAATGTACAGACAAAACCCTTAGACCATGAAATATATAGACACGCCTTGGTGTCGATATGGTGAGGCCAACATCTCCTATAGAACTTGACGTCATCTGTAGGTAGGAACACCCAGAAATAGCATGGTCACTATAGGAATTATTATACATTGAGATAAATTTATCGTAGTTTAGATTATTTATTTTGGATTTCAATAATCGCGAATTAATATTAAATTAATATAACCAAAATATTTATGCGAGAACGTGACGACATCTGTAGGCGATGTTGGCCTCACTTCACTCTGTGTGGAGAGTAGCAGAGGGCGTGTCAATATATTTCATGGTCTAAGACAAAATCTTAATTTTATATATATAGATAATTTCATTTAAATTGGTAACCATGACGACTGTTTTTGTTGGGGGACGGACATAGGTACATACATACATAGATATAGTAGATAGGTACCTACTACAGAGGTAGGCACAAATGCGCTTTAGTAGTATAGGATGTACTTGTTATATTTATTTTAAAATTTAAACAACTAATAATTCTTTGAATAGAATATACCTAACAAGTAATAGTATTATATTAAGAATTAGAAATTTGTAAGTTTTATTTAACTTATACATACTGCATATGGAATAACCCGCCGATATATATGAAATTAACATGAAAAAAATATTTATGAAAAGGCTTCCTTAATAATTATTTTAAATCACGGGTCAAATTTTAAGCAGAAATAAAAACTTCAAAGTAAAACTAAAGTCAATACCTGCTATTTGAATGATTCAACGGGATAATCAAAACCAATTAAATCATCTATATTAGCATGTCTTGACTAATTCAATTATGAATTCTTTTTTTTGGGTTCGATGAACAGTTGAAAAAGCAAGAACTTGTCTCTGCGTCAAAGAGACTTGGCACTATGCTCAAATGCTTAAAATAACTTGAAAAACTGATTTTTTTCAGTAATTGTGTAAATCCATTTTGTGACTGACAAAAATAACAAAAAATTCATTTTGATTAAATACTTAAAATTTTACATCTTAAAAGACATTCTTTGATATTTTAGTAAAAGTTGAACAAGTCTTTGTACTTTATTATAAAAAATAATTAGAGAAGGAGGAATTTGCATAAATGTTGTTTTACTTGTAATTTCCTATCTGTTTCCTGAGGGTCAGGTAAACCTCTATATATAGGTATAAATATATGATATTGTGATAATGTAATGTAATAGGTAATTTATTTAAGAATCTAATTAAAAAAAAATTCAATAAAAACTTATCAAATATCAATATACGTATTATATAATAATAGCTATAAAAAATGCTCTTTATTTATGAAAAAAAAGTTAAAAATGTATAGATTATAATTTATTTTTAACAAGGTACTTTACCTAATTAAAAGTAATAAAATGATTTCTTCATTTTCATTTCGAGGAATGAATAAATTATGTCCAGTGTATTTCCGGGGTTTCCAAGGTGATTCGGCTCCAGTGGAATTGTTCAATTTTTTAGGAACTAAAGAAAAAAAAATTATCGTTTTAAAAAAAAAAAATGAAATTTATGACTCAGAATTAAATATATATATATATTTTGTTTTTGAATAAATTTATTTCCATAGTTTAGATAATAATGGAATTATTAAGTATTAATATATAATTGAAAATTAGTTTCCATTGTTTAAAAATTAAATAAAAAATAATTAATGTAAAGATTTAAGCTCAAACTCATTAGTAAATTGCCCATACCTTCAGAAGCTTGGTACTTCATAAATTTTAGTAATAAAATTTAAACAAAAAGAAACAATAAATTCTGTCAAAGATTGGCAATTAACTATTGGAAATTAGACAAAAAAAATTTATAAATACTCTTTTTAATTCATGACTAGAAAATTTATTATTTAAGGTCGAAATTTTTATTCTATCCTATAGAATAATGTCTGTGTATTCTGAAAATTGATCTTTCCATGATGATTTATTTTAACATATACAAATAATAAATGATCAGGGTATTTTTTCATAAAGAGAAACAAAGAGGTTGTCCTCTGCTTGATGCAAATAAACATGCACACATATATATATCGAGATGATATATCTGTATATATATATATTATTTATTTGTTTGAGAACTATACTATGGGAAGGAACAAATAGACAGTTAGGCACATTTATAGAATATATAAATAATCTTCATGAGAAAATAAAATTCACAGTAGAGAAAGAAAAGAAAAAATACTAAATTTTTTAGATTTAAAAATAAAAATTTCCGGAAATAAACACACCTTTGAAATTTATAGAAAACCCACAGCTACTGATATTGTAATAAATAAAAAAATATTGTAGACCAATGTCACATAAACATACAGCCTTTCACTCAATGATACATAGATTAATAAATATACCTCTGTCAGAAAAAGCATACTCACAAGAATTAGAGATAATTAAAGAAATCGCGGTAAATAATGGGTACCAGGCAAGCCTTATAGACCAAATATTATTTAAAAAAATTCGTGGACGAAAAAAACGATAACATACATCCATCCCCACGCACTTCCAAAAAAAATGGCACTTTTTGGCCTCTCGACGAGATTCCAGGTAATTTTTGGCAAAACCGTCACGCGCTAAAATTCAATCTAATTGAATACTTCAATTTGTGACCTTAATTGAGTCCATGGGTTCCGTAGTCTTTACCTGAGGACCCTTTGAAGTCGCGCTTGCCGCGTGAGCGATTACAATACTTTCCCCATGCTTCGCATTGGATAAAGTAAAAATTGAAAAATCAACCCTGGAATCAATATATTCTCAAAAGAATGAAAAAGTAAAAGAAAATCTTAAGATAGTTCTCCCATATTATGGACAAATTTCGGAAAAATTAAAACAAAAAATGCAAAAATTAGGGCTCAACACAGTATTCAAAACTCAATTACTCTAAGAAAAGATTTAGGTTCAAATAAAAAAGACAAATTACCAAATATAGAAAAAGAAGGGGTTTATAGTTTGAAATGCAAAGATTGTGACGCGATCTACGTAGGGAAAACAGAGAGGAATCTGAAAATTCGATTAAATGAACATATTAGGGATTTTAAAAATAAAAGAATGAAAACTCATTAGCGGAACATTTAAATTCAAACAATCACTCTTTCCCAGAAGGAACAGGAATTAGATTAATAAAAGGAGAAAGAAACCCAAAATTAATTAGCGCAATTGAATCGTTAGAAATTTTGAAATCATTCAATAAAAATTCAAAACTTTGTTTGAACAGCCAAATTGAATTATCAAATAGCAATTTGTTTAGGATGTTTGCTAACAAGACATAAAAAGAAAAAAAGAAAAACAACCCCCCCCCTTCTTTGTCAAACAAGGACATATGGTTATATTTGACTGTGCACCAGAAGAATGTTTTTAATTCCAAGCTGACTTTCAGTGAAAGAACATCACATTTTCAATATCCATACGATATTGACTCCATGAAAAACAACATTTATAATTAAAAAAGACTGATGATGAAGACCAAGTCTTCGAAACTATAGTCTCAAACAAATAAATAATATATATATATATATATACAGATATATCATCTCGATATATATGTGTGTGTTTATTTGCATCAAGCAGAGGACAACCTCTTTGTTTCTCTTTGTGAATCAACAACTGTGCTAATCTCAGAAAAGCAAAAACTTTTCAATTATATTTTTTCATGTTCAAAGGTTATAAAAAATTTTTAAGAAAAAATAAAAACCGACTTCAAAAAATTAAGTGCAACAAATATAAAAATACACTAAAAGGTATAAAATAATTATTATCTTATTTAGTTACAACTAAACGACGAAATATTAACACGAAATTACTTTTTAAAGTCGGTGCCAAACAAACTATACCTATAAACGTACTACAGTAAGATCCGTCGAGTGCGATTCATAAAAGGTATATGTTTGGCACCAACTTCAAAAAGTAATTTCGTGTTAATATTTCGTCGTTTAGTTGTAACTAAATAAGATAATAATTATTTTATACCTTTTAGTGTATTTTTATATTTGTTGCACTTAATTTTTGAAGTCGGTTTTTATTTTTTTCTTAAAAATTTTTATTTTTCTCGTTTTAGTGATGTTATTAATAGTGATTATATCATCAGAACTTGACCAAATTAATATGACACCATCCCTAAGACACCCCCTTTCGGATAAAAAAAGAACCATCGAAATCGGTTCATAAACAAAGAGGTTAGGTCTAAACAAACCTAAACAAACCTAATAAAAAAGGTCTAATACCTATGAAAAAAATCGAAAAAAAATGGGACCAATCGGAAGCTAGACTGGACCCAATGCAAAAAAAATTTTCAAAATCGGTTGACAATTGGCGGAGATATGAGGTAACATAGGCACAAAAAAAAAAAAAAAAAAAAAAAAAAAAAAAAAAAAAAAAAAAAAAATTCAATCGAATAGAGAACCTCCTCCTTTTTTTGAAGTCGGTTAAAAACATTTTAAAGATAAAAACTTACTAAGGTCCATCGTTTTTTCTGGCGGTGTATAGACAGTTCCACTAACACCTCTTAAAAGTACTTCGGCCAATTGCCTCGTTAATGTCAATCGAAGATTTTGAGTCGCCGTGGCCTCTACTGCACTTAACATAGTTCTAAAAAATATTTGTAATTAAATATTTTGCTATTTAATTTTAGTTTAATAATAGTATATATTTAATATATTTTAAAAAATTCTTAAGGACTATGTAGTTTATATTCTTCAAGCTTCAAGGGTTATAAAGTTATTAATAGTTTACAAATACAGGGTGAGGCAAAAAAGATGGTAACATTAAATATATATTTTTTTCGCAGATTAAAACATGGCGTCCCAATATTCAATTGAGGAACGAAGGATAAATTAAATTATATAAATATATTAAAATTAAAAAAATTATATAAATAAATTAAACATCTATTTGCCTCACACGCGCTGAGGCAAAAAGATGTTAACATCAAATGGGTGTTTAATTTATTTATATAATTTTTTTAATTTTAATAATTTTAATATATTTACCTTAGTTCCTCAATGGAATATCGGGACGGCATGTTTTAATCTGCGAAAAAAATATTTAATGTTAAGATCTTTTTGCCTCACCCTGTATTATTTTTATTTATATTTTTTTTAAAGGAATTCAGTAGACAGTTTCGGTCACTACAGGTTGGATAATGAAGAATGAGATGATTTTATTGACAACTAGCTGCAAGGCCCGCCTTTGGCGGCCCTCTTGCTAGCTAGGGGGCTAGGCCCCCTGGACCCCCACCCTCACACCCCACTCCATCCTACCACATCTCCCGAAGTCCACCCAGCATCCCCACCCCCTGCACCATGCATCCGTGCCCAACCCTCGCCCCCACACCATCACCTATTTGATAATTTTCATTCCTGCACTCCCCCCAAAACCCCATTTGGGGTCAAAATATCAAAACGTTATATAGCTATAAACGTAAGTAATATAATGGATGAAGTAAAAAGTTCTGAGCCTTTTCCGTTAGATGGCTTTAATGAGCCATTTCTTACGATGTATACGTCGCATCTGGTTATTCTTTTTTGGGATTTAAAGGTAACATAACGCTTTGAAAAAAAGTTCTTTGACAGTTTTGTGTTTGTGTGTTGGTGCCAGTTGTGTGTTAGAGCGTTCCAAAATGGAGATAAAAAAAGCGAAAATTCGATACATTCTTCAGTACCACTACGACCAAGGAAAAAAATAGGAGCAAAATTTGTGCTGGTTATGGACCCAAAAATACAGTATCGAATGCAACAGCAAAGCGGTGATTCTAACGATTTCGTTCTGGTAATATGGACGTCGAAGATGAGACACGCTCTGGTAGGCCAATCGTCGAAAATGTCGATATCATCATGGAAATTGTCGAGTCGGACCGGCATGCGAGCACTTTTTCCATTGCCCAGGAACTGAAGATTATCCAGAAAACCGTTTAGAACCATTTGCGTAAGGCTGGTCTAAAGAAGAACCTCGATGTATGGATGCCACGAATTGACGCAAAAGAAACTTTTGAACCGAATTGATGCCTGCGATTTTTTGCTGAATCGATGGCGATGGGGACTGTCGATGAAAAATGGGTAACATACGAGAACAAGAGCCAAAAAAGATCGTGGTCCAAGCGTGGTGAACCGGCCCAAACGATCGCCAAGCCTGGATTAACGGCCAAGATGGTTTTACTGTGTGTTTGGTGGGATTGGAAGAGAATCATCTACTATGAGCTGCTCCCATCACTCAATTCGGACCTATACTGTCAACAACTGACCAGATTGAAGCAGGCGATCGACGAGAAGGGGCCAGAATTGGCCAATAGGAAGGGTGTTGTGTTCCATCAAGGCAGACGCCAGGCCGCACACATCATTAACGACACGCCAGAAGCTCCGAGAGCTTGGATAGGAGGTTATATCGCACCTGCCGTATAGCCCAGACCTGGCACCAAGCGATTATCACCTTTACAAGCATTTGCAAAATTTTCTTGATGATACAAAACTGGCCTCAAGAGAGGCTTGTGAAAATGAGCTGGTCAAGTTTTTCACCAATAGGGACGAGAACCTCTTCAATCGCGGAATTGAGATTACCTTCAAAAAGGAGAAAAAACGGCGCATATTTGATCTAAATCGGAAAATCCTAGCTTGGTTAATTTTATCATCGAAATAAAGAGAAAAAAGGCTCAGAACTTTTTACTTCACCCATTATATTATAATTAGAATATTTTGAGAGTTTCGATTTTTCATGGTTTGTTTAGATTTAGAATCAAGTAACCGGTAAATATTTTGATGATGAAGATTAAATCTTTGAATAAAATGTTTTACGAATTTTACTATTTGTCAGATTGGTTACACCTTGTGGTGCAAGCCAGGGCCTGGATTGCATTTTTGCATTCAGGTTTAAGTTACGAAGGGATGTATACAACTCTTCTGACATGATCAAAATTATTCTTAACACCTCTCTTGATTTTCTATAGAAATCTTAACTCTCCTACTAACGGTATTTTTCTTTTATATACAGCAAATTCTTTCTGACTGCAAAGCAGGTCAATTTAATATCTTAGCCACAAGACATGCAAGTTTAATTTAATATTATTTTAAGAATTAGAATTGAAGGAAAAGTAGTTCAAAAGATAATTCTTTCCATGAATGAGAAGTTAAGGGGCCCGGAAACTTTTTGGTTCTAAAATGGGTCCCTACCTTTACCATAATTGTACTCTTTCAATATATACCTATATCTTGAAACGGATGATTGTATTTTGCCAGCTTTAATGTAAAGAATCGGAGCTCGTTGAAGGGCAGTCTCTAAAATCGGTCCAATATGTGGATTGGAATTGGGTGGTTGCGGGGAATGAGAACCTGAAACTATAAAACATATATAAGTTTATTAAATTAGTTAACTAAATATATTATACTATTAAATGAGAAATTATTGTTTATTATATATTTATTTATATAGAATTGGTTTCTCGAAAGCGCCTCTTAAGGTAGTTGTTTCACCATATGGATTTTCTTAGGATTTTTTTGAAATTTAGAAAGATTCTTCTTACCAATCTTATAAAAAACTAAACCAACATTAAACAATAACTAACATATTTTAAGAAAATTTTAATTCATAGTTACAGCACAGTTTCTGAGATATTAATGAATAAATAATGAAAAATGTATAATGAAAAATTTAAACTAAAAACAAGCTGGCAACAACGCATTTATTTAACCTAAAAAGTGGGTTAAATTTAGTTATTTGACGTTTGTTCACTTCAGCCATTGTCGCAACAGCTTTCAATCCCTTATTAAGAACTTTTGTTTTATAAATCTCCAATAAAGATAAGAGTAAATAAATATTTTATTTACTCTTATCTTTATTAAAGATGTTTCACTTTGCACCAACACCACAATCTCTACTGATTATTATAAATCTCCCTTTATAATGTACTTTATCTGACATTTCTAAGATAAAATATATACAAGGTCGGACAGTGTTGCTAGATTTGCCAAACGAGCAAGGGATTGGCTAGTAGTGGTAAATAAACAACAAAAAGTTTTGGGCTTATGAATTATGAATCCTTATTGACTGTTCTATATACTCTAGCATTAACATTTTGCTAGTAGCGAAACAACTACCTTAAGATTTCGAAAATCCCAGATTATGGGTTTTTTGGGTCGTCGAATCTATCTGAAGCGTCTTGTTTTCAAGTAACTTAAATTTGTTAGGATTTTTCTTAATTAAAATAATTATTCACAGGTGGATATATCAATAAATATGTATAATTAAATTATACAGTGGATGGCCAAATTATTAGACTCATGGGGGGGGGGGGGGGGGGTATGGTCAAAAAATGAAAATCTAGGCTGTTGTACCTAACTCAACCAAATTTTGTATACATAATCAGTTGGACCCCAGAAGTCTAAAAATGCACAAACTAACCCCCTCCCCTACATGATTATAAATAATTTTATTAAATATTAAATATAAATGAAGGGCCAGGTTGTATGGTAAAGTCAAGTGGATGGCCACATCAGAACACGTCAGCTTATTTAGCCTTCAAATGAGTATAATAATTAGGCCATCCACTGTAATATCTAAATTTCAAGTTTGTATCTTAGAGACAATTGTAGGGACATTATTATTGTTCCGTTTTTACTTTTTAAACTGAACACTAAAAAGTCTTTTAAAAATTAGTTAAATAAAAGAGCATTGAGAGAGAAAGAATGAAAGAAATTGCTTTATTGCTTCGTCAAATGTTAGATTTAACAATAAATAAGTTTTTGAATGACATAAGTTGCATTTTCAGAGAAAATTCGACTAACATTCTTGATCCTCTGAACCCTTCAAATAATAAATCAAGCAAATTACTTGTATTTGTGTTCGTTTGTTGCTGAATCTTATCTAACTCTTGTAGATAGAGAAGCGTTAGATCGCCGGCCAATTCGAAACATTGAATACGTTGTTCTTCCCATTCTGCTTGTTTAAATTTCGAAGAAGTAGATGGAGGAACTTTCTCCAGGCACATTCCTAAGGGAAAAAAATACAGTTATTATAAGTACGAATAAAATTTCAAATTGAATAATATAATATAGCTATTTGAATCTAAATGAAACAAGTGAAAATGTAATGTAAACAATTCATTGAAAAAGTTTGGCAAAGTAAAAGATAAAGTAGAACTTAAGAGTGTAAACCTGCTAACTCACAACAAGGCAATTTTACAAGACAGGCAAAAAACAAACAAAATTTAATATATTGTTTGGAAAGAAACTATTTTTCACATTTTTTTTCTAAAACTTACGATCGTAATTTTAAGTAGCAGTTTTACTTGGACGATGCTGCATCTCTTTTTCTCTCGAACGGTATTAATATGTCATATATGTTAAAAAATGGATTTAGCAGGTTTACACTCTAAGGGCCGGTTGTATGTCCCAAAGTAAATGCTTTTTACCACTAACCAAGGGTAGTTGGTAAATGGAGGAGCTGGGATGGCCAATCAGAAGACAGGCACTGAAAGTTCCTGTCATCTTGATAGCCTTGTTTAGTGGTAAAAAGCATTTACTTTGCGACATACAACCGGCCCTAAGGCGACGATATACTATTAAATGAGTAATTCTTGTATGTATATATATATATACAGTGTGTCAATTTGAAAACTAACCACCCCTAGTATCGCTAAACTGGCAAATTATTTCAAAAATGAGACACGACAAATTTGTTTTCGAGGGCAAGAATTTTGACGTAAAAATTAGATCGCCCCCTTCGCCCCTCTGACACTCAGATCCCCCCCCCCCAAAAAAAAAAAATCTTAAATGGGAAAGGGGGCCGAGTGAGTCATCATTTCGAAGGTCTTTTTATTATCTACATTTTGGTGTGCCATTTTTTAAATTTGAGTGCTTCGTTGCTAAGTTAGACGACTTTGAATATTGTAAAATTGAATTTTTGTAATTATTTGTGATACATTAAACTTATAAATTCTCATTAAAACAGGTTTTGGAGGTGGTACGTTGTTTTAATAAATCAATTTCTACAGATAAAGTAGCATCATACCTACTAGATTGTTTAACGTAAACCACAAACAAATTAGAACGGGTTTTTATTCTTGTACATTTATTTTGCAAATGATTAACAAAACAAAATTGAAAACAACAAAGTCAAAATTGATATGTTTAGTTTTGGTGTTTTCAATTTTGATTTTGTTGTTTTCAATTTTGTTTTGTTAATCATTTGCAAAATAAATGTTCACCCTGCTACCCTCGGTAAGACAAAATATTTTCAATTAAATTAATTTTTGAATTGACTGCTTTAAATTTTCTTTAATAATATTGCTTGTTTTCTAATGTAGACAGGAAGTTGATATCACATTTCAGATAAAGGCGATATACCTTTAATCGCATATGACTCGGCTACAATTCTAAGGCTTCGACATGGAAGATGTTTTTCAGTGAGTGTTTGCAATTCGGCCTGGTTGTAGTTATTTAAAGAATCTTCATACAATGCCATCGTATAATGTACTTTGCCGAGAAGGAGATGGGCATCAAGAAGAACGCCTGCTTTTTTCCCTTGTTCGGTTGTAGAATTGACTAGAAATCGTTTCGCTTCGGCCAATCCAGAACGGGCTTTATTTATATTGGCATCGATTGGCGGAAATTCTTCTAAATATAATTCTAATTTGCCTTCGCCAATTAAAAAAGTTGCCAAGGATTCTGAAAAAAATAATAAAGTTCATGAAATTGGCAAACAAACAATATAAAAAAAGACTGACGATGAAAGTGATTTAGTCTCTAACAATTGAGCACAACCTGATTGGTTTCCCTTTATTAATCAACAGCTCTGTAAAATCAAATCTTTTCAATTAAATTGAGATTATGGTTTCGAATGATTTACGTTCATTTTTAGTGTAATACAAATATTTCTTTCAAGTCCATCCTGATCTGTCTTCGCCCTTTCTCTTTTTTATTGATATTATTAGGTTGATGCATAATTATGGAATGTTTTTTAAAAATATTTTTATTGAGCAAAAACAATAATAAAATTTAACAAAAACATGTTTAAATGATTATTCGGGAACGTATTCACCATCTACTTCAATAACTGCTTCCCATTTGCTTGGCAGTCGGTCGATTCCACAGGCGAACAAGTCACGATTCTTGGAGGTAATCCACGCTTTGACATTGGCCACCAAGTCATCCAAATCCGCTTCTGTCCCACCACACACACCACATAGCCTTCTTACAGTGGACGGCTTTCGGAATTCCTTTGGGCGAAACACTTGGCGATACGCAAACTTTTTTTCGTTTGATGTTTTTGAAGAGAAGCCAAGATTCATCCCCAGTGACAAGATTCTTCAAAAATAGGGTTTGTTGGTTTCGTTGCAGCAAATCGGTAAAAATTCGAACGCGATCAGCCTTGTTGTTGTCGGAGAGTTCGTGGGGGACCCATCCAGCCAATTTCCATACCTTGCCAAGCTTTTTGAGGCGTCGAACGATCGTTGATTGGTCGACATTGAAGTCTGCAGCCAGCATTCGTGTTGTAAGGCTTTCATCCTCTTCCACGGCTGTCAGAAGTGCCTGATCATCAAAATCCGATGGCCGACCTCTTCCTTCTTTATCCTCCAAACTAGTGTCACCTGATTTGAAACGGGCAAACCACTTTCGTACTGCACTATCAGTAATTGTTCCTTCGCCAAAAAGTTCGTTGAGATCGCGAAATGACTGTGCTGCCTTCCATCCTTTCTCGTAGTGGTAGAGCATAATATGACGAATATGAATATGGTTTTCGACACGCATTTTTATTAACTATAAATAGAGAAGATTGTTTTTATAAAAAAATAAACAAAACGCCATTTTTGGCTAAAGAAAAACGCTCCAATACAAACGTTCCATAATTATGCATCAACCTAATACAATGGCTTTTGTTCTGACGAGATAAAATCAATAATCCCTCCAAAGGCTTCATTTGCACGAAATTCTAAGATTCAAAACCCCTACGCGTTTAAATTGGATACTAACCGAACAAACGTATTCGCCAACTCGTTTATCCCTATGACATCTAGAGACTGGAACTCTCTTTCTCCGATCGTCTTTCTAGCAACATATAACCTTCAATCTTTCAAGACACGCATCCAAGAACACCTTCAACTCCGACCCAATCGCTAAATCTCTTATTATTTCCAAGAAACAAGGGCCCGCCGCAAACTACAGAGGTTGTACCTTTTTGGTGCAAATTCTTCTTGTATCAGACACACAAACAAACATTTATAGACAGACTGACAGGAAACAATCATGGTGGAAAATTATTTTTCTCCACATTTATGGTATTTTTCAATGATTATAATAATAAAAAAAATTGAAAATTTTCGCGTAAATTCAACACTAAGCTCGCCCGGGAGGCAGCAGAGTAATGACTATTATTTTTTTAAGTTTAACGAAATTAGCTTATTAGGAGAGATATTTATAAATGGGCAACCCTATGTCTAGATTCGAACACGATTATACAGCAATTAGTGAAACCTTTAGTCTACCAACAATTCTATCATCCATGGTTGCTTCTGACAATGCATTAACTTACAAAATTATATCGAACAGAATTTATTGTCCAGAACTAAAGTCTCTTTTTCCTTTAAATAATCCTACATAAGTACTTAGACACAACAAGCCTTTCTAGCCTAAAGTATCAATCACGCGTCACGCTGAGAACAAACCAATCTATAGACTCTGTGTTTGCTATAACGCTCTTTACTTAAGAATTAGTGTAATGGATTTGGCTTCTTATCCTAATAGAGGGACTAAGCAATTAAAGAAAATAGGCTATCTTATGATTAAGCTCTAAAATTCAAAATTCATTTATTTGTTATTTACACAATTTATCTTCGCTTACAATATTACCTATTATATCTTCTGTCTTTCTATATTATGTGTATAATATTATGTTTAAACTAGCTGCAAGGCCCGCCATCGGCGGTGCTCTTGCTAGCCAAAGGTGCTACGCCCCCTAGACCCCACCCCACCCAGCACCCCCAGCCCTCACAACACTCCACCCTGCACCCCACCAACCCCGGATCCCCACCCCCATACCACCCAACTACGCCTCTGGGCCCCCACCCGAACCTCCACTCCACAAACCCTGCACCACCCACCCCGTGCCCTCAACCTCCGGGCACCACAACCTCGCATAGCCCCCTGAACCACCACCCAGCACTATCCCCTGCACCCCACCCTTTTCCGCCTCACTCCCTCCGCATTCCACACCCTCATCCCACCTCCCGCACCCCATACCTTAACACCCACACCTCATTCCACTCCAGTACTCTCACCACCCCCACCCCCCCCCACCCCGCACCCAGTTTTTGCATTTCTAGTCTTCTAGGGACCCATAGATTACCCCTCCCCATTTTGGGTGGTTAGTTTTTGCATTTCTAATTCTCTAGAGACCCAGAGATTATGTATACAAAATTTGGTTGAGTTTGCTCCAAGGGCAAGAATTTACATTTTTTTCCACCTCCCCCCCCCCCCACCCCCTTTTTTGGGTGTTTTGGGGAGAATTTATTTAATCAAAAGTTGTCAGAAATCACATCCTCTACAACTTTGCTCATAATAAAAGTTGCCGTAGAGTTAATAGTTTAGGAGTTATTTGATCATTTCCATTGGTGCGACCCCCCAAACCCCCGTTCGGGGGTCAAAATATCAAAACGTTATATAGCTATAACGTAAGTTTGAAGACATCTGATCGAAATATGGAATTTCATAAAAATCCCTTTGGCCGTTTTTACGTGAATCGTGAGCAACCGGAAACCACGCAAACATACAGACATACAGACAGGAATTTTGTTGAGTGTGTTTTCGTTCATAACTTTGCTTGAAACGTGTGCAACCTAAATTTGGCGTGATTTGGAGAAATGTACTAACAAAAACTTAATTTTATATATATAGATGTAACCAATTTGTTAAGGCCTTTTGCCTTCGAAAATAAAATTAAAAAAAAAATGAGATATTTTGAAATTTATACCTACTATTTTTAAACTTTTGACAGGTAGAGGATAAATTATTTTCAAGTATATAAATAAATAGTTTCCAATTACAAATATTATACACTAAATACATTTGAAAATAAAACATGATATGGTTAAGCAAATTTTGAAGTTTTAATTAAGTTAATCATATCAAATCCGGAATGAATTGGTTTTTTATGGGAAAATGACATTTGCCAAGTAGCCTTATTAGGTTAGGATTGGAAATATTTGTCACTATTTGAAGGAAATTTTCAAATCAATTCTCACCTGAATTTGGAGACCTTAATTTCAATTGTTCGGCTAATTCAATGACTTTTCTCCAATTGGATTCTTCTCTACATTTTTCAATTTCAGTTTCAATTCGGACTGAATATTTGCCTTTACTTGCCATGATTCGTACCAATATAAATTATTTCCTTTAAAATTGTATCCAAGTATTATTGACATTAAGCACTAGAAGCACATGAAGGGTTTGTTAAGACATAACTTGGAGGATTTCATTAGAGAGGATTAATCACCGAGAAAAACACTCGATGACATTTTTAGGGTAGAAAAGAGATAAAAGATTGGTTGAATTTGAAGTATAGATACGATTATGCTGCCATCTTATGAGAAAAAACAACTACAGAGTGGCCGGTCTGATTTGATTCGAGATTGAAATTAACCGGCTAAATGCGAGTTAAATCCCAGACCGAGCATTCCTTGCATTAAGGTAGTTGTTTCGCGACAATACTAGCAAAAAATTAATGCTAGAGTATATAGAACAGACATAGACAATAAGGATTCACAATTCATAAGCCCAAAACTTTTTAATTGAAAAGTTTTTGTTTTGCCGAGAGTAGCAGGGTTGTTGATTCACAAAGAAAAACAAAGAGGTTGTCCTCTGCTTGATGCAATAAACATACACACATATATATCGAAATGATATATTTGTATATATATATTATTTATATATTATTTATTTATATACAGATATATCATTTCGATATATATGTGTGTATGTTTGTTTGCATCAAGCAGAGGACAACCTCTTTGTTTCTCTTTGTGTTTTCCAAAACTTTTTGCTGTTTATGTACCGATTCTAGCCAATCTCGTGCTCGATTGACATTTGTTCAATTGCACCATTGTACAAGATTGAATATTTTTTATATTAAAATGACTGATAAAATACGTTTTAAAAAGTTAAAAAATTTCTATAAAAATCGTTTTATTTTTTAACAAATGTAATAACGCCTACGTTACACCTTATGGAAATTATAATTTTGAAAAAATCTAGCTCATGCGCGCTTTATACATCTTTCACGAGTGTGAGACATTTAAGAAATTTAACACGTGAAAATAGCAACGCTTTTGAATAAGAACACGTCATTTCTTGACGAGCAACGCTAAATGAAAATTATTTCAATGACGTCATTTGCTTTTGACAGATGACAGCTGTCATTTTCTCATTGAAATATTATTTTTTTAACCGACTTCAAAAAAGGTGGAGGTTAACATTACTTTATCCAATGCTAATTATTGAATTATTCTTTTATATAAAGAACAAAATTACATACTTACAGATTTCTGCTTACAATAATTTTTTTTATCTATTAATTTTATTTTAATAAAATTTCGAAGTAATTCAGCATTTTAGTCGAATTGAAGTAGTTATGCTAATTTATTAAACACCCCTCAAATTTGCAAGTTCAATCGTGCAAGACATTATTATATTTTTATTTTATCTAGGTAATTGTTTTTTCTTGTTCATTTTTTACTCATAAAAGCATATAAAGTTTTTTGGTCCTATATAAAAGTTTTTCTTACAACTTGTGCGGCCAGTATTGAACCTATAAAATAATAATAATTAACGAATAATAAAATTTAGCAAATATTAAGACAATTGTAGAAAGGTATTTTATTAAGTTTTTTTTATATTTATGGCTGAAAATATAAAGGTACAAATTACCTACGAAGCTAAATAATTTAAATTATTTTGTATGTATATATAAGTTAGAGCTATTATTAATTAAAGAAAATATTTGAAATGTAGTACACCAAGACAATAGTATGGATTAAGTCAGGACGCTGATTGGATTACTCGTGTAAGACAATCAATTATGTCATGACCCGGAAAAAGACAAACCTCTAAAAGATTACCATCAAAAAAAGCACCCCAGTAATCACTTCAGTTTAATGAGATGACTGAAATTACCTATTTATTTCGAAATCTAACTGACCTTGGCGAGGATAGTTGGACACGGGTGAATAGTTTTACAAGGAGCTAGGACAATCATGTGCTCACAGCACTTGAAACATGACCAGAAGCAGATTTAACAAACTATAAATAGAAAAAGAGTCTTGTCCATATCACTACTTACAGAAACTCTGTACCTCATATTAAAGAAAATCTAATTTCAGTAAAAAGTTATTTCACAAAGTGTTTGAAGTTGAGTTTAATCGAACAAATGGATGTTAATTAAATCGATAGCTATCTGTAATGCTTCTTCAAATTTGTTTAAATTTTGTCAAATTAATGAAGTGAATTCAAAGAAAATTGTATTCTTTAATGGAAGAGAGTCTTAGACATCTAGATATAGAGTCAATTAAAGAGTCAAGACTATCGTTTTCCCTCTATGCCTCCGAGACATGGACCTTAAAGAAGAAGAACTGCGATCGGATACTCCTTCGAGATGTGGTGTAGGAGGAGAATGTTAAGAGTCCTTTGGACAGTCCACTAATAAGTCAATTATAGAGGAAGTTCACGCGGATCGGAGTCTTTCTGGGATGGTACTCGAGAGAGTGATCAAGTACTTCGGCCACCTCACCCGCTCAAATATCGGCTTGGAGGGGATTTCCTGCAGGGCAAGGTGGAGGGCAAAAGAAGAAAAGGCAGGTATTTTCATAAGGATATTTTATATTTTTTTCCTAATCAAATACACATTGAAAAACCCTCACTAACTCACAAGAAGGAAATTTTACAGGGCATAGAAAAAACAAACAAAATTGTTGTTATGTAAAGAAACTATTTTTACACGCTTTATATTAGCTTCATCTGTATGTATGTATCTATGTATTTATCTATGAATGTATCAATGTGACTTTTGTTCTGTTAAATTCCGAAAACATTTTCTATAAAAATAATTGTTTACCTACTCAATTTAAATGAAATTATATAAAAATAATATAAAAATAATTTTTATAAAAAAAATAAATCCGACTTCAAAAAAATTAAATGCAACAAATAAAATAATAAAACTCAAAAATAAAATAAAATATACTAGAAGGTATAAAATAATAATCTAATTTAGTTACAACTAAACGACGAAATATTTACATAAAATCGCTTTTTGAAGTCGGTGCCAAACATATACATTTCATGAATCAAACTCGACGTATATCATATTTTTTCGCATTGGATAAAGTAAAAAAACTGATCAATCGAAAACTAGACTGAACCCAATGCAAAAAAATCATCAAAATCGGTTCACAATTGGCGAAGATATCAGGTAATCTAATATAGAAACAAAAAAACAAAAAAAAAACAGTCTAATTGAGAACCTCCTCCTTTTTTAAAGCCGGTTAAAAAATAAATACATTTCATTCTGTTAAATTCCGCATACTTTTCTCTATAAAAATAATTAAGACTAAAAAGTAAAAAAATAAATTATTTTAAAAAAACTAAAAAACACGCTTCTAAAAAGTACAAAATAATGTAATACATAATCAAAAAGCGTGGGGCACTTTGTCGAAATTAATTAAAAGTACAATTTTCTGCGCCCCACACTTTTTGATTAAGTATATTACATTATTTTGTACTTTTTAGAAGCGTGTTTTAGTTTTTTTAAAATATAATTCACATTTTTTTTCTACAACTTTGCGATCGTAATTTTAATTAGCAGTTTTCCTTGGACGATCCTGAAACTCTTTTTCTTTCGAACCGTATATTAATATGTCACTTATGATAAAAAATGGATTTAGCTAGTTTACACTCTAAGGCGACGATATATCATATATCTTGGAAAATTGACCCCATGAGAAATAACATATAAAATATTTCTAATTAAAAAGCTGATGAGTGATGACGAAGGTCAATCCTTCGAGCGTATAGACTGAAACAAATCAATTTTATAAATATATTAAAGGTATTATACGAAGAGTGAACCGCGAGATAAAATCGTGTACACCTTCCACTTACACTTTCATTTCCAAATAGAAGACAATAGATTATCTAATGAATTCCAAAGTAATTCCAAAGATGGTGTACACCTAATTCCAATCACGGTTCACCCCTCGGTATTATATATACAGAGCCGTAGCGTGATATTACGGCGCCTGGTTCGAAAGAATAAATACCACCCCCCTCACCCTGTCATATATTTTTTATTACAATAAAAAAAATGTTTTTTGTGAAAAAACGTTTATTTAAAATTATTACCTATTAGATGTTCATAATGTAAACTTGTGGATTTAGCCTTCGATATAGCGGTTTATTGTCGCCTGATTTAGATATCGATATTAAAGATTTATTTGATGATGAAAATTTTATATTTCTCAGCAAACGGAAAAGGTTTAAAAAATGAAGAATATTTTTATAAATTGAAATCGAAAACTGTCCGGGAAGTACTGGCGCAGGGGTTACCATGATCAGACCTGTCCATTGCACTTCGAACGGGTTGACCCGTGTGAATGCCCAAAACGCGT
This sequence comes from Forficula auricularia, assembly GCA_024734495.1. Taxonomy (NCBI): domain Eukaryota; kingdom Metazoa; phylum Arthropoda; class Insecta; order Dermaptera; family Forficulidae; genus Forficula; species Forficula auricularia. The sequence goes on from JALMQS010000621.1 coordinate 210,938, forward strand.
AATTTTTGATATATATATATAATTACTATATTTATTGAAAACAAATAATAAAATAATTTTTTTTTTTTTTTTTTATTGTCACAAAGCCCATTTAGACAGCACGTCAGTAAAGTGTTAGTAGTGTTAGTGAGGGAGCCGAGTTTTAGCCGGAAAAAGTTTTATTTGATAGGCAGGCTCGAACCCGGACCTCCCGCTTGAAAATCGTCATCAACGATGCTGAAGACAGCCCACGCCTTAGCCAGCTCGGCCAACCCGACTCCCTACAATATAATTACTTGGTAATAATTAATTAATTTTGTATATTTCTGTTTTGTCTAATTGATTGGCTTTGCTAATTACATTTCTAATTACATATTTTATATCTGATTTGTATATTTTATTTCAGTTTTGCTAATTATATCAATCACTAACAGAGCTATTCAGGATAAAATATGGAAATTTATAGTCTGAGCATATCAATATTAAGTAGGTAATGATTTTCATGATTTTCAAAAAAAATGCCTATAATACGAAAACTATGGGAAATTTTGCTATTGGGCTATCTTCTGATCACGGTTTATCATTGAATTTTAGGAAATGTACGACCCTTTATTGAGGATGTATGCTATTAATGAATGGGATCAACTAACATAAAGTATTGTATTCATTCAGTCGCTAAATGCAAATTAAAGAGAGAAAAAAATTGTTCATAGTAAAGTAATAAATTTAATTTCAAAAACTGAACCATGTACCAATATTAATGACAATTTATAAAAGTTTTTACGTCCAAATTGTCATTATCACTAGTACTATGGAGTCTTTTATAGGGTGAGGTTCTTAACCTCACGCCCAACCCTCCTCCTTTTTCAGCCGGGCTTGGGACCGTCCATGGCGGAGTTTGAAGAATACTCTTGAACCCTCTAACGAGATTTATAATCAGACGAATAGATTATTAATTGAACAACAATAGAAAGATGCAACAAAATAATTTGAACAAGTAAACTGCAAAAAGATAGACATCCTGATTGGAATACATAAAACATTGAATCAAGTACTCGTAATGGCGGATTGGATAAATGCGGTGATGCATTTATTTGAAAAAATGACGTCACAACTATAAAAGAATTATTTTAAAAACACCTGCGATATGATTTTTAAGAATATATTTCTTGAAAGTATCCAAAAAAAAAAAATGTGGGTCAAGAGTAATAGATTCAGGATCTATCAAATTTTGGAAAAATTGATAAATTATCGAGAATCAGTAGGATGTTAACGAGAATATTAAGTTTGAAAAAAAATAGCTTTCTATAATTAAGATGTAAATAGAGGATGAGAAGAAAAAAAATTAATATGAAATAAAAAAGATTAAATTTAAAATAAAAGCTTATAATCTAGAACAAATTAATAAAGTTGAAACAAAAAACAATTTTAAACTATAAAAAAAATCTAAAAGAAAAATCGATCAATTAAAGATTTGAAAACAAAGTGATCAACCCTTGATCATATTTCGATAAAACCTACCAAATATCCCAAATTTTTTATGGAATTAACTAAGAATGTAAAATTTGTTGAAATATTATCGAAAATTGTAATTATTATTTGATGAATTTTATAGAGACATGCTATATAGATTAAAAACATTTGTCTACATCTTTCGAAAAGGAAGAGCAAAATAATTGAATGATCCAGATTAGTCAGAGCTTCAACATTACTGCCGTATACTATTTGAAAAAATTAGAGAAGAAAATTAGTGGGATTTCTTGAGATTGGATTTAAAGCATTCAAAAGAGACACCGGGGTGGCAAAATCCTAGTCGTTAAGTATTTTGTCGATCTCTAACAGAGTGCATCATTTATATTATTTTTTGAAAATCTGGAAGAATTTCGAAAAAAATAGTCAATGGGACAGTCTGTTAAGGGATCGAAAAAAACTGAGCGACAGAGATTTAGTTCCGGGCATTGAAGCGACCCCAGCCTCTATTGACTGCCATAGATCATAATTCCAATTCCTCTCAATTTTCGAATCTATTCTTCCCAATTAGCTAAGCACTAAATGAGGAATACACTGAAAATAAAAATCATTCAACTCTAATACAGCGACCAATTAGAAATTTGAAAACAAAGTGATCAACCCTTGATCATATTTCGATAAAACCTACCAAATATCCCCAATTTTTTATGGAATTAACTAAGAATGGAAAATTTGTTAAAATATTACCGAAAATTATAATTATTATTTGATGAATTTTATAGAGACATGATATATGGATTAAAAACTTTTGTCTACCACTTTCGAAAAGGAAGAGCAAAATAATTGAATGATACTGATTAATCAGAGCTTCAACATTACTGCCGTATACTATTTGAAAAAATTAGAGAAGAAAATTAGTGAGATTTCTTGAGATTGGATTTAAAGCATTCAAAAGAGACACCGGGGTGGCAAAATCCTAGTCGTTAAGTATTTTGTCGATCTCTAACAGAGTGCATCATTTATATTATTTTTTGAAAATCTGGAAGAATTTCGAAAAAAATAGTCAATGGGACAGTCTGTTAAGGGATCGAAAAAAACTGAGCGACAGAGATTTAGTTCCGGGCATTGAAGCGACCCCAGCCTCTATTGACTGCCATAGATCATAATTCCAATTCCTCTCAATTTTCGAATCTATTCTTTCCAATAAGCTAAGCACTAATGAGGAATACACTGAAAATAAAAATCATTCAACTCTAATACAGCGACCAATTAGAAATTTGAAAACAAAGTGATCAACCCTTGATCATATTTCGATAAAACCTACCAAATATCCCCAATTTTTTATGGAATTAACTAAGAATGGAAAATTTGTTAAAATATTACCGAAAATTATAATTATTATTTGATGAATTTTATAGAGACATGATATATGGATTAAAAACTTTTGTCTACCACTTTCGAAAAGGAAGAGCAAAATAATTGAATGATACTGATTAGTCAGAGCTTCAACATTACTGCCATATACTATTTGAAAAAACTAGAGAAGAAAATTAGTGAGATTTCTTGAGATTGGATTTAAAGCATTCAAAAGAGACACCGGGATGGCAAAATCATAGTCGTTAAGTATTTTGTCGATCTCTAACAGAGTGCATCATTTATATTATTTTTTGAAAATCTGGAAGAATTTCGAAAAAAATAGTCAATGGGACAGTCTGTTAAGGGATCGAAAAAAACTGAGCGACAGAGATTTAGTTCCGGGCATTGAAGCGACCCCAGCCTCTATTGACTGCCATAGATCATAATTCCAATTCCTCTCAATTTTCTAATCTATTCTTTCCAATAAGCTAAGCACTAATGAGGAATACACTGAAAATAAAAATCATTCAACTCTAATACAGCGACCAATTAGAAATTTGAAAACAAAGTGATCAACCCTTGATCATATTTCGATAAAACCTACCAAATATCCCCAATTTTTTATGGAATTAACTAAGAATGGAAAATTTGTTAAAATATTACCGAAAATTATAATTATTATTTGATGAATTTTATAGAGACATGATATATGGATTAAAAACTTTTGTCTACCACTTTCGAAAAGGAAGAGCAAAATAATTGAATGATACTGATTAGTCAGAGCTTCAACATTACTGCCATATACTATTTGAAAAAACTAGAGAAGAAAATTAGTGAGATTTCTTGAGATTGGATTTAAAGCATTCAAAAGAGACACCGGGATGGCAAAATCATAGTCGTTAAGTATTTTGTCGATCTCTAACAGAGTGCATCATTTATATTATTTTTTGAAAATCTGGAAGAATTTCGAAAAAAATAGTCAATGGGACAGTCTGTTAAGGGATCGAAAAAAACTGAGCGACAGAGATTTAGTTCCGGGCATTGAAGCGACCCCAGCCTCTATTGACTGCCATAGATCATAATTCCAATTCCTCTCAATTTTCGAATCTATTCTTTCCAATAAGCTAAGCACTAATGAGGAATACACTGAAAATAAAAATCATTCAACTCTAATACAGCGACCAATTAGAAATTTGAAAACAAAGTGATCAACCCTTGATCATATTTCGATAAAACCTACCAAATATCCCCAATTATTTATGGAATTATCTAAGAATGGAAAATTTGTTAAAATATTATCGAAAATTATAATTATTATTTGATGAATTTTATAGAGAGATGATATATGGATTAAAAACTTTTGTCTACATCTTTCGAAAAGGAAGAGCAAAATAATTGAATGATACTGATTAGTCAGAGCTTCAACATTACTGCCATATACTATTTGAAAAAACTAGAGAAGAAAATTAGTGAGATTTCTTGAGATTGGATTTAAAGCATTCAAAAGAGACACCGGGATGGCAAAATCATAGTCGTTAAGTATTTTGTCGATCTCTAACAGAGTGCATCATTTATATTATTTTTTGAAAATCTGGAAGAATTTCGAAAAAAATAGTCAATGGGACAGTCTGTTAAGGGATCGAAAAAAACTGAGCGACAGAGATTTAGTTCCGGGCATTGAAGCGACCCCAGCCTCTATTGACTGCCATAGATCATAATTCCAATTCCTCTCAATTTTCGAATCTATTCTTTCCAATTAGCTAAGCACTAATGAGGAATACACTGAAAATAAAAATCATTCAACTCTAATACAGCGACCAATTAGAAATTTGAAAACAAAGTGATCAACCCTTGATCATATTTCGATAAAACCTACCAAATATCCCCAATTTTTTATGGAATTAACTAAGAATGGAAAATTTGTTAAAATATTACCGAAAATTATAATTATTATTTGATGAATTTTATAGAGACATGATATATGGATTAAAAACTTTTGTCTACCACTTTCGAAAAGGAAGAGCAAAATAATTGAATGATACTGATTAGTCAGAGCTTCAACATTACTGCCATATACTATTTGAAAAAACTAGAGAAGAAAATTAGTGAGATTTCTTGAGATTGGATTTAAAGCATTCAAAAGAGACACCGGGATGGCAAAATCATAGTCGTTAAGTATTTTGTCGATCTCTAACAGAGTGCATCATTTATATTATTTTTTGAAAATCTGGAAGAATTTCGAAAAAAATAGTCAATGGGACAGTCTGTTAAGGGATCGAAAAAAACTGAGCGACAGAGATTTAGTTCCGGCATTGAAGCGACCCCAGCCTCTATTGACTGCCATAGATCATAATTCCGATTCCTCTCAATTTTCGAATCTATTCTTTCCAATTAGTAGCAAGCACTAATGAGGAATACACTGAAAATAAAAATCATTCAACTCTAATACAGCGACCAATTAGAAATTTGAAAACAAAGTGATCAACCCTTGATCATATTTCGATAAAACCTACCAAATATCCCCAATTTTTTATGGAATTAACTAAGAATGGAAAATTTGTTAAAATATTACCGAAAATTATAATTATTATTTGATGAATTTTATAGAGACATGATATATGGATTAAAAACTTTTGTCTACCACTTTCGAAAAGGAAGAGCAAAACAATTGAATGATACTGATTAGTCAGAGCTTCAACATTGCTGCCATATACTATTTGAAAAAACTAGAGAAGAAAATTAGTGAGATTTCTTGGAGATTGGATTTAAAGCATTCAAAAGAGATACACCGGGATGGCAAGAATCATAGTCGTTAAGTATTTTGTCGATCTCTAACAGAGTGCATCATTTATATTATTTTTTGGAAAATCTGGAAGAATTTCGGCGAGTCAGTCAATGGGACAGTCTGTTAAGGGATCGAAAAAAAAACTGCGAGCGACAGAGATTTAGTTCCGGGCATTGAAGCGACCCCAGCCTCTATTGACTGCCATAGATCATAATTCCAATTCCTCTCAATTTTCGAATCTATTCTTTCCAATAAGCTAAGCACTAATGAGGAATACACTGAAAATAAAAATCATTCAACTCTAATACAGCGACCAATTAGAAATTTGAAAACAAAGTGATCAACCCTTGATCATATTTCGATAAAACCTACCAAATATCCCCAATTATTTATGGAATTATCTAAGAATGGAAAATTTGTTAAAATATTATCGAAAATTATAATTATTATTTGATGAATTTTATAGAGAGATGATATATGGATTAAAAACTTTTGTCTACATCTTTCGAAAAGGAAGAGCAAAATAATTGAATGATACTGATTAGTCAGAGCTTCAACATTACTGCCATATACTATTTGAAAAAACTAGAGAAGAAAATTAGTGAGATTTCTTGAGATTGGATTTAAAGCATTCAAAAGAGACACCGGGATGGCAAAATCATAGTCGTTAAGTATTTTGTCGATCTCTAACAGAGTGCATCATTTATATTATTTTTTGAAAATCTGGAAGAATTTCGAAAAAAATAGTCAATGGGACAGTCTGTTAAGGGATCGAAAAAAACTGAGCGACAGAGATTTAGTTCCGGGCATTGAAGCGACCCCAGCCTCTATTGACTGCCATAGATCATAATTCCAATTCCTCTCAATTTTCGAATCTATTCTTTCCAATTAGCTAAGCACTAATGAGGAATACACTGAAAATAAAAATCATTCAACTCTAATACAGCGACCAATTAGAAATTTGAAAACAAAGTGATCAACCCTTGATCATATTTCGATAAAACCTACCAAATATCCCCAATTTTTTATGGAATTAACTAAGAATGGAAAATTTGTTAAAATATTACCGAAAATTATAATTATTATTTGATGAATTTTATAGAGACATGATATATGGATTAAAAACTTTTGTCTACCATCTTTCGAAAAGGAAGAGCAAAATAATTGAATGATACTGATTAGTCAGAGCTTCAACATTACTGCCATATACTATTTGAAAAAACTAGAGAAGAAAATTAGTGAGATTTCTTGAGATTGGATTTAAAGCATTCAAAAGAGACACCGGGATGGCAAAATCATAGTCGTTAAGTATTTTGTCGATCTCTAACAGAGTGCATCATTTATATTATTTTTTGAAAATCTGGAAGAATTTCGAAAAAAATAGTCAATGGGACAGTCTGTTAGAGATCGACAAAAACTGAAGCGACAATTTAATTCAGGCATTGAAGCTGACAGCCTCAATACGGCTGCCATAGATCATAATTCCAATTCCTCTCAATTTTCTAATCTATTCTTTCAAAATAGCTAAGCACTAATAGAATACTGAAAATAAAAATCATTCAACTATAATACTAGCGACAATTGAAAATTTGAAAACAAAATGATCAACCCTTGAAATCATATTTCGATAAAACCTACCAAATATCCCCAATTTTTTATGGAATTAACTAAGAATGGAAAATTTGTTAAAATATTACCGAAAATTATAATTATTATTTGATGAATTTTATAGAGACATGATATATGGATTAAAAACTTTTGTCTACCACTTTCGAAAAGGAAGAGCAAAATAATTGAATGAGTACACACGATTTAAATCGACTTCAACATTACTGCCATATACTATTTGAAAAAACTAGAAAGAAAATTGGTAAATTTCTGGGGTGGATTTAAAGCATTCAAAAGAGACACCGGGGCAAAATCATAAAGATAATTGATATTTTGTCCGATCTCTAACGAGTGCATCATTTATATTATTTTTTGTAAAAATCTGGAAGAATTTCGAAAAAAATATCAATGGGACAGTCTGTTAAAGGATCGAAAAAAACTGAGCGACAGAGATTTAGTTCGGGCATTGAAGCTTATTTATTTCTATTGACTGCCATAGATCATAATTCCAATTCCTCTCAATTTTCGAATCTATTCTTTCCAATAAGCTAAGCACTAATGAGGAATACACTGAAAATAAAAATCATTCAACTCTAATACAGCGACCAATTAGAAATTTGAAAACAAAGTGATCAACCCTTGATCATATTTCGATAAAACCTACCAAATATCCCCAATTATTTATGGAATTATCTAAGAATGGAAAATTTGTTAAAATATTATCGAAAATTATAATTATTATTTGATGAATTTTATAGAGAGATGATATATGGATTAAAAACTTTTGTCTACATCTTTCGAAAAGGAAGAGCAAAATAATTGAATGATACTGATTAGTCAGAGCTTCAACATTACTGCCATATACTATTTGAAAAAACTAGAGAAGAAAATTAGTGAGATTTCTTGAGATTGGATTTAAAGCATTCAAAAGAGACACCGGGATGGCAAAATCATAGTCGTTAAGTATTTTGTCGATCTCTAACAGAGTGCATCATTTATATTATTTTTTGAAAATCTGGAAGAATTTCGAAAAAAATAGTCAATGGGACAGTCTGTTAAGGGATCGAAAAAAACTGAGCGACAGAGATTTAGTTCCGGGCATTGAAGCGACCCCAGCCTCTATTGACTGCCATAGATCATAATTCCAATTCCTCTCAATTTTCTAATCGACGCCAATTAGCTAAGCACTAATGAAATTACTGAAAGTAAAAATCATTCCAACTCTAATGCAACGACCAATTAGAAATTTGAACAAAGTGATCGGCATGATCATGTTTCAGTAAAACCCTGCAAAATATCCCAAATTTTTTATCGAATTAACTAACAACGGAAAAATGGTGAAACGTTAGGTATATATATATTTTTAATTTTATTTCGATATTTCTAATATAATTGCGGTATATATTTTTCCAGAATTTAATTAATTGAACCAGCCTATTCATATTGATGTAAAATGGAAATATGAACCTGAAGCATTTAATTAATTCTAAGTATCTTTTATATTACTAGATCTATCTTATTGTTATTCAAAACATGAGCATGAAGAGAGTTCATATTTAACAATTGTTTTTTATTAAAAATCGTTTACGATAAGCTTGAAGAATGTATAAAATTGAATATGATTTAAAGAAATTTAATTTTTGTTAAGGGCCTCCACTTCTCCCCTTATAGCCCTCCGATCCTCCCACTCAAGATCCGGAAGAATGGATCAGGGTTCGGCCACAGCATTCTATTGTAAGTAAGACATTAGTATACTGTGGTCATGAAAACAAAATATCACTGTGATCAAAAACAACTAGAGAAAAAGAAAACATAAATAGACACAAAACTACATACAAAAATGCTATGCAGAAATAAAAACTGATCAAACATTAAGAATTAATGATCGAGAAATATGTTCTAATTTGGAGCCTGTTCAAATGTTTTTAAAAATTTTCTAATTTTACACACCAAACTTAGAATAGACGAACGGAAAATAATTAAATGTTTTAAACAAATTTTGGAAATCAATTGCGTAATGTAGTTAAAATCAAGAAATACTAAAGCATACGTTTTTATAATTACTACCTATTTTATACTTGATAAAGATGATTGCTTTTGTCAGCATGATTTGTAAATGTAAGTAAAAAGATTTATATAAATTTTGGAATTTGAAGAACACAAAATTTAGTTGTATATATATCTGCTTAATAAAAGAGTAAGTTTATGTGAAAAAATGATTTTAATATTCTGGATTCAGTAAATTTATTTAGATTTTGTTTGTATTGAATTGACCTAGAATAAATACCTAATAAGTGCCAATGGTTAAAAGAGGGTTTATTATAAAAAGTACTTATTGGAAAGATTGTTAAGCTCAGGTTCACAAATGTCAAAACGTCTATATAATTGAAAAAAGGATGAGTAAAATTTCAAAAAAGTTACCTCATAAATATTTAATATATTAATAATTTTTATTCAAAGTAGCAAATAAAGGAATTTAAAATTGGAATTAGCTAACCACAAACAATATATTAATTTTCAATATTGTAACTATGTTGAGACGTTCAACTGTAATAAACGAACAATAAAAAAATGAAAAACATTTTTGATAAACTAAAATAATATTGAGGAAAATATACAAACATTCTCTAGTTATTAGATTTTACTTTGTAACTATGGAAATTATTATAAATTGCTTTAATAATTATTTAATTTCATTGGATGAAGTTGAAATTAACTATTAAGTAATAAAGTACAATTAGACGAGAATTAAAAAACTAATAATAATAATAGTAATAAAAAATAATAATTAAAAATCGATACAATTCTGACAAAATTGGGAATACCTATTATACCATATTACTAGACGTACATAATTCCCCGCATTCTTAGACCATTATGTTTTTTGATAAACTTTATAGAGTCGTGATAATATTTATTACTAGACGTGCTTTATATTGATGCTATGACAGACATGATTGTTTGAGAAATTTTATAGAGTCATGATATTGATTAAATAGTTTTGTCTAGAAATTTCGAAAAGGAAGAGCAAAATAATTGAATGAATCTGATTAATCAGAGCTTCAACATTACTGCCGTATACTAATTAAAAAAACTAGAGAAGAAAATTAGTGAGATTTCTTGAGATTGGATTTAAAGCATTCAAAAGAGACACCGGGATGGCAAAATCCTAGTCGTTAAGTATTTTGTCAATCTCTAACAGAGTGCATCATTTATATTATTTTTTGAAAATCTGGAAGAATTTCGAAAAAAATAGTCAATGGGACAGTCTGTTAAGGGATCGAAAAAAACTGAGCGACAGAGATTTAGTTCCGGGCATTGAAGCGACCCCAGCCTCTATTGACTGCCATAGATCATAATTCCAATTCCTCTCAATTTTCTAATCTATTCTTTCCAATTAGCTAAGCACTAATGAGGAATACACTGAAAATAAAAATCATTCAACTCTAATACAGCGACCAATTAGAAATTTGAAAACAAAGTGATCAACCCTTGATCATATTTCGATAAAACCTACCAAATATCCCCAATTTTTTATGGAATTAACTAAGAATGGAAAATTTGTTAAAATATTACCGAAAATTATAATTATTATTTGATGAATTTTATAGAGACATGATATATGGATTAAAAACTTTTGTCTACCACTTTCGAAAAGGAAGAGCAAAATAATTGAATGATACTGATTAGTCAGAGCTTCAACATTACTGCCATATACTATTTGAAAAAACTAGAGAAGAAAATTAGTGAGATTTCTTGAGATTGGATTTAAAGCATTCAAAAGAGACACCGGGATGGCAAAATCATAGTCGTTAAGTATTTTGTCGATCTCTAACAGAGTGCATCATTTATATTATTTTTTGAAAATCTGGAAGAATTTCGAAAAAAATAGTCAATGGGACAGTCTGTTAAGGGATCGAAAAAAACTGAGCGACAGAGATTTAGTTCCGGGCATTGAAGCGACCCCAGCCTCTATTAACTGCCATAGATCATAATTCCAATTCCTCTCAATTTTCGAATCTATTCTTTCCAATAAGCTAAGCACTAATGAGGAATACACTGAAAATAAAAATCATTCAACTCTAATACAGCGACCAATTAGAAATTTGAAAACAAAGTGATCAACCCTTGATCATATTTCGATAAAACCTACCAAATATCCCCAATTTTTTATGGAATTAACTAAGAATGGAAAATTTGTTAAAATATTATCGAAAATTATAATTATTATTTGATGAATTTTATAGAGAGATGATATATGGATTAAAAACTTTTGTCTACATCTTTCGAAAAGGAAGAGCAAAATAATTGAATGATACTGATTAGTCAGAGCTTCAACATTACTGCCATATACTATTTGAAAAAACTAGAGAAGAAAATTAGTGAGATTTCTTGAGATTGGATTTAAAGCATTCAAAAGAGACACCGGGATGGCAAAATCATAGTCGTTAAGTATTTTGTCGATCTCTAACAGAGTGCATCATTTATATTATTTTTGAAAATCTGGAAGATTTTCGAAAAAAATAGTCAATGGGACAGTCTGTTAAGGGATCGAAAAAAACTGAGCGACAGAGATTTAGTTCCGGGCATTGAAGCGACCCCAGCCTCTATTGACTGCCATAGATCATAATTCCAATTCCTCTCAATTTTCAAATCTATTCTTTCCAATTAGCTAAGCACTAATGAGGAATACACTGAAAATAAAAATCATTCAACTCTAATACAGCGACCAATTAGAAATTTGAAAACAAAGTGATCAACCCTTGATCATATTTCGATAAAACCTACCAAATATCCCAAATTTTTAATGGAATTAACTAACAACGGAAAAATGGTGAAACATTAGGTATATATTTATTTTTTAATTTTATTTCGATATTTCTAATATAATTACGGTATATATTTTTCCAGAATTTAATTAATTGAACCAGCCTATTCATATTGATGTAAAATGGAAATATGAACCTGAAGCATTTAATTAATTCTAAGTATCTTTTATATTACTAGATCTATCTTATTGTTATTCAAAACATGAGCATGAAGAGAGTTCATATTTAACAATTGTTTTTTATTAAAAAACGTTTACGATAAGCTTGAAGAATGTATAAAATTGAATATGATTTAAAGAAATTTAATTTTTGTTAAGGGCCTCCACTTCTCCCCTTATAGCCCTCCGATCCTCCCACTCAAGATCCGGAAGAATGGATCAGGGTTCGGCCACAGCATTCTATTGTAAGTAAGACATTAGTATACTGTGGTCATGAAAACAAAATATCACTGTGATCAAAAACAACTAGAGAAAAAGAAAACATAAATAGACACAAAACTACATACAAAAATGCTATGCAGAAATAAAAACTGATCAAACATTAAGAATTAATGATCGAGAAATATGTTCTAATTTGGAGCCTGTTCAAATGTTTTTAAAAATTTTCTAATTTTACACACCAAACTTAGAATAGACGAACGGAAAATAATTAAATGTTTTAAACAAATTTTGGAAATCAATTGCGTAATGTAGTTAAAATCAAGAAATACTAAAGCATACGTTTTTATAATTACTACCTATTTTATACTTGATAAAGATGATTGCTTTTGTCAGCATGATTTGTAAATGTAAGTAAAAAGATTTATATAAATTTTGGAATTTGAAGAACACAAAATTTAGTTGTATATATATCTGCTTAATAAAAGAGTAAGTTTATGTGAAAAAATGATTTTAATATTCTGGATTCAATAAATTTATTTAGATTTTGTTTGTATTGAATTGACCTAGAATAAATACCTAATAAGTGCCAATGGTTAAAAGAGGGTTTATTATAAAAAGTACTTATTGGAAAGATTGTTAAGCTCAGGTTCACAAATGTCAAAACGTCTATATAATTGAAAAAAGGATGAGTAAAATTTCAAAAAAGTTACCTCATAAATATTTAATATATTAATAATTTTTATTCAAAGTAGCAAATAAAGGAATTTAAAATTGGAATTAGCTAACCACAAACAATATATTAATTTTCAATATTGTAACTATGTTGAGACGTTCAACTGTAATAAACGAACAATAAAAAAATGAAAAACATTTTTGATAAACTAAAATAATATTGAGGAAAATATACAAACATTCTCTAGTTATTAGATTTTACTTTGTAACTATGGAAATTATTATAAATTGCTTTAATAATTATTTAATTTCATTGGATGAAGTTGAAATTAACTATTAAGTAATAAAGTACAATTAGACGAGAATTAAAAAACTAATAATAATAATAATAGTAATAAAAAATAATAATTAAAAATCGATACAATTCTGACAAAATTGGGAATACCTATTATACCATATTACTAGACGTACATAATTCCCCGCATTCTTAGTACCATTATGTTTTTTGATAAACTTTATAGAGTCGTGATAATATTTATTACTAGAC